>CM061747.1:144658622-145201121 GCA_030979885.1 Lolium multiflorum
ACCGGTACAGCAAAACTTACATAAGAACATATTGCAAGCATTATAATACTCTACACTGTCTTCCTTGTTGCTCAAACACTTTTACCAGAAAATATCTAGACCTTAAGAGAGACCAATCATGCAAACCAATTTTAACAAGCTCTACGGTAGTTCTCCACTAATAGGTTTAAACTACATGAAAAAACTTAATCATGATCTACTTGAGAGCTCAAAACAATTGCCAAGTGTCAAATTATCCAAGACATTATGAGGCATTTTCTATTTCCAACCAAATACCAATAAGTATTGTAGCTTCCAACTTTTATCATTGAACATTAAAAGTAAAACGAAGAACAAGTGTTCATATGAAAAAGCGGAGCGTGTCTCTCTCCCAAACAAGGATTGCTAGGATCCATCTTTATTCAAACACAAACAAAAATAAAAACACACAAACGCTCCAAGTAAAGCACATATGATGTGACCGAATAAAAATATAGTTTCAATAGAAAAAACCTGATAAGTTGATGAAGAAGGGGATGCCTTGGGCATCCCCAAGCTTAGACGCTTGAGTCTTCTTTAAATATGCAGGGATGAACCACAGGGGCATCCCCAAGCTTAGACTTTTCACTCTTCTTGATCATATATCATCCTCCTCTCTTGACCCTTGAAAACTTCCTTCACACCAAACTTCTCATAAACTTCATTAGAGGGGTTAGTACTCAAAAAAAACTTTAGTCCACCTTGGTCCTGTAGTGACACATTGCAAGAACTCAATAAAACATTAGCTACAGCTCTCCACGTCTAGAAAGCCTCACTTAAAGTCCACAAGAGACAATGCAAAAAACAGAGACAGAATCTGCCAAAACAGAACAGCCAGTAAAGACGAATTTTAAAATGGTACTTCCGTTGCTCAAATCAGAAAACTCAAAACTAATGAAAGTTGCGTACATATCTGAGGATCACGCACGTAAATTGGCAGATTTTTCTGAGTTTCCTACAGAGAAATAAACCCAGATTCGTGACAGATAGAAATCTGTTTCTGCGCAGAAATCCAAATCTAGTATCAACCTTCGATTAGAGGCTTCACTTGGCACAACAAAACACAAAACTAAGATAAGGAGAGGTTGCTACAGTAGTAAACAACTTCCAAGACACAAATATAAAACAAAGTACTGTAGCAAAATAACACATGGGTTATCTCCCAAGAAGTTCTTTCTTTATAGCCATCAAGATGGGCTCAGCAGTTTTAAATGATGCACTCGCAAGAAATAGTATTTGAAGCAAAAGAGAGCATCAAAAAGCAAATTCAAAACACATTTAAGTCTCACATGCTTCCTATGGAAAGGAATCTTGTACACGAATAAGTTCATGAAGAACAAAGTGACAAGCATAAGTAGATAGAACAAGTGTAACTTCAGCAATTTCAGCATATAGAGAGGTGTATTAGTACCATGAAAATTTCTACAACCATATTTTCCTCTCTCATAATAATTTTCAGTAGCTTCATGAACAAACTCAACAATATAACTATCACATGCAGCATACTCTTCATGATTTCCAAACACATAATTTTTATCAATCTCAAGAATAGTGGAATTAAAACTTTCAAACTTACTTTTATTAATAATATAACAAGGTAGTTGATCAATCTCAAGAGATATGGGACTCCTAAATAAAGTCAATACTTCTCCAATCCCATTTTCATTAGTAGCACAATTAATATTGTCAAGTAACATAGGACCATCATCTAGAGCTTTATCATAAACATTTGCCAAGCAAAATTCTTTAGTACCATGCATTTCGACATCAGGCACAAACAAAGCATTATCATAAGATTTATCAAAGTAGCATGGATTATCATATATAACAGCAGCATAATTATTCTCACAAGTTTTACTTATAGGAAATATTTCAAGAGAATCCACAGGAACATAACATTCAACCTCTTTCGGTAAGCATGGAGGACAATCAAATAGTGTAAGAGATGAAGAGTTACTCTCATTAGAAGGTTGGCATGGGTAGCTAATCCATTCTTCCTCCTTTTGTTCATCACTCTCCTCTTCTTTTTCATCCAATGAGCTTTCAGGTTCATCAATTTCCTCCTCTTTTTCATCCAATGAGCTTTCAGGTTCATCAATTTCTTCTTCCACAGGTTCCTGCAAATTGTGAGTGCATTCTTGTGCATTAATGTGTCTCTCTTTATAATCAAGGATATACGGATTCCTACTGTAGCATTCTATACAAGAATTAAGGATAGTAGAGACATAATCTTTAAGGTCCTTACAAATAGCACAAGTTTCATAATTCTCAACCATGAAGGATTCTATCTCGGAGGCTCCCATAAATAAGACAAATTGTTCTACCTCTTCGAACCCATAATGAATATAGCAATTCCGATTATAGTTCTTAATTAAAAATTCCTCACTAAAGCCACATTGAAATTTAAGATGTTTAGTATCATGTTGAGAGCAACAGTTTATATCATGGCGTCTAAGCAAGATTCTAGCCATTGTATTCAATTTTTCTATCATAGCACTCATTATTTTACCAGTTCTTGATTCTCTATAATTATTATAACATTCTATAAGCTCCAAGTAGGTTGTAGGTTCTCCCATAACAGCAGTTTTTAATTTTTAGGTTTTTCAAATTTTTATGGATTTTAGGGTATATAGGGAAAATAAAACAAGACAAAAATAAACTAGACAAAAGTAAACTAAGCAAAATAAAGCTAGACAGAAATAAACTAAGCACAACAAAATAAAACAAAATAAAAACAGAGAGAGAGGTAGAGTGTACTCCCCAGGTGAACTTATGAGTAGAGCTATGCCTCCCCGGCAACGGCGCCAGAAAATAGTCTTGATAACCCACAAGTATAGGGGATCGCAACAGTCTTCGAGGAAGTAAAACCCAAATTTATTGATTCGACACAAGGGGAGGTAAAGAATACTTATAAGCCTTAACAATTGAGTTGTCAATTCAGCTGCACCTTACACTAACAGGGGTGATGTGAAAGTAGCAGTAATATGAGAGCAGTAGTAACAGTAACACAGTAGCATAATAGTAATATGAGAGCAATGGCACCAGAAATAGTTGATACTACTTCCAATGACATAGAGAACGAGTATATGATGATGCGAGATGGACCGGGGTTCCCAGCTATCTACACTAGTGGTAACTCTCCAATAACAAGTGTTGGGTGAACAAATTACAGTTGGGCAATTGATAGGATTGATAAGGCATTAAGAAAGAACATCAATTCATTAATCATGTAGGCATGTTTTCCATATTTAGTCGTACGTGCTCGCAATGAGAAACTTGCACAACATCTATTGTCCTACCAGCCGGTGGCAGCCGGGCCTCAAGGGAATCTACTGGATATTAAGGTACTCCTTTTAATAGAGCACCGGAGCAAAGCATTAACACTCCGTGAAAACATGTGTCCCTCACATCACCGCCATCCCCTCCGGTTGTCCCGATTTCTGTCACTTCGGGGCCTTTGGTTCCGGACAGTGACATGTGCATACAACTTGTAGATACAATCTAAGCAATAATTATAGAGCTCAAATCTAAGATCATGCCACTCGGGCCCTAGTGACAAGCATTAAGCATAACAAGATTGCAGCAACAATAACTTCACAAACTTTATAGATAGACTAATCATAATGTATCATCCATCGGATCCCAACAAACACAACACCGATTACATCAGATGAATCTCAATCATGTAAGGCAGCTCATGAGATCATTGTATTGAAGTACATGGGGAGAGTATACCAACTAGCTACAGCTAGAACCCGTAGTCCATGGGGGAACTACTCACGGAGCATGATGGAGGCGGTGGCGTCGATGGAGATGGCTTCCGGGGCACTTCCCCGTCCCGGCGAGGTGCCGGGACAGAGACTTCCCCCGAATTGGAGTTTCGCGATGGTGGCGGCGCCCCTGTCTTGGAGTTTCGTCAAGTGGTACTGCGTTTTTAGGTCGAAAGGGCTTAAATAGGCGAAGAGGCGGCGCAGGAGGGTCGACAGGGTGGCCTCCCCATAGGCCGGCGCGGCCAGGGTCTGGCCCGCGCGGCCCTATGGTGTGGGGGCCCCCTGGCTCTCCTCCGACTCCCCTTCGGTGTTCTGGAGCCTTCCGGGAAAAATAAGATCTTTGGCGTTGATTTCGTCGAATTCCGAGAATATTGCCCGAACAGCCTTTCTGGAACCAAAAACAGAAACAGGAACTGGCACTGTCATCTTGTTAATAGGTTAGTTCCGGAAAATGCATAAAAACATTATAAAGTGCAAGCAAAACATGTAAGTATTGTCATAAAACAAGCATGGAACGTCAGAAATTATAGGTACGTTGGAGACGTATCAATCACCACACTAGTTTTTAAGATATTTGTCCCATGAGCTATATATTGCAAAGATAAAGGAATGAAATTTTAAAGGTAGCACTCAAGTAATTTACTTTGGAATGGCAGAAAAATACCACATAGTAGGTAGATATGGTGGACACAAATGGCATGGGTTTTGGCTCAAGGTGTTTGGATGCACGAGAAGCATTTCCTCTCAGTACAAGGTTTGGGCTAGCAAGGTTGTTTGAAGCAAACACAAGTATGAACAGGTACAACAAAACTTACACAAGAACATATTGCAAGCATTATAAGAATCTACATTGTCTTCCTTGTTGTTCAAACACTTTACGAGAAAATATCTAGACTTAGAGAGACCAATCATGCAAACCAAATTAAACAAGCTCTACGGTAGTTCTTAATTAATAGATTAAACTACATGATGCAAGAGCTTAAACATGATCTATGAGAGCTCAAAACAATTGCCAAGTTATTCCAAACCATATGCAACATTTTCTGATTCCAACCAAATAGCAATCAACGAAGCAATTTCAGCCTTCGCCATGAACATTAAAGCACAATTAAGAACACAAGTGTTCCATATGAAAAAGCGGAGCGTAATATCTCCAATATAAGGATGGTGGGATCCAACTTTATTCAAACCAAAACGAAAATAAAAGCAAACAGACGCTCCAAGTAAAGAACATAAGATGTGATGGAATAAAAATATAGTTTCACTAGAAGTGACCTGATAATGTTGTCGATGAAGAAGGGGATGCCTTGGGCATCCCCAAGCTTAGATGCTTGAGTCTTCTTAAAATATGCAGGGATGAACCACGGGGGCATCCCCAAGGTTAGACCTTTCACTCTTCTTGATCATAGTATATCATCCTTTTCTCTTGACCCTTGAAAACTTCCTTCACACCAAACTTCAAGCAAACTCATTAGAGGGTTAGTGAAAGATCGAGATGTCGCCTAGAGGGGGGGGGTGAATAGGCGATTACAAACTCTTGCGGATTTGTCTTGTAAGAATGCGGAATTAAACTAATGTTTAGTTTACAAGCACAAACCCTAAATATGCTAAGCTCAACTAAGTGTGACAATGGCAACTAGAGCTAAGCAAGATAGGCACAAGATATATGTAGCACAAGTGATAGCAAGATATATGTACTTCAAGCACGATGGCTATCACAAGGAAAGAGAGCTCGGGTATAGAAATAACCGAGGCACGCGGAGACGAGGATGTATTCCCGTGTTCCCTTGCTTTGCAACAAGGTACGTCACGTTTGGAGGAGTGGAGGTCCCACGAAGGATTCCCCGCCACGAAGGCTCACCCTATTCTCCGAACCACACCCACGAAGGATAATGGCCCTTTCCTTATGGTTAGCTTTTCCTCCGCTCCGGAGATGGCAAGCTCCACAACCACTTCACAAGCTCCACGAAGGAGAAGCCCGGGCCTCTTCACAATCTTCTTGAAGAGATCACCGGAGCACCAATCACCAAGCCAACTAGGAGGTCACCCTCCAAGAGTAACAAGCTCACGGTCTCTCACTCGAACAAATCGTGGTGGAGAGCTCAACACTATGCAATGATGCAAAGCAAGAACACCGGAGGTGTTCAAGTCCTTCACACTCAAATCCCACCAAAGCAACGAATGCTAGGATGAGATTGGAGAGGAAGAACAATGGGGAAAGTCAACCAAAGACTCCAAGATCTAGATCCCAAGAGATTCCCTCACTTAGAGAAGAAACGGTTTGGTGGAAGTGTAGATCTAGATCCCCTCTCTCAAATCCTCAAATATGAGCAAGAATGGTTGGAGGATTCAAGGGGAAGAGCAAGTTCTTCAAATAGTAGCAATGGAGGAGAGAGAATGGGAAGAACTAACTTGCTCAAGGTGGAAGAAGGGCTATTTATAGTCTAGAGAGAAAAATAACCGTTGGGGAAGAAACGGGGTGTAAAACGCATAAAAACGAGTGAAAAGACAGCCCACCGGCCAGGCGGTCGCCGAGCTGGGCCGGAGAGGCGGTGGCCTGCCGGTCGGACCGGCCCACGGCCGGGCGGCGGATGGCGCGCTGGCGCCAGCGCCTCGGGCGCGCGGGGAGGCAGGCCGTGGCATGGGCAGCGGCGCAAGGCGGCCCGGTGGAGATCGGGCTGGGCCGGGAGGCGGCCCCGCGAGCTGTCGGGCGGCGAAAAGCTCGGCGCGTGGGGCGAGCAGGTGGGCGCGTGGGGCGGTGAGGCCCGGCGGGAGCCGGTTCGGCGGGAGGCGCCGGCGGGCGGTCGGTGACCGGGCTGCGACCGGACAGGCGGCCGGCCACGGAATCCGCCGGATGGCACCGGTTCCCGGGCAGTTTTGACCGGTGGGCCGCGTGACCAGCGGGCCGTGACCGCTGCCCCTCCCTTTTTTTCTTTTTATTATTTTCCTTTTTCCCTTTTCTTTACTAACAAATGCTCCCGAACCCGAATGAAACCAGTTTTGTTTGGAAGATAACAACAAATGCTATCCTATGGAAAGTGAAAACACAAGAATCTATAGGAGGGGATTTTATCATGAATATAAAAGGTAGAACCTTATATCATGAATAACCGGTAAAATCACCCAACCTCGAAAACGCAATAGAAGATGCATGCGGATTCCGTTTTCGATGAACTTGGGCTTGTTGTAAAGCTAGCAACAAGCTCAAGAACCTCACACAGAGAAACACCAAGAAGCAATACGGATATGCAAAGTATGCAAAGGATTGAGCTCCCTAAGACGATGTGATCAAGTTACCCAACCGAAAGCCCCTCTTAATAGTGCGGCTATGTATCCTATAATCCGGTCTCCCATCAACCACCTTGAGACCGGTAAAAGGAAAACCTAGCAAGGCCATACCTTTGCCTTGCGCATCCCGCTTGATCTTGATGATAACTCTTCAAGCTTCACTCAAGCCGGAATGCCTCTCTTGATCAATGTTGCTTTGTGAAGACTCACAAATGCTCCCCCATACACTATGATGGGAAAGCTCCATTGATACACATCTTCACATGTCCATTATCACCAAATGGACGACAAGCTTCAAGCATGTGATCCACTCAAGATGCTCATCTTGAACTTGCCCAACTCAACCTTGTATCTTCTCATACTCACTTAAGATAGAGCATGGATAATATTGAGTTCCACATAAGAACTCAATCTTCATTTCTTCTTCTTGATCATATCACATATATATCTTCATACCGATGATCTTGATGCCAATACACAAGGTATATCTTTATCTTCATGGCATCCATACTTGAATCCAACACATGGAGAGCAAGTAGTACCTATGGAATATTCCTTCATATAAACTCAATGAAAACATTAGTCCATAGGGGTTGTCATTAATTACCAAAACCACACATAGGGGCAATGTACCCTTACAATCTCCCCCATTTTGGTAATTGATGACAACCATAATAAGAGGGTTTATATAATGAATATTAGTGACAAGTACGCAACTTATCCGAGAATAAGTTGTATACAAGAGGTTGTATTTGATATGGTCAAGTAACACAAAGCAACTAGTCCATATCAAAACCGACTCTACTCACACAACTACAACAAATGCAATGGATGTGAGTAGAACCAATATATATAGAGAAAACTCCCCCACAATGTATGCACGTGTGATGAACATGAATTCATTGCATACATTGTCAAGATTAACCTTTGGGATAGTTTCCACTATATATATACAACCATGCAAGACATATAAATATGGAATGCATGAGAGGCAAAACACTTAAGCACAAACCAAGCTTAAGTATAAAACCATTCCATTCCCTTAAACCCTCTAAACTTCTCCCCCATTGGCATCGAGTGCCAAAATGGGTGAAAAATTTAGAAAGCCAATATAATGTGAGTTCCTCCCCAAGGTGTGCACTTCTCATAATTTGAGTGGAATCAAATGCACATATCCAATGATGAATACTTGAAGGAAGTCAAACTATATTGAGGATCAAAGATTGCACAAGGATAACATGGTGAAGGAAGTTTTAACAAATAAAGCAAGCAATCAAAGATCCAATTGGACAAACAAAGATATCATGATAAGAAAGATATAGTGCTTCTAAAAATAAGAAAGCTCCCCAAGGTTCGTGCACAATTTATAATGTTTGCATTTGAATACAATATGCACAAACATGGAATCCTCACTCCCTCTATATCATTTAGAACACACCCAAGATAAAAATAATATGCTTATCAAGAACAACTTTAGTCCAACAATTACGAGATATGAGTGCAAGAAGGAAAACAAATAAACCAAGCACTCATAAATCTCCTTTACCAACACCACTAAGAAACAAAAGGATAAAAGATGGTCGGCAAAGAACAAAGATATCAAGGTGATGGATTAACGCTCTTATGTATATAAGTTTCTAAAGTGGACAAATGATCCATAAAGAGACATGCACACATAAGAGGTTAACAAAATAGATAAGACAAGATATCCAAGATGAAGTCATAAGATATACCAAAGGATGTTTGCTTAAGAAGCATATATAGCCTATGGCTCCAATTTTCACTTATGGTATATGAATGAACTTCAACCAAGTTAAATCTCAAAAACATCACAACTAACAATAAGGGGAGTAGAGCTAGTTGGAGTGTTTTGAGAAAGGCAACAAGTATCATAAATATGGATTTATTTCGCAATTTCATCAATATTGCACATAAGAGCTCTTTGAGGAATTGATATGCAATAAATTGCTAGAGGGCATATTTGGGTAGGTGAATCATAAACATGATGTATATATATATATATTCCCAACATATGCATCTTCTCAAATTACTCAAATGTACAATAAGAAGTTTCGCTTTAAAAATGATTTTTCAAGAACCGCAATATTTTTGAAATAAATAATTTCATGCCAAGATACAACCTACAAGAGGTTGGATGCTATATGAGAGTGCATGAATAAGATACTTGTTACCGAGATGGCAATGGCTTGATGTAGTAGATAAGAGTTCATCGATCATCCTAGCTTGACTCCAATTCTCATATGGTGACAACACCTTCCTTATAGATGAGACAAGCCTCCATTGCATCTCCAATGTACCTAAAACATCATTCAAGTACATCTTGGTCCCCAAACTCATTGGGTCCAACATGGTTAGACTAACCACAATATATAGGACACACTCCATATAAACATGTGCATATTTAGATGAAGTTTGAATTTCATGCACATCTTAGCCATTTAGGATTTGATGGAGTATATCCTACATAATGGATCAAAAGAAAGCAAACATGCTACAAGTATAAACAAATTACATATAAGCATGCACCTAAACCTTTAAAGATCCAAGAAAGATATACTTTGGACAAAACACCAAAAGAATTAGATAAGGCATAGAGGTGCCACAAAACAAATTTGTTGTCCAAGTTATATCTAAGAAGCAAATCTCAAAAGATTTGTTCAACAAAGTTCAACAAATGAACTAAGAAGAAACCATTGAGCATAAAGGATGAAATAAAGCAAACATGCTCAAGGATTTATCTCATTCAAGCAAATAAATCATGTAAGAAAGAATGAGATAGCAAACTCCCCAAAAGAGCAAGGTTCAAACAAAATAAACCAAACCCTATACACTTTTCACAATGGCACAATGTACCGTAAGGAAAAGGTTTGTCTTCCAAAACAAACACTTGATATGAATCAAGAGAATTTATCAAAAGATTTTTCAAAGGAACAAGGAAGACACATGGGAGCAACAAAGATTTGTTGGAAGTAAAATAAGGCAATAAGAAACAATCCAAGGTGAAGATGATCCAAAAATTCAACCACATACAAGGTTATCAATTGTCAAAGACAATGAGTATATTGGAAATAATTTCCGGTGGAGTATTGACAATGTTAGAAAGGATCAACTTCACAATAAAAGGCATAGGATAAGTATATAGAATTGAGCACTATGCACGGATGAAGATTCTTGATAGCTTCAACTAGTCACACAATCACGCACGGCAATGATTAGAATAACTTGAAGCAAACGGTGTCCCAAATAAGATATAGAGATATGTATTTGAGGAAAAACCGCACCAAGAATTTCATATTCAAACAAAAGCCCACAAGATGAGTAATAAAATATTTTTATTAGGAATGGAGCTTGTTTGAGCAAACATGCCACCTAGGAACAAGATAATTAAGAGCATCAACTCTAAGTGGCATAACCTCATATGTTCACATTTTCTAGGCTTGTGATATGTACAAAACATATTACTCCCCCATAATGTGATAAAACATTTCTTCTAAACAAGAGGCAACTTAAAATTCAACTAGAGATGATTAATGGATATTTTAGAATTTGAATTTCTCATGAGTATGACACACCACATAGTGACTAGATAATCTTGCAATATCAATACTAGGTGGTGGTACCCATGTACACACATTTTAAAGAAAGAGAGATGCACAAAGCATATCACTCCCCCAAAATGGGATGTTCCATTAATCACTTCAAAGAGAGCCAAATAAGATATCATCAAAATGCATTAGGCTCCAAAACAATACACAAGTATATGATGAGTCAAACAAACATACTTGAATACACAAGATAGGTAAGTAAGACTCAACACATACAAACACATATTTGATACAAAACCAAACATGCAAAGGGGCAAGTAACTTACAATGAATATGAAGAGTTGAAGTATAAGTTACCGCAAGGAGGAACATTGGATATAAGATATAGATGATGATCCATACGACTTGGCTTGGTCAAAATATAATATATGAAGATCCCTTAATTCTTCATGAATTAGCCAAGTCTCCAATGACCTCCACATGCACCTATTGATCACGTTTGAGCTTGTTGGTCCCCAACCAAGTTGGGTCCTAAGAGGTTAGTCACAATAGGCTTGGCAACCCAAATGGTCCTTTTCTTGAGACCACTTTGAGTTCCAACAAACTTAGCAAACACATTGCCATCCTTATCCTTCCCTAGAGAATAATCATCATCAACAATTATAGGGTTAGATAAGGTACCATTTAAACATGAAGAAGCAAAGTGCCCCTTCACACGACATAAGTAGCAAGTGTTCCCCTTTCTCTTCTTTATTGATTTCTTCTCTTGGGGAACAACATCTTGATTCTTCTTGGGAAGTGGCCTATCTTCAACTTGAGGTCGAGCATGAGCTTGACCTTGACCTTGTGGCCGTTTCCCTTGTTGTTTCTCACTCAAGTGCTTCTTCTTCTTCAATGGGCATGATCTAACATGATGCCCTTCAACCTTGCACTTGAAGCAAACCAACTTGGCCGGATCCTTGACTTTGTCTTGGCCCTTCTTCTTGTTGCTCTTGCTCTTGGACTTGTTCTTGTTATTGGAGTTGAATCCAAGTCCACTCTTGTCATTGGGGGATTGTTGCACACTTAGCATCTTGTCAAGTGCGGATTTCCCTTCATGACGCTTTTCCAAGTCTTTCTTTAAAGAAAGGACTTGGGCCTCGAGCTCTTTTATTTCCTCTACATGGTTAGTAGAAATACAAGTACTAGAGGAAGTAGAAGCTTCATTGTTAGAGCAACAAGGCAAGGCAAGTAATCCAACACAAGGTGTATCACTAGTTTGACTAGATGGATTACAAGGACTAGCACATGGCAATATAACATTTTGGGTAGAGGTTGTGCTAATGTCCACATGAGGCTCACAAGATGTTACCTTAGTGATACTAGCCTCATGAGCTAACTTTAGCTCATCGTAGGAAGTTAGAAGATCCTCAAGAGAGTGTGAGAGCGTTTTATTGCTTTCTTCCAATTCCCTACAATTGCTAGTTAGCAACTCAAGTTGAGCCCTTAGCTCAACATTCTCCTTTAAGGTAGATGCTTCACAAGAAGTAGAGTTAGTAGCACAAGCATCAACAATAGTTTTCTCATTTTCATGCATATAGGATTCAATTTTTTGTGTAAGCATAAAATTAGTATGCTTCTCATCTTTTAGCTCATGCTTGAGGAGAGTGAATCTCTTTTCCCCATTTTCAACATGGGACTCCAACTCCACTATGGTTTCCCTATATTTACTCAAGGTATCCATAGAGTGTTCGAGATTAGCACGAGCTTCTTTATTACCATGAAGAGAAGCATATACCATTGCCATATTATGCACCAAGATATTATATTCTTCATCATTATCATCATCATCACTCTCATCATTAGAGGAAGTGTTAGGAGTCAAAGTAGGAGATACCTTTGATCCATTTGCCATAAGGCACATGTGCATACCGGAGGATGAAGATGAAGAAATTCTTGAATCCTCATTTGAAAACATGTCTTGATCCATAGAGTGTTCGGTTTCCTCTACATTGTTAGTCAACAAGCAACTAGAGGAAATAGAAGCATTTTGATTATGGGAGCAAGACAAGACAAGCATATCATCATGGGGTTTATGTGAGCAATTTACACATGATATGCGAGGACTATCAACACAAGCATGTAGATTATTTTCAATGCTAGATGTGTTTAAGTCCAAAGAGGAAGCATTGCAATGGGATAGAGATGAAGAATCATCACTATTGAGCACAATATCAACATTGCAATTTTCCTCACCACTCACCATATCATTACCTCGTGTCTTGCTACACGTTGGTGAAGTGGAAGAAGATGAGAACTCATCACGGCCGGAGGTGGAAGCAACTTGGAGCTCTTCATGATGTGAAGGGGAAGAGAGCTCCTCGGAGTCACCACCAACCAAATGAGAAGTGGATCCACCAAACATTTCCTTAAGCTTGATCCACATCTCATGAGACGATTTTCGCTTTATATATATCAAGAACCTATGAAAATCTGGTCTCAAAGAGAGTACAAGCTCATTAGATACTTGAGCTTCAAGATGTAAGTTTTTCTCATCCTCTAAAGATAGATTTTGAGGGTCCATCGGAGGAGAAAAACCTACATCTAGAAATTGCTCAATGTTTGGACACAAGGTCCGAAGTTTGCAAAGCAAGCAATTTCGCCACAAAAGATAATTTGTGCCAACAAAGATAATTGTGTCATTGTGCACTAAATTACTAGCCGACATCTTTACTCTCAAGGCGGTGAAGCCTTAAACAAGGAGAGACCTTGCTCTGATACCAATTGAAAGATCGAGATGTCGCCTAGAGGGGGGTGAATAGGCAATTACAAACTCTTGCGGATTTGTCTTGTAAGAATGCGGAATTAAACTAATGTTTAGTTTACAAGCACAAACCCTAAATATGCTAAGCTCAACTAAGTGTGACAATGGCAACTAGAGCTAAGCAAGATAGGCACAAGATATATGTAGCACAAGTGATAGCAAGATATATGTACTTCAAGCACGATGGCTATCACAAGGAAAGAGAGCTCGGGTATAGAAATAACCGAGGCACGCGGAGACGAGGATGTATTCCCGTGTTCCCTTGCTTTGCAACAAGGTACGTCACGTTTGGAGGAGTGGAGGTCCCATGAAGGATTCCCCGCGCCACGAAGGCTCACCCTATTCTCCGAACCACACCCACGAAGGATAATGGCCCTTTCCTTATGGTTAGCTTTTCCTCCGCTCCGGAGATGGCAAGCTCCACAACCACTTCACAAGCTCCACGAAGGAGAAGCCCGGGCCTCTTCACAATCTTCTTGAAGAGATCACCGGAGCACCAATCACCAAGCCAACTAGGAGGTCACCCTCCAAGAGTAACAAGCTCACGGTCTCTCACTCGAACAAATCGTGGTGGAGAGCTCAACACTATGCAATGATGCAAAGCAAGAACACCGGAGGTGTTCAAGTCCTTCACACTCAAATCCCACCAAAGCAACGAATGCTAGGATGAGATTGGAGAGGAAGAACAAGGGGGAAAGTCAACCAAAGACTCCAAGATCTAGATCCCAAGAGATTCCCTCACTTAGAGAAGAAACGGTTTGGTGGAAGTGTAGATCTAGATCCCCTCTCTCAAATCCTCAAATATGAGCAAGAATGGTTGGAGGATTCAAGGGGAAGAGCAAGTTCTTCAAATAGTAGCAATGGAGGAGAGAGAATGGGAAGAACTAACTTGCTCAAGGTGGAAGAAGGGCTATTTATAGTCTAGAGAAAAATAACCGTTGGGAAGAAACGGGGTGTAAAACGCATAAAAAACGAGCTGAAAAAGACAGCCAAGCCGGGCAGTCGGCCGAGCACAGGCCGGAGAGGCGGTGCTGCCGGTCGGACCGCCCACCGACCGGAGCGCTGCGCCATTTGAGCCGGCCTCGACGCGGGGGAGCGAGGCCGTGGCATGGGCGGGCGGCCAAGGCGGCCGTGGAGATTGGGCAGGGGCGGCGAACTGCGTTGTCTTGGGCGCGGAAAAGGCTCCGCCGCGCGGGCGAGCGGGTGGGCGCGTGGGGCGGTGAGGCCCACCGGCGAGCCAGTTCGGCGGAGGCAGCGCAGGCGGGCAGGTCGTGACCGGGCTGCGATCGGACGGGCGGCCAGGCCCACGGGAATCCGCCGGATGGCACCGGTTCCCAGGCCGTTTGCCGGGTGGGCCGGCGCGTGGCCCGGCAGGCCGGCCAGCCCCTGCCCTACCCTTTTTTTTTTTTTTCTTTTTCCTTTTTCCCTTTTCTTTACTAACAAATGCTCCCGAACCCGATTCGAATGAAACCAGTTTTGTTTGGAAGATAACAACAAATGCTATCCTATGGAAAGTGAAAACACAAGAATCTATAGGAGGGGATTTTATCATGAATATAAAAGGTAGAACCTTATATCATGAATAACCGGTAAAATCACCCAACCTCGAAAACGCAATAGAAGATGCATGCGGATTCCGTTTTCGATGAACTTGGGCTTGTTGTAAAGCTAGCAACAAGCTCAAGAACCTCACACAGAGAAACACCAAGAAGCAATACGGATATGCAAAGTATGCAAAGGATTGAGCTCCCTAAAACGATGTGATCAAGTTACCCAACCGAAAGCCCCTCTTAATAGTGCGGCTATGTATCCTATAATCCGGTCTCCCATCAACCACCTTGAGACCGGTAAAAGGAAAACCTAGCAAGGCCATACCTTTGCCTTGCGCATCCCGCTTGATCTTGATGATAACTCTTCAAGCTTCACTCAAGCCGGAATGCCTCTCTTGATCAATGTTGCTTTGTGAAGACTCACAAATGCTCCCCCATACACTATGATGGGAAAGCTCCATTGATACACATCTTCACATGTCCATTATCACCAAATGGACGACAAGCTTCAAGCATGTGATCCACTCAAGATGCTCATCTTGAACTTGCCCAACTCAACCTTGTATCTTCTCATACTCACTTAAGATAGAGCATGGATAATATTGAGTTCCACATAAGAACTCAATCTTCATTTCTTCTTCTTGATCATATCATATATATATCTTCATACCGATGATCTTGATGCCAATACACAAGGTATATCTTTATCTTCATGGCATCCATACTTGAATCCAACACATGGAGAGCAAGTAGTACCTATGGAATATTCCTTCATATAAACTCAATAAAAACATTAGTCCATAGGGGTTGTCATTAATTACCAAAACCACACATAGGGGCAATGTACCCTTACAGTTAGTGCATAATTAAAAATTCACATATTCAGAGGTGACACAATCATTCTTAACACTTCTGGACATTGCACAAAGCTTCTGAAAGTTAATGGAACAAAGAAAACTCATTCAACATAGCAAAAGCGGCAATGCGAAATAAAAGGCAGAATCTGTCAAAACAGAACAGTCCGTAAAGACGAATTTTGCAGGGGCACTTAACTTGCTCAAACGGAAAAACTCAAAACTAATGAAAGTTGCGTACATATCTGAGGATCACGCACGTAAATTTGCAGATTTTTTGATTTTTTTACAGAGAGATCTGCGCGAATTCGTGACAGACAGCAATGCTGTTTCTGCGCAGCGATCCAAATCTAGCATCAACTTTAACATAGAAACTTTACTTGGCACAAAAACATGATAAGGAGAGGTTGCTACAGTAGTAAACAACTTCCAAGACTCAACAATACAGTAAATAAAGCATGGGTTATCTCCCAAGAAGTGCTTTTATTTAACGCCTTTCAGCTAGGCGCAGAAAGTGCAAATCAAGTAACATCAAGAGAAGAAGCATCAACATTATTATTTTTCTTACAAACACAACTTGTTGCAGAGGGTACCTTAGATGCTCCATTATCTAAATTTTATATGGTGGTGCTAGGGGTTTTATCAATTTTAGGCCTATAATAATTCTTTGGTTTAGGCACCTTAGAGGCATACATGAATTTTTGCTCTTTACCCACATAAGCTTTCTCCTTAAACTTAAGAGAAGAAAAAGTTGAACCCAAGGTTCCCATAGCCTTTTCAAGTTCACCAATCCTATTGATTTGATTATCATGGACAACACAAGTTCCTAGGACACTAATTCTTTCATCAATTCCTCCTAAGGATTTATCAAGTTCATCAGTTTTATCAAGTAACATTTCCAATTTAGTTTCAACACTTGGAAAAATTTCTCTATGGTTTCCAATTTTTTCATAACATCCTCAAGAGAGATTTCAATTTTAACTTCATTAACAGGTGGTATTCCAACTAGACTCTCAATGATGCAGCTAGCTTCTAAAGCAGGAGTACCTAGGAAATTACCTCCCGAAAGAGTATCAAGAACATACATATTCCAACTAGATAAGCCAACATAAAAGTTCCTAAGAAGGATAATAGTGGAGTGTTTCTTAATGCACCTATGATGAGCATTACTAATTCTGTACCAAGCATCTTTAAAACTTTCTCCACCTTGTTGCTTAAAAGAACGAACTTCAACTTCAGGATTACTCATTTTAGTAGTAATAAAGTAAACTAGGCAAATAAAGTAAAGATAAGTAACTAATTTTTTTTGTGTTTTTAATATAGAGCTAGTAAATAAGACAGAAAGTAAAGTAACTAATTTTTTTGTGTTTTTAGATATGAAGCAAACAAGACAGTAAATAAAATAAAGTAAAGCAAGACAAAAACAAAGTAAAGAGATTGGAAGTGGAGACTCCCCTTGCAGCGTGTCTTGATCTCCCCGGCAACGGCGGCAGAAAAAGTGCTTGATGCGTCGATGTACACGTCCGTTGGGAACCCCAAGAGGAAGGTATGATGCGCACAGCGGCAAGTTTTCCCTCAGAAAAAACCAAGGTTATCGAACCAGTAGGAGCCAAGAAGCACGTGAAGGTTGTTGGTGGAGGAGTGTAGTGCGGCGCAACACCAGGTGAAACCGGCGCCAACGTGGAACCTGCACAACACAATCAAAGTACTTTGCCCCATGTAACATGAGGTTGTCAATCTCACCTTGCTGAAAACAAAGGATTAAACGTATCGAGTGGAAGATGGTGTTTGTTTGCAAAGAACAATAATTGCAGTAGAATGTATTCAGATGTAAAAGAATGGACCGGGGTCCACAGTTCACTAGTGGTGTCTCTCCAATAAGATAACTAACATGCTGGGTGAACAAATTACAAGTGGGCAATTGACAAATAAAGATTCAATACATATCAATGATGATTACTATGAGATTTAATCAGGGCATTACGACAAAGTACATAGACCGCTATCCATCATGCATCTATGCCTAAATAATCCACCTTTGGGTTAGCATCCGCACCCCTCCGGTATTAAGTTGTAAACAAAGAATAATTAAGTATGGTGTGTAAATGTAATCAACACAAATATCCTTACACAAAGCATCGATGTTTTATCCCTAGTAGCAACACATCCACAACCTTAGAACTTTCTGTCCCCAGATTAAATGGAGGCATGAACCCACTATCGAGCATAAATACTCCCTCTTGGAGTTACAAGTATCAACTTGGCCAGAGCCTCTACTAGCAACGGAGAGCATGCAAGAACATAAACAACACATATATGATAGATTGATAATCAACTTGACATAATATTCTAGATTCATCGGATCCCACCAAACACAACATGTAGCATTACAAATAGATGATTTTGATCATGTTAGGCAGCTCACAAGATCTAAACAATGATAGCACATGCGGAGAAGACAACCATCTAGCTACTGCTATGGACCCATAGTCCAAGGATGAACTACTCACTCATCAATCCGGAGCGGGCATGATGATGTAGAGCCCTGACCCACAAGTATAGGGGGTGTATCATAGTATCTTCGATAAGTAAGAATGTCGATCCCAACGAGGAGCAGAAGGTGTTGACAGCAGTTTCGATGAAGGATTCACTGTAAATGCTCACAAACAGGTATTCAAGGGGTTTTGATGTAACAGATGAATAAAGTACGAGTAAGTAAAATGCGAGAAATAATTGCAGCGAGTGGCCCAATCCTTTTTAGCACAAAGGACAAGCCGGTTTGTTTACTTATAATGACCAAGCGTTCTTGAGGACACACGGGGATTTTAGTCTAGTGCTTTCGCTTCATGTGGCTTAATAATCTTCATTGTTTTGATAAGTGTTGTGTGGGTGAACCTATGCTAATGCACCGCCCTTCCTAGGACTAATACATACTTGTGATTATACCCCTTGCAAGCATCCGCAACTACAAGAAAGTAATTAAGATAAATCTAACCACAGCCTTAAACTCTGAGATCCTGCGATCCCTCTTGCATCGATATACTAACGGGGGCTTAGGTTTCTGTCACTCCGGCAACCCCGCAATTAGCAACCGAATACAAGATGCACTCCCCTAGGCCCATAAATGGTGAAGTGTCGTGTAGTCGACGTTCACACGACACCACTAGAAGAATGACACCACAACTTAAATATCATAACATTGAATATTACTCAACCATAATTCACTACTAGCATTTAGACTTCACCCATGTCCTCAAGAACTAAACGAACTACTCACGAGACATCATATGGAATACAATCAGAGGTGATATGATGATGAATAACAATCTGAACATAAACCTTGGTTCAATGGTTTCACTCAATAGCATCTATAACAAGTAGAGAATAATGCCGGGAGAGTTTCCCCTATCATACAATCAAGATTTAACCCGAATTGTTACAGTGGTGACGAGTGCAGCGGTGGTGATGGCGGTGTAGATGGTGGAGATGATGATGATGATGATGGAGATGATGTCCCGCTCGATGACGATGACGATGGCGTCGATTTCCCCCTCCGGGAGGGAATTTCCCCGGCGGATTCCTGCCCGCCGGAGAGCTCTTTCTCTCTGGTGTTCTCCGCCCCGCAGAGGCGGCTGTAACCCTTCGTGAGGTCCTCTCTGTGGCTTAGGTTTTCGGACGAAGAGTACGCGAAGAAAAGGAGGCGAAAAGGGTGTGGGGCCCCCAGACCACATGGTGGCGCGGCCGGGCCATGGGCCGCCTTCCCTGGGCCCACCTTGGCTCCTCTGCTCCCCCTTCGCTCCCTCCGTCATCGGAAAAATAGGATTTTACGTGAAATTTCCTCCCACAGTTGATCTTCCGAAATATTGCGTTCTGACGGTGCTTTTTCCAGCAGAATCCTGGCTCCGGTGCTTGATCCTCCAATGATGATGAAACATGCAAAATAGATGAAATAACATAAGTATTGTGTCCCAATATGAAATATATCAATGAATAACAGCAAATTATGATACAAAATAGTGATGCAAATTGGACGTATCACTTGTCCCCAAGCGAAACTGAGCTCGATAAACAAGACCACGTGTTTATGGAGTGAAGAGTCGATAAATAAAATACGGACAAGAAGCATCATATTCATTCACACAAGACATTCTAGTAAACAACTTCCTCATATAACTCATCTTGAAATAGGTAAAGAGAAATCACAAGTAAAGGTGCATAAGAAATCATAGTTGGTGATGGCAAACTTTGTTCTTGGTCAGAGAACTACTAACGGATTGTACTTCTAAGCAAAGCTTTCATATTAGATTTTATAGCTGAGCCTTCATATTCAAGCATAACAATCTCCTCATAATCATTGATAACTTCAAAGTCATATTCATTCAGATAAAATTGGTACTAAACAAGAAAGTATAAGAGACATGATTAACTGAATCATAGCATAAATGATTGGTTCACAACAACTCAATTGCTTGCTTGAGATAGAGAGAAATAGGTTTACTGACTCAACATAAAAGTAAAAGACAGGCCCTTCGCAGAGGGAAGCAGGGATTAAATCATGTGCTAGAGCTTTTCAATTTTGAAATCATATAAAGAGCATAAAAGTAAGATTTTGAGAGGTGTTTGTTGTTGTCAACGAATGGTAGCGGGCACTCTAACCCCCTTGCCAAACGACCTTCCAAGAGCGGCTCCCATGAGGGACGGCATCTCTACCAGCAAGGTAGATCATCCCTCTTCTCTTTTGTTTACACATGTATTTTAGTTTTATTAAGGATGACACTCCCCCCAACCTTGGCTTTCTCAATCCATGGCTAACCGAATCCTCGGGTGCCTTCCAACATTCACATACCATGGAGGAGTGTCTATTGCAAAATTAAGTTGCTTACTGATAAATCAGAGCAAAACATGTGAAGAGAATTATTAATGAAAGTTATTAATTGGGGCTGGGAACCCCGTTGCCAGCTCTTATTGCAAAATTATTGGATAAGCGGATGTGCCACTAGTCCATTGGTGAAAGTCCGCCCAACAAGATTGAAAGATAAAACACCACATACTTCCTCATGAGCTATAGAACATTGACACAAATAAGGAGTAGTAGTTTGAATAATTTAAAGGTAGCACATGAAGTATTTACTTGGAATGGCAGAAAATACCATGTAGTAGGTAGGTATGGTGAACACAAATGGCATAAGTTTGGTCTAAGGTTATGGATGTATGAGAAGCATTCCCTCTCGATACAGGTCTTTGGCTAGCAAGGTTTGATAGCAAGCATAAAGGTTGAGGGAAACAAACAAATATACATATGATAGAACAATCATGCATCTTTCTCATAAGCACAAGCAATTTTAACTTCAGAATACTAAGCATAGAGATAATAGTAATATATCTAAGTGTATTTCTCTCTTTTATTAAACATCAAGATGTTGTTGCTATTGACCAATGCTAAGTTTGCCAAAACCAAATAGATTTACTTGATGCTCCCAAAGTGATATCAATACTCATGTCAAGAGTAATCATATAATGGAGATTGCAAACTAAAATAAGGTGTGCAAAAAGTAAATGATAAGACTTCTCATTAATATTCCATAACGATAACTCACACCAACGGATACATAGATAACTAACTAAGAGAGATACTTCCACATTGCATACTATTCCATAAGATAACTTCCCTATTCATGATATGACACTACTTGATAGTAAAAGATAAAGGTAATGATGATGTGATACCGCGGCACTCCCCCAAGCTTGGAACAAACCAAGGGGATGCCAATACCGATGATGAATTACTCCTTCGGTGATGATGGTGATGGATTCCTCTCGCGCTTCATAAGGATCTCCTTCAGCTTCAGCTTCTCAATTTTGTAATTCTGCATCAAGACTTGAAGAGACTCATTATTACCCGAGTGTGGCGGTGACGGCCTTGTGCTGGGATTTGAGTAATATTCCAGCATTCTGCGAAGTCGCTGGTTCTCCTCCTGAAGTATCTCCACTTCCCTTTTGAGAGCACGATATTGATCACAAAACTCATCAGCAACCCGTATTGCTTCCTCCACACAAGGGAAAGAGTCGAGGTCCAGAGCAGGCGGAAGAGCTCCCTGCAAGTTATGAGAAAAGCAACGCCCAGTGTTAACCGATCCCACCAAGATTGGCTTACTCTTCGTAGTTTCCCACTCTCCTTTTGCTGATGCTATCTTCTCCTTCTCCTTATTGATCCTTTCATCCATCTCTTCCCTCCAAGGCCCCTTGTCTTTGTTGTTGGAGACCATGGTGCTTCTAGATCAAAACAAATCTGGCAGAAAACAGCTCGAAACAAAACACGACGAGAAAACGATATTACGGACCTCCAGGGGTCCGGGGGATTATATAGCAAATTTCACGACAAAGGTTCCACCAAAACGGTGAAGCAGGACGCCGAGGTGATACGTCTCCAACGTATCGATAATTTCTTATGTTCCATGCTACTTTATTGATGATACCTACATGTTTTATGCACATTATATGTCATATTTATGCATTTTCTGGAACTAACCTATTAACAAGATGCCGAAGAGCAGTTGTTTTTCTGCTGTTTTTGGTTTCAGAAATCCTAGTAAGAAATATTCTCGGAATTGGACGAAACTTTCGCCCAGGGTCCTATTTTTGCACGAAGCTTCCAGAAGACCGAAGAGATAACGAAGTGGGGCCACGAGGCGGCCAGAGGGGAGGCCGGCGCGGCCCAGCCCTGGCCGCGCCGACCTACCCCCTGGGCCCCTCGTGTGGCCCCCCGCGTTGACCCTCCGCCTACTTAAAGCCTCCGTCGCGAAACCCCCAGTACCGAGAGCCACGATACGGAAAACCTTCCAGAGACGCCGCCGCCGCGAATCCCATCTCGGGGATTCAGGAGATCGCCTCCGGCACCCTGCCGGAGAGGGGATTCATCTCCCGGAGGACTCTACACCGCCATGGTCGCCTCCGGAGTGATGAGTGAGTAGTTCACCCCTGGACCATGGGTCCATAGCAGTAGCTAGATGGTCGTCTTCTCCTTGTTGTGCTTCATTGTTGGATCTTGTGAGCTGCCTAACATGATCAAGATCATCTATATGTAATTCTATATGTTGTGTTTGTCGGGATCCGATGGATAGAGAGTACTATGATTATGGTGATTATCAATCTATTGTTTATGTGTTGTTTATGATCTTGCATGCTCTCCGTTATTAGTAGAGGCTCTGGCCAAGTTTTTGCTCTTAACTCCAAGAGGGGGTATTTATGCTCGATAGTGGGTTCATGCCTTCATTGAATCTGGGATCGTGACAGTAGGTTCTAAGGTTGTGATGTGCTGTTGCCACTAGGGATAAAACATTGATGCTATGTCTAAGGATGTAGTTGTTGATTACATTACGCACCATACTTAATGCAATTGTCTGTTGCTTAGCAACTTAATACTGAATGGGGTTCGGATGATAACCTGAAGGTGGACTTTTTAGGCATAGATGCAGTTGGATGGCGGTCTATGTACTTTGTCGTAATGCCCGGATTAAATCTCACTATATTTATCATATCATGTATATGCATTGTTATGCCTTTCTCTATTTGTCAATTGCCCGACTGTAATTTGTTCACCCAACATGCTTTTATCTTATGGGAGAGACACCTCTAGTGAACTGTGGACCCCGGTC
Source organism: Lolium multiflorum (assembly GCA_030979885.1). NCBI lineage: Eukaryota > Viridiplantae > Streptophyta > Magnoliopsida > Poales > Poaceae > Lolium > Lolium multiflorum. Next base: position 144,682,127 of record CM061747.1, read on the forward strand.
CTATTCTTTACATAGCATACAATCTACTGCAATTGTGTTTACTGTTTTCTTTGCAAACATCTTCCACTCGATACGTTTAATCCTTTGTTACAGCAAGCCGGTGAGATTGACAACCTCACTGTTTCGTTGGGGCAAAGTACTTGGGTTGTGTTGTGCAGGTTCCACGTTGGCGCCGGAATCCCTGGTGTTGCGCCGCATCACATTTCGCGACCATCAACCTTCAACGTGCTTCTTGGCTCCTACTGGTTCGATTAAACCTTGGTTTCATACTGAGGGAAACTTGCTTCTATACGCATCATACCTTCCACTTGGGGTTCCCAACGGACGTGTGCATCTACGCGTATCAAGCTAAATTTCTGGCGCCGTTGCCGGGGAGATCAAGACACGCTGCAAGGGGAGTCTCCACTTCTCAATCTCTTTACTTTGTTTTTGTCTTGCTTTATTTACTACTCTGTTTGCTGCACTAAATCAAAACACAAAAAAATTAGTTGCTAGTTTTACTTTATTTACTGTCTTGCTCTCTATATCAAAAACACAAAAAAATTAGTTACTTGTCTTTACTTTATTCGCCTTGTTTACTTTTTGCCTATTGCATCATGTTTCCTTTTAATTTTACCACAAAAGACATACCGGTAGGACGTGGGTCTATAGTTGGGATAAATAATATAGAAGAATTTTTCAATCATGTTAGTATTGAAGATTTTGAAGATAGACACTTGGTAGAACTTGCACCTACCTATGAAATTGCTGCTGCTGCTTTAGTTCGCATGTTGGAAACTAAATTTGTTAATCTCAATCCTATAATCCAACACATGTTTCTTACACTTGGTGATATGGAAGAAGGGGAAAAGAAAGATTTTGTTCTAGAAACTCTTCTTAGAGAATTTGGTGGTCTAGCAAGAGAGGCTAGAAAGGTTTTTGCTAAATTTAATATGCTAGGTTCTCATACCAATTTTATTGGTCTCCTTGAAAAAATGGACATGGATAGAATAAGGTACACTAATAATATTAATGATGGTGGGGAAATCAAAGCACCAATACCATGTAAACTCCTAGCTATGAATGATGCACTAGAAAATAACTATGCTTGGCTTGTTCCTGAAAATTTGTTCGATGAGAGTAGCAAGCCTAAGACTAATGAAAAGGGAGACGCTAAAACTTATATATCAAATATACTATGCTTGGTTGAGAAAACTCCCAACACCCCTGGTAATGATGTTGATGCTTCATCTCTCGATGTTACTTGATTTGCACTTTCTGCGCCTAGAGGCGTTAAAAAGCGCTTATGGGAGACAACCCATGTTTTTACCTACAGCAATTTTTTGTTTTGTTGAGTCTTGGAAGTTGTTTACTACTGTAGCAACCTCTCCTTATCATGTTTTTGTGCCAAGTAAAGTTTCTATGTTATAGTTGATGTTATATTTGGGATCGCTGCGCAGAAACAGCATTGCTGTCTGTCACGAATCTGGGCACAGTTCTCTGTAGAAAATCGAAAAAATCTGCCAATTTACGAGCGTGATCCTCAGATATGTACGCAACTTTCATTAGTTTTGAGTTTTTCCATTTGAGCAAGTCTAGTGCCAGCTTTAAATTCGTCTTTACGGACTGTTCTATTTTTGACAGATTCTGCCTTTTATTTCGCATTGCCTCTTTTGCTATGTTGGATTTATTTCTTTGATCCACTAATGTCCAGTAGCATTATGCAATGTCCAGAAGTGAAAATAATGATTGTGTCACCTCTGAATGAGTGAATTATTAATTGTGCACTAACCCTCTAATGAGTTTGCTTGAAGTTTGGTGTGAAGGAAGTTTTCAAGGGTCAAGAGAGGAGAATGATATACTATGATCAAGAGGAGTGAAAGCTCTAAGCTTGGGGATGCCCCCGTGGTTCACCCCTGCATATTTTAAGAAGACTCAAGCGTCTAAGCTTGGGGATGCCCAAGGCATCCCCTTCTTCATCGACAAAATCATCAGGTTCCTCCCCTGAAACTATATTTTTATTCAATCACATCTTGTGTTCTTTACTTGGAGCGTCGGTTTGTTTTCGTTTTTGTTTTTGTTTGAATAAGATGGATCCTAGCATTCACTTTGTGGGAGAGAGACACGCTCCGCTGTTGCATATGGACACATGTGTCCTTAGGCTTTACTCATAATGTTCATGGCGAAGTTTCTTCTTCGTTAAATTGTTATATGGTTGGAATTGGAAAATGCTACATGTAGTAATTCTAAAATGTCTTGGATAATGTGATACTTGGCAATTGTTGTGCTCATGTTTAAGCTCTTGCATCATATGCTTTGCACCCATTAATGAAGAAATACATAGAGCTTGCTAAAATTTGATTTGCATATTTGGTTCCTCTAAGGTCTAGATAATATCTAGTATTGAGTTTTGAACAACAAGGAAGACGGTGTAGAGTCTTATAATGTTTACAATATGTCTTTTATGTGAGTCTTGCTGCACTTGTTCATCCTTGAGTTTGCTTCAAATAACCTTGCTAGCCTAAACCTTGTATCGAGAGGGAATACTTCTCATGCATCCAAAATCCTTGAGCCAACTACTATGCCATTTGTGTCCACCATACCTACCTACTACATGGTATTTCTCCGCCATTCCAAAGTAAATTGCTTGAGTGCTACCTTTAAAATTCCATCATTCACCTTTGCAATATATAGCTCATGGGACAAAATAGCCTTAAAAACTATCATAGTATTGAATATGTACTTATGCACTTTATATTTTATTAAGTTGCTTGTTGTGCGATAACCATGCTTCTGGGGAACGCCATCAACTATTGTTGAATATCATGTGAGTTGCTATGCATGTCCGTCTTGTCTGAAGGATCTATCATTTTAGTGGTTGGAGCATGCAAAATTGTTAGAGAAGAACATTGGGCCGCTAACTAAAGCCATGAATCATGGTTGAAGTTTCAGTTTTGGACATATATCCTCAATCTCATATGAGAATAATAATCGTTGCTACATGCTTATGCATTTAAGAGGAGTCCATTATCTGTTGTCCATGTTGTCCCGGTATGGATGTCTAAGTTGAGAATAATCAAAAGCGAGAAATCCAAAATGCGAGCATTCTCCTTAGACCTTTGTACAGGCGGCATGGAGGTACCCCTTTGTGACACTTGGTTGAAACATGGCATGCAAAGATCCGGTAGTCCAAGCTAAGTAGGACGAGGTGCGGGCACTATTAGTATACTATGCATGAGGCTTGCAACTTGTAAGATATAATTTACATAACTCATATGCTTTATTACTACCGTTGACAAAATTGTTTCATGTTTCAAAATAAAAGCTCTAGCACAAATACAACAATCGATGCTTTCCTCTTTGAAGGACCATTCTTTTACTTTTATTGTTGAGTCAGTTTACCTATCTCCTTCCACCTTAAGAAGCAAACACTTGTGTGAACTGTGCATTGATTCTTACATACTTGCATATTGCACTTGTTATATTACTTTATGTTGACAATATCCATGAGATATACATGTTATAAGTTGAAAGCAACCTGAAACTTCATCTTCCTTTGTGTTGCTTCAATGCCTTTACTTTGATTTATTGCTTTATGAGTTAACTCTTATGCAAGACTTATTGATGCTTGTCTTGAAGTACTATTCATGAAAAGTCTTTGCTATATGATTCATTTGTTTACTCATGTCATTACCTTTGTTTTGATCGCTGCATTCATTACATATGTTTACAAATAGTATGATCAAGATTATGATGGCATGTCACTTCAAAATTATCTTTGTTATCGTTTTACCTGCTCGGGACGAGCAGAACTAAGCTTGGGGATGCTGATACGTCTCCAACGTATCGATAATTTCTTATGTTCCATGCTACTTTATTGATGATACCTACATGTTTTATGCACATTATATGTCATATTTATGCATTTTCTGGAACTAACCTATTAACAAGATGCCGAAAGCCAGTTGCTGTTTTCTGCTGTTTTGGTTTCAGAAATCCTAGTAAGGAAATATTCTCGGAATTGGACGAAACTTTCGCCCAGGGTCCTATTTTTGCACGAAGCTTCCAGAAGACCGAAGAGATAACGAAGTGGGGCCACGAGGCGGCCAGAGGGAGGCCGGCGCGGCCCAAGCCCTGGCCGCGCCGGGCCCCTCGTGTGGCCCCCCGCGTTGACCCTCCGCCTACTTAAAGCCTCCGTCGCGAAACCCCCAGTACCGAGAGCCACGATACGGAAAACCTTCCAGAGACGCCGCCGCCGAATCCCATCTCGGGGATTCAGGAGATCGCCTCGGCACCCTGCCGGAGAGGGGATTCATCTCCGGAGGACTCTACACCGCCATGGTCGCCTCCGGGTGATGAGTGAGTAGTTCACCCCTGGACCATGGGTCCATAGCAGTAGCTAGATGGTCGTCTTCTCCTTGTTGTGCTTCATTGTTGGATCTTGTGAGCTGCCTAACATGATCAAGATCATCTATATGTAATTCTATATGTTGTGTTTGTCGGGATCCGATGGATAGAGAGTACTATGATTATGGTGATTATCAATCTATTGTTTATGTGTTGTTTATGATCTTGCATGCTCTCCGTTATTAGTAGAGGCTCTGGCCAAGTTTTTGCTCTTAACTCCAAGAGGGGGTATTTATGCTCGATAGTGGGTTCATGCCTTCATTGAATCTGGGATCGTGACAGTAGGTTCTAAGGTTGTGATGTGCTGTTGCCACTAGGGATAAAACATTGATGCTATGTCTAAGGATGTAGTTGTTGATTACATTACGCACCATACTTAATGCAATTGTCTGTTGCTTAGCAACTTAATACTGAATGGGGTTCGGATGATAACCCGAAGGTGGACTTTTTAGGCATAGATGCAGTTGGATGGCGGTCTATGTACTTTGTCGTAATGCCCGGATTAAATCTCACTATATTTATCATATCATGTATATGCATTGTTATGCCTTTCTCTATTTGTCAATTGCCCGACTGTAATTTGTTCACCCAACATGCTTTTATCTTATGGGAGAGACACCTCTAGTGAACTGTGGACCCCGGTCCTATTCTTTACATAGCATACAATCTACTGCAATTGTGTTTACTGTTTTCTTTGCAAACATCTTCCACTCGATACGTTTAATCCTTTGTTACAGCAAGCCGGTGAGATTGACAACCTCACTGTTTCGTTGGGGCAAAGTACTTGGGTTGTGTTGTGCAGGGTTCCGCGTTGGCGCCGGAATCCCTGGTGTTGCGCCGCATCACATTTCGCGACCATCAACCTTCAACGTGCTTCTTGGCTCCTACTGGTTCGATTAAACCTTGGTTTCATACTGAGGGAAACTTGCTTCTATACGCATCATACCTTCCACTTGGGGTTCCCAACGGACGTGTGCATCTACGCGTATCACCGAGGTGCCGTCACCATAGGTCGGCACGGCCAGGGTGGGGCCCGCGCCGGCCTGTGGTGACGGGCCCTCGCGCGTCTTTTCCACTCCGTTTCGATTCCGTAATTTTTCATATTTTCTAAAAACAGCAGAAATAATGTTCGGAAAGGTAAACGCGGACTTTTTATTACCTGTACTGTTACCTATTCAAAGTCGAGTTCTGGCGGACTGTCAATTTGTCCTTTGATGAAGGCCTCCGGTGTTTCCACTTGAATAATATCAACATCAACATTATAAGAATCACCTGAGATATAATGCTTGAGTCTTTGTCCATTCACCACTTGTGTGGCATTGCCTTGGAGAGAGCTAATTTTAATTGCTCCTGAACGATACACCTCCTCAACAACATATGGTCCTTCCCACTTCGAGAGTAATTTCCCTGCAAAGAATCTGAGACGAGACCGATACAATAGAACTTTATCTCCAACATTAAATTCTCTTTTAATGATCCTTCTATCATGCCATTTCTTAACTTTTTCTTTAAAGAGTTTAGCATTTTCATAAGCTTCACTTCTCCATTCATCTAGAGAACTTAATTGCAACAACCTCTTATTACCGGCTAGTTTCGGATCTTTATTTAGTTCTCTAACAGCCCAATAAGCTTTGTGCTCTAGTTCTAAAGGTAAATGACAAGCTTTTCCATAAACCATTTTATAAGGTGACATTCCCATAGGATTTTTATAAGCAGTTCTATAAGCCCATAGTGCTTCTTTCAATTTGCTAGCCCAATTCTTTCTAGATTTATTAACAGTCTTTCCCAAGATAGCTTTAATCTCTCTATTTGATAATTCTACTTGACCACTAGTTTGAGGGTGATAAGCGGAAGCAATTCTATGATTAATACCATACTTAGCAAGAGTTTTTCTAAAACCTCCATGAATAAAATGAGAACCTCCATCAGTCATAATATATCTAGGTATTCCAAATCTAGGAAATATAACATCTACAAGCATTTTTATAGAGGTCTCACCATCAGCACTTTTTGTAGGTATAGCTTCTACCCATTTAGTAACATAATCAACAGCGACAAGTATATGAGTGTTACCATCTGAAGAAGGGAAAGGACCCATGAAGTCGAATCCCCAACAATCGAATGGTTCAATAACAAGAGTATAATTCATAGGCATTTCATTGCGTCTAGAGATATTACCAACTCTTTGACATTCATCACAAGATAAAATAAATTTCCTTGCATCTTTGAAGAGTGTTGGCCAATAAAAACCTGATTGTAGAACCTTTTGCGCGGTTCTATCTCCAGCGTGATGTCCTCCATAAACACTACCATGACATTTATTCAATATCTCCTGTTGTTCATATTCAGGAACACATCTTCGCATAATACCATCCACTCCTTCTTTATATAAGTGTGGGTCATCCCAAAAATAATGCCTCAAGTCATAAAAGAATTTCCTCCTTTGCTGAGCTTTAACATCCCTCGGATAGGGCATCTTCTCAATTGCTTCAACTTTAGCTCTATCAACTTCAATACCTCTCTCGGAAATTTTATGTCCCAATACAATTCCTTCATTAACCATAAAGTGGCATTTCTCCCAATTAAGAACAAGGTTAGTTTCTTCACATCTCTGCAAAACTTTATCGAGGTTTCGCAAGCAATTATCAAAAGAATTCCCATAGACAGAAAAATCATCCATGAACACCTCTACAATACTTTCGCAAAAACCATGAAAAATAGCAGACATGCATCTTTGAAAAGTAGCAGGAGCATTACATAAACCAAAAGGCATACGCCTATAAGCATAAGTTCCATAAGGACAAGTAAACGTGGTTTTCTCTTGATCTTTAGCTTTAACAGCAATTTGTGAAAACCCAGAATAACCATCAAGAAAGCAAAAATGAGTATTTTTAGATAACCTTTCTAGCATTTGATCAATAAAGGGTAAAGGGTAATGATCTTTCTTAGTAACTGATACGTCTCCAACGTATCGATAATTTCTTATGTTCCATGCTACTTTATTGATGATACCTACATGTTTTATGCACACTTTATGTCATATTCGTGCATTTTCTGGAACTAACCTATTAACAAGATGCCGAAGTGCCAGTTCCTGTTTTCTGCTGTTTTTGGTTTCAGAAATCCTAGTAAGGAAATATTCTCGAATTGGACGAAATCAACGCCTGGGTTCCTATTTTGCCGGAAGCATCCAGACACCCGAGAGCCACCAGAGGAGGGGCCTGGTGGGCCCAGATGAGATGGTGGCGCGGCCAGGGCTGGGCCCGCGCCACCCTATGGTGTCGTCGCCTCGTTGACCTTCCGACTCCGCCTCTTCGCCTATTTAAAGCCTCCGTCGCGAAAACCCTTACGGAGGAAGCCACGATACGAGAAAAGTTCCAGAGCCGCCGCCATCGCGAAGCCAAGATCTGGGGGACAGGAGTCTCTGTTCCGGCACCCGCCGGAGGGGAAGTGCCCCCGGAAGGCTTCTCCATCGACACCGCTGCCATCTCCACCGCCATCTCCATCACCGCTGCTGCTCCCATGAGGAGGGAGTAGTTCTCCATCGAGGCTCGGGGCTGTACCGGTAGCTATGTGGTTAATCTCTCTACTATGTACTTCAATACAATGATCTCATGAGCTGCTTTACATGATTGAGATTCATATGAGTTTTGTATCACTACTATCTATGTGCTACTCTAGCAAAGTTATTAAAGTAGTTCTATTCCTCCTGCACGTGTGTAAAGGTGACAGTGTGTGCACCGTGTTAGTACTTGGTTTATGCTATGATCATGATCTCTTGTAGATTGCGAAGTTAACTATTGCTATGATAATATTGATGTGATCTATTCCTCCTACATATGCATGAAGGTGACAGTGTGCATGCTATGCTAGTACTTGGTTTAGTCTTTTGATCTATCTTACACTAAAGGTTACTAAAATATGAGCATTATTGTGGAGCTTGTTAACTCCGGCATTGAGGGTTCGTGTAATCCTACGCAATGTGTTCATCATCCAACAAAAGTGTAGAGTATGCATTTATCTATTCTGTTATGTGATCAATGTTGAGAGTGTCCACTAGTGAAAGTCTAATCCCTAGGCCTTGTTCCTAAATACTGCTATCACTGCTTGTTCTTTTACTGCGTTACTACTGCTGCGTTACTACTGCATGTTTACTTCCTACAATATTACTACCATCAACTGCACGCCAGCAAGCTATTTTCTGGCGCCGTACTACTGCTCATACTTATTTATACCACCTGTATTTCACTATCTCTTCGCCGAACTAGTGCACCTATTAGGTGTGTTGGGGACACAAGAGACTTCTTGCTTTGTGGTTGCAGGGTTGCATGAGAGGGATATCTTTGACCTCTTCCTCCCTGAGTTCGATAAACCTTGGGTGATCCACTTAAGGGAAAACTTGTTGCTGTTCTACAAACCTCTGCTCTTGGAGGCCCAACACTGTCTACAAGAATAGAAGCACCCGTAGACATCAAGCACTTTTCTGGCGCCGTTGCCGGGGAGGAAAGGTAAAAGGCACTCATACTCCGGTTCCAGGTAACAGTACTTTTCTGGCGCCATTGTGTGTGTGCTCGAAGCTATTTCCTTTAGACTCTGCAATTGCGACATTTGGTTTCTTGTTTACACTAGTTAGGCATAATGGACAACAAAGAGCTTCTTATTCTATTTCCTGATTTAAGACATGGATGGTTTGATGCGAAAATTAAAAAACCCATGGAACATATTAATATGAATGCTTTGAACACTATTATTGCTAATGCTATGGAAAATTCTAAGCTTGGGGAAGCTGGCTTTGATGAGCATGATATTTTTAGTCCCCCAAGCATTGAGGAGAAAATTTACTTTGATGATACTTTGCCTCCTATTTATGATGATTATAATGATAGTAGTCTTTTGTTACCACCTGTTATGGAGGATAAATTTGATTATGATTACAATATACCTCCTATATTTGATAGCTACTTTGTTGAATTTGCTCCCACTACAACTAATAAAATTGATTATGCTTATGTTGGGAGTAGTAATTATTTTATGCATGAGACTCATGATAAGAATGCTTTATGTGATAGTTATATTGTTGAGTTTGCTCATGATGCTACTGAAAGTTATTATGAGAGAGGAAAATATGGTTGTAGAAATTTTCATGTTACTAAAACACCTCTCTATGTGCTGAAATTTTTGAAGCTACACTTGTTTTATCTTCCTATGCTTGTTACTTTGCTCTTCATGAACTTGTTTATTTACAAGATTCTTATGCATAGGAAGCATGTTAGACTTAAATGTGTTTTGAATTTGCCTCTTGATGCTCTCTTTTGCTTCAACTACTATTTCTTGCGAGTGCATCATTAAAACTGCTGAGCCCATCTTAATGGCTATAAAGAAAGAACTTCTTGGGAGATAACCCATGTGTTATTTTGCTACAGTACTTTGTTTTATATTTGTGTCTTGGAAGTTGTTTACTACTGTAGCAACCTCTCCTTATCATGTTTTTGTGCCAAGTAAAGTTTCTATGTCAAAGTTGATATTATATTTGGGATCGCTGCGCAGAAACAGCATTGCTGTCTGTCACGAATCTGGGCACAGGCCTCTGTAGAAAATTCGAAAAAATCTGCCAATTTACGAGCGTGATCCTCAGATATGTACGCAACTTTCATTAGTTTTGAGTTTTTCCATTTGAGCAAGTCTAGTGCCAGCTTTAAATTCATCTTTACGGACTGTTCTGTTTTTGACAGATTCTGCCTTTTATTTCGCATTGCCTCTTTTGCTATGTTGGATTTATTTCTTTGATCCATTAATGTCCAGTAGCATTATGCAATGTCCAGAAGTGAAAATAATGATTGTGTCACCTCTGAATATGTGAATTATTAATTGTGCACTAACCCTCTAATGAGTTTGCTTGAAGTTTGGTGTGAAGGAAGTTTTCAAGGGTCAAGAGAGGAGAATGATATACTATGATCAAGAGGAGTGAAAGCTCTAAGCTTGGGGATGCCCCCGTGGTTCACCCCTGCATATTTTAAGAAGACTCAAGCGTCTAAGCTTGGGGATGCCCAAGGCATCCCCTTCTTCATCGACAACATCATCAGGTTCCTCCCCTGAAACTATATTTTTATTCGGTCACATCTTATGTACTTTACTTGGAGCGTCTGTGTGCTTTTATTTTTGTTTTTGTTTTGTTATCTTAGTTCTCTGAATAAGTTCATCCTTGTGTGGGAGAGAGACACGCTCCGCTGGTTCGTATGAACACATGTGTTCTTAGCTCATAATATTCAAGGCGAAGTTTCTTCTTCGTTAAATTGTTATATGGTTGGAATTGGAAAATGCTACATGTAGTAATTCTAAAATGTCTTGGATAATGTGATACTTGGCAATTGTTGTGCTCATGTTTAAGCTCTTGCATCATATGCTTTGCACCCATTAATGAAGAAATACATAGAGCTTGCTAAAATTTGATTTGCATATTTGGTTTCTCTAAGGTCTAGATAATATCTAGTATTGAGTTTTGAACAACAAGGAAGACGGTGTAGAGTCTTATAATGTTTACAATATGTCTTTTATGTGAGTTTTGCTGCACCGGTTCATCCTTGTGTTTGTTTCAAATAACCTTGCTAGCCTAAACCTTGTATCGAGAGGGAATACTTCTCATGCATCCAAAATCCTTGAGCCAACTACTATGCCATTTGTGTCCACCATACCTACCTACTACATGGTATTTCTCCGCCATTCCAAAGTAAATTGCTTGAGTGCTACCTTTAAACAATTCAAAAGTTATTACCTCTTATTTGTGTCAATGTTTTATAGCTCATGAGGAAGTATGTGGTGTTTATCTTTCGATCTTGTCATTTACTTTTGACAGACTTTCACAATGGACTAGTGGCTTCATCCGCTTATCCAATAATTTTGCAAAAAGAGCTGGCAATGAGGTTCCCAGCCTCAATTAATTAACTTGCATTAATAATTCTCTTCACATGTTTTGCTCTGATTCATCAGTAAGCAACTTAATTTTGCAAATAGACACTCCTCCATGGTATGTGAATGTTGGAAGGCACCCGAGGATTCGGTTAGCCATGGCTTGTGTAAGCAAAAGGTTGGGAGGAGTGTCATCCATAAATAAAGAAAAACTAAACTAAAGTACATGTGTAAACAAAAGAGAAGAGGGATGATCTACCTTGCTGGTAGAGATAACGTCCTTCATGGGAGCCGCTCTTGAAAGTCTGGTTGATGAGGTAGTTAGAGTGCCCACTACCATTCGTTGACAACAACAAACACCTCTCAAAATTTTACTTTTATGCTCTCTTTATGTTTTCAAAACCAAAGCTCTAGCACAAATACAGCAATCGATGCTTTCCTCTTGAAGGACCTTTCTTTTACTTTTATTGTTGAGTCAGTTTACCTATCTCCCTCCACCTTAAGAAGCAAACACTTGTGTGAACTGTGCATTGATTCCTACATACTTGCATATTGCACTTGTTATACTACTTTATGTTGACAATATCCATGAGATATACATGTTATAAGTTGAAAGCAACCGCTGAAACTTAATCTTCCTTTGTGTTGCTTCAATACCTTTACTTTGATTTATTGCTTTATGAGTTAACTCTTATGCAAGACTTATTGATGCTTGTCTTGAAGTACTATTCATGAAAAGTCTTTGCTATATGATTCACTTGTTTACTCATGTCATTACCTTTGTTTTGATCGCTGCATTCATTACATATGTTTACAAATAGTATGATCAAGATTATGATGGCATGTCACTCCAGAAATTATCTTTGTTATCGTTTTACCTGCTCGGGACGAGCAGAACTAAGCTTGGGGATGCTGATACGTCTCCAACGTATCGATAATTTCTTATGTTCCATGCTACTTTATTGATGATACCTACATGTTTTATGCACACTTTATGTCATATTCGTGCATTTTCTGGAACTAACCTATTAACAAGATGCCGAAGTGCGTTCCTGTTTTCTGCTGTTTTTGGTTTCAGAAATCCTAGTAAGGAAATATTCTCGGAATTGGACGAAATCAACGCCCAGGTTCCTATTTTGCCCGGAAGCATCCAGAACACCCGAGAGCCACCAGAGGAGGGCCCTGGTGGGCCCAGATGACATGGTGGCGCGGCCAGGGCTGGGCCCGCGCCACCCTATGGTGTCGTCGCCTCGTTGACCTTCCGACTCCGCCTCTTCGCCTATTTAAAGCCTCCGTCGCGAAAACCCTTACGGAGGAAGCCACGATACGAGAAAAGTTCCAGAGCCGCCGCCATCGCGAAGCCAAGATCTGGGGGACAGGAGTCTCTGTTCCGGCATCCTGCCGGACGGGGAAGTGCCCCCGGAAGGCTTCTCCATCGACACCGCTGCCATCTCCACCGCCATCTTCATCACCGCTGCTGCTCCCATGAGGAGGGAGTAGTTCTCCATCGAGGCTCGGGGCTGTACCGGTAGCTATGTGGTTAATCTCTCTACTATGTACTTCAATACAATGATCTCATGAGCTGCTTTACATGATTGAGATTCATATGAGTTTTGTATCACTACTATCTATGTGCTACTCTAGCAAAGTTATTAAAGTAGTTCTATTCCTCCTGCACGTGTGTAAAGGTGACAGTGTGTGCACCGTGTTAGTACTTGGTTTATGCTATGATCATGATCTCTTGTAGATTGCGAAGTTAACTATTGCTATGATAATATTGATGTGATCTATTCCTCCTACATATGCATGAAGGTGACAGTGTGCATGCTATGCTAGTACTTGGTTTAGTCTTTTGATCTATCTTACACTAAAGGTTACTAAAATATGAGCATTATTGTGGAGCTTGTTAACTCCGGCATTGAGGGTTCGTGTAATCCTACGCAATGTGTTCATCATCCAACAAAAGTGTAGAGTATGCATTTATCTATTCTGTTATGTGATCAATGTTGAGAGTGTCCACTAGTGAAAGTCTAATCCCTAGGCCTTGTTCCTAAATACTGCTATCCTGCTTGTTACTGTTTTACTGCGTTACTACTGCTGCGTTACTACTGCATGTTTACTTCCTACAATATTACTACCATCAACTGCACGCCAGCAAGCTATTTTCTGGCGCCGTACTACTGCTCATACTTATTTATACCACCTGTATTTCACTATCTCTTCGCCGAACTAGTGCACCTATTAGGTGTGTTGGGGACACAAGAGACTTCTTGCTTTGTGGTTGCAGGGTTGCATGAGAGGGATATCTTTGACCTCTTCCTCCCTGAGTTTGATAAACCTTGGGTGATCCACTTAAGGGAAAACTTGCTGCTGTTCTACAAACCTCTGCTCTTGGAGGCCCAACACTGTCTACAAGAATAGAAGCACCGTAGACATCAAGCACTTTATTAACTTTTCGAAAATCAATGCACATTCTATAACCTACAACTATTCTTTGAGGAATAAGCTCATCATTATCATTAGGCACAACAGTCATTCCTCCTTTCTTAGGAACACAATGCACAGGACTAACCCATCTACTATCAGCAATAGGATATATAATACCAGCTTCAAGAAGTTTTAATACCTCGTTCCTTACCACCTCTTTCATCTTCGGAATTAGACGACGTTGATGTTCAACAACAGGCTTTGCATCTTCTTCCATATTAATAGCATGTTGGCAAATAGAAGGAGAAATCCCTTTCAAATCATCAAGAGTATAGCCAATAGCTCCTCGGTGTTTCTTCAATATTTCCAATAACCTTTCTTCCTCAATCTCTGAAAGCTTAGAACTAATAATAACAGGATATATTTTCTTATCATCAATATGAGCATATTTAAGATTATCAGGTAAAGGCTTTAAATCAAAAACAGGATCTTCCTTTGGTGGCGGTGTTGTACCCAAATCTTCCACCGGTAAATCATGCTTGAGAATAGGTTGGCGAAGAAAAATTTCCTCAAGCTCATCTCTTTCTTTCCTAAAAGCTTCACTTTCACTATTCTCCAAATGTTGCTGCAAAGGATTATTAGGAACAAGAACAATAGATGCACACTGCTCCATTTTAAAATCATTACTAGGCAAGTCAGCTTTATAAGGAGTTTTGGTAAATTTAGAAAAGTTAAATTCATAAGGTTCACCAGCAAATCTAGTCAAAATTTTCTCTTTCTTACAATCTATAATAGCTCCACAAGTATTTAGAAAAGGTCTACCAAAAATGATAGGACAATGATCACTAGCAGCAGAACCAAGTACCAAAAAGTCAGCAGGATATTTAATCTTACCACATAGAACTTCCACATCTCGAACAATACCAATTGGAGAAATAGTTTCTCTATTAGCCAGATGAATAACCACATCAATATCTTCAAGTTCACAAGAACCAATTTCGTGCATAATCTCCGTGTAAAGCTCATAAGGAATAGCACTAACACTTGCACCAATATCACATAAACCATAATAGCAATGATCACCAATTCTAACAGATAGCATAGGAACACTAACTTGTTTGGGTTTATTAGGATGTGAAACAATATTAGAAGCATCTTCACAGAAAATAATATGACCATCCTCCACATTTTCAGTCACAAGATCTTTAACTATTGCAACAGCAGGTTCAATTTTAATTTGTTCTTCAGGTTCTTTAGGTTTCTTTTCACTTTTATTAACCGCACTAGATATGACAGAGTACTCCTTCATTTTAGCAGGGAAAGGAGTTTTTTCAATATAAGCTTCAGGAATAACATTATCAACAGTTTCAATCACTACACATTTGTTTACAGATGAATCAACTTTATCTTTATATGGTTCATGATACTTATCAAAATTCTTCTTAGGCAATTCATAATGAGAGGCAAAAGCTTTATAAAGATTTGCAACAACTTGGGAATCAAGACCATATATAGCACTCATATTACGAAATTTATCAGTATCCATAAAAGCTTCAATGCATTTATAATCATAAATTATACCTGATTCTCTATCTTTGTCGTTCTCCCATCCTTCAGTATTTTCTTGGATCCGATCAAGAAGGTCCCTTTTAAACTCTTCTTTGTTGCGTGTAAATGATCCAGAACAAGAAGTATCCAGCAAGGTCTTGTCTTGAAAAGAAAGTCTTGCATAGAAAGTATCAATAATAACATTACCAGGAAGCTCATGAATGGGGCATTTGAGCATTAAAGACTTCAATCTCCCCCAAGCTTGGGCAATACTCTCTCCATCATGAGGCCAGAAATTATATATGCGGTTCCGATCTTTGTGAATTTCACTTGGAGGATAAAATTTGGAATAAAATAAAGGCACAATGTCCTCCCAATCAATAGAATCACCATTCTTCAGCAATTTATACCAGTGCGCCGCTTTACCAGACAGCGATATAGTGAATAGTTTCTTCCTAACTTCATTCATAGAAATACCTGCACATTTGAATAACCCGCATAATTCATGCAAAAACAATAAATGATCACCAGGATGGACAGTTCCATCCCCTTCATAGCGGTTATCCATAACACGTTCAATAATTTTCATAGGTATTTTATATGGTACTACTTCCTCACCTGGCGCTTCATCCACTACCGTTGCAGTAGTAGTAGATTTCCCAAATAGAAATTGAAGAGAAGATCTCTCCATAATGATGTATAGCAGCAGGCAGAAATAAAATCAGCACAAACAGTAAAGGTTTTCCTTACCAATTCCGCTTACCAATAGCGCTTCACTCCCCGGCAACGGCGCCAGAAAATAGTCTTGATGACCCACAAGTATAGGGGGTGTATCGTAGTATCTTCGATAAGTAAGAATGTCGATCCCAACGAGGAGCAGAAGGTGTTGGCAGCAGTTTCGATGAAGGATTCACTGTAAATGCTCACAAACAAGTATTCAAGGGGTTTTGATGTAACAGATGAATAAAGTACGAGTAAGTAAAATGCGAGAGAAATAATTGCAGCGAGTGGCCCAATCCTTTTTAGCACAAAGGACAAGCCGGTTTGTTTACTTATAATGACCAAGCGTTCTTGAGGACACACGGGGATTTTAGTCTAGTGCTTTCGCTTCATGTGGCTTAATAATCTTCATTGTTTTGATAAGTGTTGTGTGGGTGAACCTATGCTAATGCACCGCCCTTCCTAGGACTAATACATACTTGTGATTATACCCCTTGCAAGCATCCGCAACTACAAGAAAGTAATTAAGATAAATCTAACCACAGCCTTAAACTCTGAGATCCTGCGATCCCTCTTGCATCGATATACTAACGGGGGCTTAGGTTTCTGTCACTCCGGCAACCCCGCAATTAGCAACCGAATACAAGATGCACTCCCCTAGGCCCATAAATGGTGAAGTGTCGTGTAGTCGACGTTCACACGACACCACTAGAAGAATGACACCACAACTTAAATATCATAACATTGAATATTACTCAACCATAATTCACTACTAGCATTTAGACTTCACCCATGTCCTCAAGAACTAAACGAACTACTCACGAGACATCATATGGAATACAATCAGAGGTGATATGATGATGAATAACAATCTGAACATAAACCTTGGTTCAATGGTTTCACTCAATAGCATCTATAACAAGTAGAGAATAATGCCGGGAGAGTTTCCCCTATCATACAATCAAGATTTAACCCGAATTGTTACAGCGGTGACGAGGTGCAGCGGTGGTGATGGCGGTGTAGATGGTGGAGATGATGATGATGATGATGGAGATGATGTCCCGCTCGATGACGATGACGATGGCGTCGATTTCCCCCTCCGGGAGGGAATTTCCCGGCGGATTCCTGCCCGCCGGAGAGCTCTTTTCTCTCTGGTGTTCTCCGCCCCGCAGAGGCGGCTGTAACCCTTCGTGAGGTCCTCTCTGTGGCTTAGGTTTTCGGGACGAAGGAGTACGCGAAGAAAAGGAGGCGAAAGGGGTTGTGGGGCCCCCAGACCACATGGTGGCGCGGCCGGACCATGGGCCGCGCCGCCCTATGGTCTGGGCCACCTTGGCTCCTCTCTGCTCCCCCTTCGGCTCCCTCCGTCATCGGAAAAATAGGATTTTACGTGAAATTTCCTCCCACAGTTGATCTTCCGAAATATTGCGTTCTGACGGTGCTTTTTCCAGCAGAATCCTGGCTCCGGTGCTTGATCCTCCAATGATGATGAAACATGCAAAATAGATGAAATAACGTAAGTATTGTGTCCCAATATGAAATATATCAATGAATAACAGCAAATTATGATACAAAATAGTGATGCAAATTGGACGTATCAAGCCCCTCCGGTGATGATTTCCCTCTCCGGCAGGGTGCCGAAGGCGATCTCCTAAATCCCCCGAGATGGGATTGGCGGCGGCGGCGTCTCAGTAAGGTTTTCCGTATCGTGGCTCTCGGTACAGGGGGTTTCGCGACGAAGGCTTTAAGTAGGCGGAAGGGTAGGTCAAGTGGCGGCACGAGCGCCCCACACGTCAGGGCCGCGCGGCCAGGGCCCAGGCCACGCCGCCCTGTTGTGTCGGCGCCTCGTGGCCCCACGTACCTCCCGGTCTTCCGGAAGCTTAGGTGCAAATAGGACCCGGGCGTTGATTTCGTCCAATTCCGAGAATATTTCCTTACTAGGATTTCTGAAAACAGCAGAAAACAGCAACTGGCACTTCGGCATCTTGTTAATAGGTTAGTGCCGAAAAATGTATAATAATGTTGTAAAGTATGTATAAAACATTCAAGTATTGTCATAAAAGTAGCATGGAACATAAGAAATTATAGATACGTTTGAGACGTATCAACGGCCCCCTCCCATTGCCCCTCATTATATAGGTGGAAGCCCCAAGAGTTGTAGTCCAAGTCTTCGAATAAGACCCTAACACACAAACTTGCCATAGGTGGGAAACCTACTCAAGATGGGAGTCATACTCAAGGTGGGACTCCCACCTTTCCTTGGGGGGTGGCCGGCCACCTTAGGTGGAGTCCACCTGGAACTCCTCCCCTTAGGGTTTGGCCGACCATGCTAGTGGAGTCACTCCGGGACTCCGCCTTCCATAGTGATTTCTTCCGGACTTTTCTAGAACCTTCTAGAACCTTCCATAAATGCACCGGATCATTTTCAAACTTATAAAATGACTTCCTATATATGAATATTATTCTCCGGACCATTCCGGAACTCCTCGTGATGTCCTGGATCCCATCCGAGACTCCGAACAAAACTTCGAACTCCATTCCATATTCCATATCTACTCAAACGACATCAAACCTTAAGTGTGTCACCCTACGGTTCGCGAACTATGCAGACATGGTTGAGACTTCTCTCCGACCAATAACCAATAGCGGGATCTGGAGATCCATAATGGCTCCCACATATTCAACGATGACTTAGTGATCGATTGAACCATTTACATACGATACCGATTCCCTTTGTCACACGATATTTTACTTGTCCGAGGTTTGATCATCGGTATCATGATACCTTGTTCAACCTCGTCTCCTGACAAGTACTCTTTACTCATACCGTGTATGTGGTCTCTTATGAACCATTCATATGCTTGCAAGCTAATTAGACGACATTCCACCGAGAGGGCCCAGAGTATATCTATCCGTCATCGGGATGGACAAATCCCACTATTGATCCATATGCCTCAACTCATACTTTCGAATACCTAATCCCACCTTTATAACCACCCATTTACGCAGTGGCGTTTGATGTAATCAAAGTACCCTTCCGGCATAAGTGATTTATATGATCTCATGGTCGAAAGGACTAGGTAACTATGAATCGAAAGCTTATAGCAAATGAACTTAATGACGTGATCTTATGCTACGCTTAATTGGGTGTGTCCATTACATCATTCACATAATGACATAACCTTGTTATTAATAACATCCAATGTTCATGATCACGAAACTATGAGCATCTATTAATCAACAAGCTAGTTATACAAGAGGCTTACTAGGGACTTCTTGTTGTTTACATAACACACATGTATCAATGTTTCGGTTAATACAATTATAGCATGGTATATAAACATTTATCATAAACACAAAGATATATAATAACCATTTTATTATTGCCTCTTGGGCATATCTCCAACAGTCTCCCACTTGCACTAGAGTCAATAATCTACATTACATTGTAAGGTACCTAACACCCATGGCATTCTGGTGTTGGTCATGCTTTGCCCTAGGGAGAGCTTTAGTCAACGGATCTGCTACATTCAGATCAGTGTGTACTTTGCAAATCTTTACTTCTCCATCTTCGACGTACTCGCGAATCGAATGAAAACGCAGCTTGATATGCTTCAGCTTCTTGTGTGACCTTTGTTCTTGTGCATTGGCGATGGCACCCATATTGTCACAATAAATGACTAGTGGGTCCAATGCACTAGGAACCACACCAAGCTCAACAATGAACCTCTTCATCCATACCGCTTCCGATGAAGCCTCCGAAGCCGCTATGTATTCCGATTCGTTGAAGACTTCGCCACCGTGCACTGCGGAGCTGCACAGCTTACTGCAGCACCATTCAATATAAACACGTACCCAGACTGAGACTTAGAGTCATCAGGATCGGTGTTCCAACTTGCGTCGGTGTAACTGGTTACAACGAGCTCTTGGTCACCGCCATAACAAAGAAACATATCCTTAGTTCTTTTCAAGTACTTCGGGATATTCTTGACCGCTGTCCATGTTCCATTCCTGGATCACTTTGATATCTGCTAGTCAAACTAACAGCATGTGCTATATCCGGTCTAGTACACAGCATGGCATACATGATAGAGCCTACTGCCGGGCATAGGGGATCTGATTCATCCTCTCTCTTTCTTCTGCCGTAGCCGGACCTTGAGTCTTGCTCAAGACCTTACCTGGCAACATCGGTAAGAACCCTTTCTTACTTTCATCCATTCTAAACTTCTTTAGAATCTTGTCCAGGTATGTACTCTGTGAAAGCCCTATTAGGCGTCTTGATCTATCTCTATAAATCTTGATGCCTAAAATGTACGCTGCTTCACCAAGGTCTTTCATTGAAAAACACTTATTCAAATAACCTTTTACACTGCTTAATAGTTCTATATCATTCCCAATCAATAATATGTCATCTACATATAATATCAGGAATGCTACAGAGCTCCCACTCACTTTCTTGTAAATACAGGCCTCTCCATGGCACTGTATAAACCCGAAGTCTTTGATCACCTTATCAAAGCGTCGGTTCCAACTCCGGGATGCTTGCTTCAGTCCATAAATGGAACGCTGAAGTTTGCATACCTTGTCAGCATTTTTAGGATCGACAAAACCTTTGGGTTGTACCATATACAACTCTTCCTCAATGTCACCATTAAGGAACGCCGTTTTGACATCCATCTGCCAAATCTCATAATCGAAAAATGCAGCTATTGCTAACAAAATCCTCACAGACTTTAGCTTCGCTACAGGTGAGAAAGTCTCATCGTAGTCAACACCTTGAATTTATCGGAAACCCTTTGCGACAAGTCGAGCTTTATAGACAGTAACATTACCATCAGCATCTGTTTTTCTCTTGAAGATCCATTTATTCTCGACAGCCTTGCGGCTATCAGGTAAGTCTACCAAAGTCCACACTTTGTTATCATACATGGATCCCATTTCAGATTTCATGGCTTCTTGCCATTTGTTGGAATCTGGGCTCATCATCGCTTCTTCAAACGTCGCAGGGTCTTGATACGTCTCCAACGTATCGATAATTTCTTATGTTCCATGCTACTTTATTGATGATACCTACATGTTTTATACACATTATATGTCATATTTATGCGTTTTCCGAACTAACCTATTGACGAGATGCCGAAGTGCCAGTTCCTGTTTTCTTTTTGGTTTCAGAAATCCTAGTAACGAAATATTCTCGGAATTGGACGAAATCAACGCCCAGTTCCTATTTTGCCCGGAAGCATCCAGAACACCCGAGAGCCGCCAGAGGGGGGCCCTGTGGGCCCAGATGATAGGGTGGCGCGGCCTGGGCCCTGGCCGCGCCAGCCTATGGTGTGGGCACCCCTTTGACCCTCCGAGGCTGCCCTTCCGCCTATATAAAGCCCCCCATCGAAAACCCTTACGGAGGAAGCCACGGTACGCGAAACCTTCCGGAGCCGCCGCTATCGCGAAGCCAAGATCTGGGGACAGGAGTCTCTGTTCCGGCACCCGCCGGGCGGGAAGTGCCCCCGGAAGGCTTCTCCATCGACACCGCTGCCATCTCCACCGCCATCTTCATCAACGCTGCTGCTCCCATGAGGAGGGAGTAGTTCTCCATCGAGGCTCGGGGCTGTACCGGTAGCTATGTGGTTCATCTCTCTCATATGTACTTCAATACAATAATCTCATGAGCTGCCTTACATGATTGAGATTCATATGATGATGCTTGTAATCTAGATGTCATTATGCTAGTCAAGTGAGTTTTACTTATGTGATCTCCGGAGACTCCTTGTCCCACGTGTGTAAAGGTGACAGTGTGTGCACCGTGTGGGTCTCTTAGGCTATATTTCACAGAATACTTATTCACTGTTATGAATGGCGTAGTGAAGTGCTTATTTATATCTCTTTATGATTGCAATATGTTTTGTATCACAATTAATCTATGTGCTACTCTAGCAATGTTATTAAAGTAGTTTTATTCCTCCTGCACGATGTAATGGTGACAGTGTGTGCATCCGTGTTAGTACTTGGTTTATGCTATGATCATGATCTCTTGTAGATTGCGAAGTTAACTATTGCTATGATAGTATTGATGTGTATTATTCCTCCTACATAAGCATGAAGGTGACAGTGTGCATGCTACGTTAGTACTTGGTTTAGTCGTATTGATCTATCTTACACTCTAAGGTTATTTAAATATGAACATTGAATTGTGGAGAGTAAACCGCACTGGCGGTCCCTATTCTTTGCCGGTGCCTTCAGTTTAGTCCCTATTCTTTGAAATTGAATAAGTAGGTCCTAATTCTTCTATCACTTGCTCACGCGAGGTCCTAAATAGGTCAGACCCACGTTGACCCGTGCCACGTCGGCAAGTGAGACCCAGGTAGGCAACTGACCGAGCTGTAAACTTACGAAAAGGCCCCTCGCGTACAAATTAATCCATTTCCCGGTCCTATCCAGCTCAAGACTCGTTCTCTCTAGCGATTTGGGCGACCGGCTGCGGTGGAGCTATCCCTACGCAAGACGAGCCCGTGGCGGATGCAGCCGGATGAACGACAGGGATACCTGGGCGCATGGTTGCAGCTGGTGCGCCCGACTGCTCGAGGACCTGGAGCGACAGGCGGCAAATAGGCGGCCGCAAGTTTTTGCGCGCGGCCACGGGAGGAGGCCGAGGCCGAGCGGAGGGGCGAGCGGCGGCGAGACCAGCGAGCCGGATGGGGCTGGCAGCTGCGCGGTCAAATCCGGGGTAGCGCGACAACCGAGGGGGTGATGCGGGCGGAGGACCTGGGCGCAGTCGCATGATGGTTGTTTGGACCGGTGAGCGGGTGTCCTAGGCGTCGCAAAGGCGGCGAGGTCGGCAGCACGGGAGGCGGGGCGACCGGCCAGGGGACGCGCGGGAGCGGGGCGCGCATGTTGCGTGGCGCACCTCGGCGTGAGAAGAGGAGGGCCTCGCACGAGGTTGGAGGTTGAGCGGGCAGAGCTGGTTGCAGCGGGCGCGGACGGAGGCGCAGATGCTGCCGGGACGGTGTGGATACGCTGCCCGCGCCTGCGTACGAGCGCACGCATGCGCTGCTGCTCGCATTGCTCGCATGCGCGTACACGTGAGCCTCCTGCTGCTTTGCTCAAGGTGCTGCTCACGCGTGCGCGCTTCTGCCGTCCGGCGACCAGCGCGGTTTTCGCTTGCTAGCAATATGGGAGTCTATTTGTAAATATGCAGGTGACTGATATTTCTCCTGGGTCCCACTTGTCGATGTGGCACAAGTCAACGCGGGTCAGACTAAAATAGGACCTCGGGTGAGCAACTAACCAAAGATCTAGGACCTGGATGTGCAATTTCCAAAAATAGGGACTAAAGTGAAGGCACCGACAAAGAATAGGGACCGCCAGTGCGGTTTACTCAATTGTGGAGCTTGTTAACTCCGGCATTGAGGGTTCGTGTAATCCTACGCAATGTGTTCATCATCCAACAAGAGAGTGTAGAGTATGCATTTATCTATTCTGTTATGTGATCAATGTTGAGAGTGTCCACTAGTGAAAGTCTATTCCCTAGGCCTTGTTCCTAAATACGCTATCGCCTTGTTTCTGTTTTACTTGAGTTACTACTTTGTGTTACTACTGCTTGTTTACTTCCTACAATATTACTACCATCAACCGCATGCCAGTAAGCACCTGGCGCCGTACTACTGCTCATACTTATTCATACCACTTGTATTTCACTATCTCTTCGCCGAACTAGTACACCTATTAGGTGTGTTGGGGACACAAGAGACTTCTTGCTTTGTGGTTGCGGGGTTGCATGAGAGGGATATCTTTGACCTCTTCCTCCCTGAGTTCGATAAACCTTGGGTAATCCACTTAAGGGAAACTTGCTGCTGTTCTACAAACCTCTCCTCTTGGAGGCCCAACACTGTCTACAAGAATAGAAGCACCCGTAGACATCAAGCACTTTTCTGGCGCCGTTGCCGGGGAGGAAAATAAACGGCACTCACACATTGGCAAGCCCGGCAACTAAGCACTTTTCCTCCTCGTCAACTACGCGCCAAGCACTTTTCTGGCGCCGTTGCCGGGGAGGAAAGGTAAAAGGCACTCATACTTCGGTTCCAGTAACATACTTTTCGCGCCATTGTGTGTGTGCTCGAAGCTATTTCCTTTAGACTCTGCAATTGCGACATTTGGTTTCTTGTTTACACTAGTTAGGCATAATGGACAACAATGAGCTTCTTATTCTATTTCCTGATTTAAGACATGGATGGTTTGATGCGAAAATTAAAAAACCCATGGAACATATTAATATGAATGCTTTGAACACTATTGTTGCTAATGCTATGGAAAATTCTAAGCTTGGGGAAGCTGGCTTTGATGAGCATGATATTTTTAGTCCCCCAAGCATTGAGGAGAAAATTTACTTTGATGATACTTTGCCTCCCATTTATGATGATTATAATGATAGTAGTCTTTTGTTACCACCTGTTATGGAGGATAAATTTGATTATGATTACAATATACCTCCTATATTTGATAGCTACTTTGTTGAATTTGCTCCCACTACAATTAATAAGAATGACTATGCTTATGTTGGGAGTAGTAATTATTTTATGCATGAGACTCATGATAAGAATGCTTTATGTGATAGTTATATTGTTGAGTTTGCTCATGTTGCTACTGAAAGTTATTATGAGAGAGGAAAATATGGTTGTAAAATTTTTCATGTTACTAAAACACCTCTCTATGTGCTGAAATTTTTGAAGCTACACTTGTTTTATCTTCCTATGCTTGTTACTTTGCTCTTCATGAACTTGTTTATTTACAAGATTCCTATGCATAGGAAGCATGTTAGACTTAAATGTGTTTTGAATTTGCCGCTTGATGCTCTCTTTTGCTTCAACTTCTATTTCTTGCGAGTGCATCATTAAAGCTGCTGAGCCCATCTTAATGGCTATAAAGAAAGAACTTCTTGGGAGATAACCCATGTGTTTTTTTTTACTACAGTACTTTGTTTTATATTTGTGTCTTGGAAGTTTTTTACTACTGTAGCAACCTCTCCTTATCATGTTTTTGTGCCAAGTAAAGTTTCTATGTCAAAGTTGATGTTATATTTGGGATCGCTGCGCAGAAACAGCATTGTTGTCTGTCACGAATCTGGGCACAGGCCTCTCGTAGAAAATTCGAAAAAATCTGCCAATTTACGAGCGTGATCCTCAGATGTGTACGCAACTTTCATTAGTTTTGAGTTTTTCCATTTGAGCAAGTCTGGTGCCAGCTTTAAATTCGTCTTTACGGACTGTTCAGTTTTTGACAGATTCTGCCTTTTATTTCGCATTGCCTCTTTTGCTATGTTGGATTCATTTCATTGATCCATTAATGTCCAGTAGCTTTATGCAATGTCCAGAAGTGTAAAGAATGATTGTGCCACCTCTGAACATGTGAATTATTAATTGTGCACTAACCCTCTAATGAGTTTGCTTGAAGTTTGATGTGAAGGAAGTTTTCAAGGGTCAAGAGAGGAGAATGATATACTATGATCAAGAAGAGTGAAAGGTCTAAGCTTGGGGATGCCCCGGTGGTTCACCCCTGCATATTTCAAGAAGACTCAAGCATCTAAGCTTGGGGATGCCCAAGGCATCCCCTTCTTCATCGACAAAGTATCGGGTTCCTTCTCTTGAAACTATATTTTTATTCGGTCACATCTTATGTACTTTACTTGGAGCGTCTGTGTGTGCTTTTATTTTTGTTTTGTTATCTTAGTTCTCTGAATAAGTTCATCCTTGTGTGGGAGAGACACGCTCCGCTGGTTCGTATGAACACATGTGTTCTTAGCTCATAATATTCATGGCGAAGTTTCCTCTTCGTTAAATTGTTATATGGTTGCAATTGGAAAATGCTACATGTAGTAATTCTAAAATGTCTTGGATAATGTGGTACTTGGCAATTGTTGTGCTCATGTTTAAGCTCTTGCATCATATACTTTGCACCCATTAGTGAAGAAATACATAGAGCTTGCTAAAATTTGATTTGCATATTTGGTCTCTCTAAGGTCTAGATAATATCTAGTATTGAGTTTTGAACAACAAGGAAGACGGTGTAGAGTCTTATAATGTTTACAATATGTCTTTTATGTGAGTTTTGCTGCACCGGTTCATCCTTGAGTTTGCTTCAAATAACCTTGCTAGCCTAAACCTTGTATCGAGAGGGAATACTTCTCATGCATCCAAATACTTGAGCCAATATTCATGCCATTTGTGTCCACCATACCTACCTACTACATGGTATTTCTCCGCCATTCCAAAGTAAATTGCTTGAGTGTTACCTTTAAACAAATTCAAAAGTTATTACCTCTTATTTGTGTCAATGTTTTATAGCTCATGAGGAAGTATGTGGTGTTTATCTTTCAATCTTGTTGGGCAACTTTCACCAATGGACTAGTGGCTTCATCCGCTTATCCAATAATTTTGCAAAAAGAGGGCAATGGGATTCCCAGTCCCAAATTAATTAACAAAAATAGAAACTCCTCCATGGTATGTGATTGTTGGACGGCACCCGAAGGATTCGGTTAGCCATGGTTTGTGAAAGAAAGGTTGGAAGGAGTGCCACCCAAAAATAAAATAAAATGGGAGCCGCTCTTTGAAGGTTTGTCGGCAAGGGGTTAGAGTACCCGCTACCATTCGTTGACAACAACAAACACCTCTCAAAACTTTATTTTTATGCTCTCTTTATGTTTTCAAAATGAAAGCTCTAGCACAAATATAGCAATCGATGCTTTCCTCTTTGAAGGACCTTTCTTTTACTTTTATGTTGAGTCAGTTCACCTATCTCTCTCCACCTCAAGAAGCAAACACTTGTGTGAACTGTGCATTGATTCCTACATACTTGCATATTGCACTTGTTATATTACTTTATGTTGACAATATCCATGAGATATACATGTTACAAGTTGAAAGCAACCGCTGAAACTTAATCTTCCTTTGTGTTGCTTCAATACCTTTACTTTGATTTATTGCTTTATGAGTTAACTCTTATGCAAGACTTATTGATGCTTGTTTTGAAGTACTATTCATGAAAAGTCTTTGCTTTATGATTCACTTGTTTACTCATGTCATTACCTTTGTTTTGATCGCTGCATTCATTACATATGTTTACAATATGATCAAGTTTATGATGGCATGTCACTTCAGAAATTATCTTTGTTATCGTTTTACCTGCTCGGGACGAGCAGAACTAAGCTTGGGGATGCTGATACGTCTCCAACGTATCGATAATTTCTTATGTTCCATGCTACTTTATTGATGATACCTACATGTTTTATACACATTATATGTCATATTTATGCGTTTTCCGAACTAACCTATTGACGAGAAGTGCCAGTTCCTGTTTCTGCTGTTTTTGGTTTCAGAAATCCTAGTAACGAAATATTCTCGGAATTGGACGAAATCAACGCCCAGTTCCTATTTTGCCGGAAGCATCCAGAACACCCGAGAGCTAGAGGGGGCCCTGTGGGCCCCAGATGATAGGGTGGCGCGGCCGGGCCCCTGGCCGCGCCGGCCTATGGTGTGGGCACCCCTTCGACCCTCCGAGGCTGCCCTTCCGCCTATATAAAGCCCCGCATCCCCTTACGGAGGAAGCCACGGTACGCGAAACCTTCCAGAGCCGCCATCGGAAGCCAAGATCTGGGGGACAGAGTCTCTGTTCCGGCACCGCCGGGACGGGGAAGTGCCCCGGAAGGCTTCTCCATCGACACCGCTGCCATCTCCACCGCCATCTTCATCAACGCTGCTGCTCCCATGAGGAGGGTAGTTCTCCATCGAGGCTCGGGCTGTACCGGTAGCTATGTGGTTCATCTCTCTCATATGTACTTCAATACAATAATCTCATGAGCTGCCTTACATGATTGAGATTCATATGATGATGCTTGTAATCTAGATGTCATTATGCTAGTCAAGTGAGTTTTACTTATGTGATCTCCGGAGACTCCTTGTCCCACGTGTGTAAAGGTGACAGTGTGTGCACCATGTGGGTCTCTTAGGCTATATTTCACAGAATACTTATTCACTGTTATGAATGGCGTAGTGAAGTGCTTATTTATATCTCTTTATGATTGCAATATGTTTTGTATCACAATTAATCTATGTGCTACTCTAGCAATGTTATTAAAGTAGTTTTATTCCTCCTGCACGATGTAATGGTGACAGTGTGTGCATCCGTGTTAGTACTTGGTTTATGCTATGATCATGATCTCTTGTAGATTGCGAAGTTAACTATTGCTATGATAGTATTGATGTGTATTATTCCTCCTACATAAGCATGAAGGTGACAGTGTGCATGCTACGTTAGTACTTGGTTTAGTCGTATTGATCTATCTTACACTCTAAGGTTATTTAAATATGAACATTGAATTGTGGAGCTTGTTAACTCCGGCATTGAGGGTTCGTGTAATCCTACGCAATGTGTTCATCATCCAACAAGAGAGTGTAGAGTATGCATTTATCTATTCTATGTGATCAATGTTGAGAATGTCCACTAGTGAAAGTCTATTCCCTAGGCCTTGTTCCTAAATACGCTATCGCTGCTTGTTTCTGTTTCTTGAGTTACTACTGCGTGTTACTACGCTTTTTACTTCCTACAATATTACTACCATCAACGCATGCCAGAAGCACTTTTCGGCGCCGTACTACTGCTCATACTTATTCATACCACTTGTATTTCACTATCTCTTCGTCGAACTAGTACACCTATTAGGTGTGTTGGGGACACAAGAGACTTCTTGCTTTGTGGTTGCAGGGTTGCATGAGAGGGATATCTTTGACCTCTTCCTCCCGAGTTCGATAAACCTTGGGTAATCCACTTAAGGGAAACTTGCTGTTGTTCTACAAACCTCTGCTCTTGGAGGCCCAACACTGTCTACAAGAATAGAAGCACCCGTAGACATCAGGTCTTCATCATTGTTGTCCACAATCATGACATTTAGACAAGGATCATACCAATCTGGATTGGTACGTTCCCTTGTCGATCTGCGAGGTTCAGTAGCTACTTCGCTCGAAGTTTCATGATAATTATCATTAGCTTCCTCTGTTATCGGTGCAGGCGGCACATGAACATCTTCCGGTACTACGCTACTCTGATCAACGAGAGAAGGTTCAGTAACCTCGTCGAGTTCTACTTTTCTTCCAGTCACTTCTTTAGTGAGAAACTCTTTCTCAAGAAAGGTTCCGTTTTTAGCAACAAAGATTTTTCCTTCGGATCTGTGATAGAAAGTATACCCAATAGTTTCCTTAGGGTATCCTATGAAGACTTTCTCCGCTTTGGGTTCTAGCTTGTCCAGTTGTAACTTTTTTACATAGGCTTCGCAACCCCAAACTTTAAGGAACGACAATTTAGGTTTCTTATTAAACCACAATTCATACGGTGTCGTTGCAACGGATTTCGATGGTGCCCTATTTAAAGTGAATGCAGCTGTCTCTAACGCATAACCCCAAAACGATAACGGCAAATAAGTAAGAGACGTCATAGAACGAACCATATCTAAGAGAGTTCGATTACGACGTTCGGACACACCATTGCGTTGTGGTGTTCCCGGCGGTGTTAACTGTGAAAGTATTCCGCCTTTCTTCAAATGCATGCCAAACTCATAACTCAGATATTCGCCTCCGCGATCAGAACGCAGAAACTTGATCTTCTTGTTACGTTGATTTTCTACTTCACTTTGGAATTCCTTAAACTTCTCGGATTTATGTTTCATGAAATAGATATACCCATATCTACTCAGATCATCGTGGTTAGAACATAACGATAACCACCGCGAGAGCTACACTCATTGGTCCGCACACATCGGTATGTATGATTTCCAATAAGTCAGTAGCTCGCTCCATTGTACCGAGAATGGAGTCTTAGTCATTTTTCCCATTAGACATGCTTCGCATCTATCAAGTGACTCAAAGTCAAGTGATTCAAGTAATCCATCGGAATGGAGTTTCTTCATGCGTTTCACTCCAATATGACCAAGACGACAGTGCCACATATAAGTAGAATTAACATTCAATTTAATTCGCTTAGCATCAATGTTATGTACATGTGTATCACTACTATCGAGATTTAATAAGAATAAACCATTCATCTCAGGCGCATGACCATAAAAGATATTATTCATAAAAATAGAACAACCATTATTCTCTGACTTAAATGAATAACCGTCTTGCATTAAACAAGATCCAGATATAATGTTCATGCTCAACGCAGGGACCAATTAACAATTATTGAGGTCTAAAACTAATCCCGATGGAGATGTAGAGGGAGCGTGCCGATAGCGATCACATCGACCTTGGATCCATTTCCAACGCGCATCGTCACTTCATCCCTCGCTAGGCTTCGTTTATTCCGTAGTTCCTGTTTCAAGTTACAAATGTGAGCAACCGAACCAGTATCAAATACCCAGGCACTAGTACGAGAACCAAAGATAAACATCTATAACATGTATATCGATATACCTTTTCTTCTTCTTGACAAGGCCGCTCTTCAGATCAGCCAAGTACTTGGGGCAATTACGCTTCCAGTGCCCCTTCCCATTGCAGTAATAGCAGTCAGTATCAGGTTTAGGGCCACCCTTAGGCTTCTCGGGAGGCGCGGCAGCTTTCTTGTCGCCCTTCTTGAGGTTGCCCTTCTTAGGTTTGCCTTGCTTCTTGAAACTGGTGGTCTTGTTGACCATCAACACTTGGTGCTCTTTCTGTATCTCAACCTCAGCAGATTTCAGCATGGAGAAGAGTTCAGGTAACTCCTTGTTCATGTTCTGCATATTGTAGTTCATCACGAAGTTCTTGTAACTTGGTGGCGGTGATTGGAGAACACGATGAATACCCAGCTGGTTAGGGATCACAATCCCCAAGTCACCGAGCTTCCTCGCGTGTCCGGACATAGCGAACACGTGCTCACTAACGGAGCTGCCCTCTTCCATCATGCAGCCAAAGAACTGCTTCGAGGCCTCATAGCTCTCCATGTCCTCATGAGTTTCAAAGATAACTTTGAGCTCACGGATCATCTCACAAGGGTCGTGGTGCACAAAACGCTTTTGGAGCTCTGCCTCTAGGCTGAACAGGATGGCACACTGAACTTGAGAATATCGAATCACTCGATTCTCGAAAACATTCTTTTCTTCCTCGGATACTGCAGGTGGTGGTGGGGAACCTAGCGGTGCTTCGAGCACATATTGCATATTTCCGTCATTGAGGAAAACCCTCACATGACGGAACCAGTCGGTGAAGTTGCTACCATTGCTTTTAAGCTTTTCTTTCTCTAGGAACTGGTTAAAATTGATTGATGGGGACGCCATGATCTACAACATATATTTGCAAGAGTTTAGACTAAGTTTATGACAAATTGAGTTCAAATTTTAATTCTACAAAATTAAACTAGGTGAACTCCAACTCAAAACAATATCCATCGTATTGTCTTAGTGATCACACGAACCAAATCCACCACACCAAGTCCGATCATCACGAGACAAGATGTAATTTCAAAGGCGAACACTCAAAGTGTTCATCATATCAATCATATGACTCATGCTCTACCTTTCGGTATCCCGTGTTCCGAGACCATGTCTGTACATGCTAGGCTCGTCAAGGCAACCTTAGTACCCGCGTGTACAAAACTGGCTTGTACCCGTTGTATGCACATGTAGAATCTATCACACCCGATCATCACGTGATGCTTCAAAACGACAAGTCTTAGCAACGGTGCATACTAAGGATGAACACTTTATTATCTTGATATTTAGTGAGAGGGATCATCTAAGCTGCATCACATGCAATTCATAAGATGATCCTTTTAACATCACATGCAATTCATATGTGATATGATATGGCCCTTTTGTCTTTGCGCCTTTGATCTTCATCTCCAAAGCACGGACATGATCCACCATCATCAACGGGCATGATCTCCATCATCGTCGGCGTAGCGTCAAGGTCAATGGCACCGTCTTCATGATTGTCCTCCATGTAGCAACTATTACAACTACTTTGGAATAATACTCAACATGGAATTTAAAGACAACCATAAGGCTCCTGTCGGTTGCCACAATACAATAATGATCATCTCATACATATTCATCATCACATCATGGCCATATCACATCACCAAACCCTGCAAAAATAAGTTAGACGTCTCTAATTTGGTTTGCATATTTTACGTGGTTTAGGATTTTCGAGTAAGATCCAATCTACCTACGAACATGAACCACAACGGGGATACTAGTGTTGTCAATAGAAAGAGTAAATTGGATCTTCACTATAGTGGGAGAGACAGACACCCGCAAAGCCACTTATGCAATGCAAGTTGCATGTCGAGCGTGGAGCAAATCTCATGAACGCGGTCATGTAAAGTTAGCCCGAGCCGCTTCATCCCACTATGCCGCAAGATGCAAAGTACACGAACTAAAGACAACAAAGCATCAACGCCCACAAAACAATTGTGTTCTACTCGTGCAACCAATCTATGCATAGACACGGCTCGATACCACTGATGGGATTCGTAGCATAGAAAACAAAAAATTCCTACCGCAAGAACGAAACACAAGCCAAGATCTAATCTAGTAGACGGTAGCAACGAGGAGATGAAGAGACTAACCCTCGAAGATTCGCAAAGCTTAACGAGATTAGATCTCGGGGTAGATGTAGTCGATCACTTGCCGCAAAAGCGCGTAGAAGATCTTGACGGTGCCACAATCGGGCAGCACCTCTGTACTCGGTCACACGTACGGTGTTGATGAAGACGACGTCCTCCTCCCTTTTCCAGCGGGCAGCGGAAGTAGTAGATCCTCCTTGGAATCCCGGCAGCACGATGGCGTGGTGGCGGTGGTGGTGGAGAACTCCGGCAGGGCTTCGCCTATGCGCTGCGGGAGTATTGCGTGGAGGAGGAGAGGCTTGGGTTTGGGGAGAGGGGTGTTGGGCGCCGGCCACTTGGGGGCTGCGGCCAACTAGGGTTTGTGGTGGCCGGCCCCCTCCCCTTGCCCCTCATTATATAGGTGGAAGCCCCAAGAATTGTAGTCCAAGTCTTCGAATAAGACCCCAACACACAAACTTGCCATAGGTGGGAAACCTACTCAAGATGGGAGTCCTACTCAAGGTGGGACTCCCACCTTTCCTTGGGGGGGGGGTGGCCACCTTAGGTGGAGTCCACGGGACTCCTCCCCTTAGGGTTTGGCCGGCCATGCTAGTGGAGTCCCTCCGGGACTCCGCCTTCCATAGTGATTTCTTCCGGACTATTCTAGAACCTTCTAGAACCTTCCATAAATGCACCGGATCATTTTCAAACTTATAAAATGACTTCTTATATATGAATCTTATTCTCCGGACCATTCGGGAACTCCTCGTGATGTCCTGGATCCCATCCGAGACTCCGAACAAAACTTCGAACTCCATTCCATATTCCATATCTACTCAAACGACATCAAACCTTAAGTGTGTCACCCTACGGTTCGCGAACTATGCAGACATGGTTGAGACTTCTCTCCGGCCAATAACCAATAGCGGGATCTGGAGATCCATAATGGCTCCCACATATTCAACGATGACTTAGTGATCGATTGAACCATTTACATACGATACCGATTCCCTTTGTCACGCGATATATTACTTGTCCGAGGTTTGATCATCGGTATCACGATACATTGTTCAACCTCGTCTCTGACAAGTACTCTTTACTCGTACCGTGGTATGTGGTCTCTTATGTACCATTCATATGCTTGCAAGCTAATTAGACGACATTCCACCGAGAGGACCCAGAGTATATCTATCCGTCATCGGGATGGACAAATCCCACTATTGATCCATATGCCTCAACTCATACTTTCCGAATACCTAATCCCACCTTTATAACCCCCCATTTACGCAGTGGTGTTTGATGTAATCAAAGTACCCTTCCGGCATAAGTGATATATATGATATCATGGTCGAAAGGACTAGGTAACTATGAATCGAAAGCTTATAGCAAATGAACTTAATGACGTGATCTTATGCTACGCTTAATTGGGTGTGTCCATTACATCATTCACATAATGACATAACCTTGTTATTAATAACATCCAATATTCATGATCACGAAACTATGATCATCTATTAATCAACAAGCTAGTTATACAAGAGGCTTACTAAGGATTTCTTGTTGTTTACATAACACACATGTATCAATGTTTCGGTTAATACAATTATAGCATGGTATATAAACATTTATCATAAACACAAAGATATATAATAACCATTTTATTATTGCCTCTTGGGCATATCTCCAACAAAATTGTCGTATCACGGTATCTCGATATCGCGTATCGGATACGTATCCAACTATCCGTGCTTTTAGGCCAGTGGAAGAATGGTTCCATACCAGGTTTATATGTGCAGCTAGGGATCATAATTCTGCCATCGTTCAAATCAAAGAAGTACCCCCAAAGTAGGTTGGATGCACTTATTTTTGAAATATTGGCAAACAATACCATCGCAAAATATCCGAAATCAACAAGATAACAATTATTTGTTTATTACATGGATCATCACATCATATCTGCGCAATCTGAGATCAATCGTCTCATTTCGGCAAAGTACATGATCATTGTTTACACTAGGTAGGAAGGCGCGGCTTGCCGTGTGCTTACCCGCTTATAAAGAGAGAACATTTATATGGATAGGTGACTTGATCAAAATCATCTGTCCAATTTTTTTTCGAAAAGGGGATATCACCCCAGCCTCTGCATCTGTTGATGCACACGGCCTTTATTAAAAGATTTGAGTCGAAACAAAAGTATGTTGTACAAAAAGTCACGGATCACTTATGATCGATACATAAACCAACCATGGAAACATAAAAGTCTGAAACTAAGCCAACTAAGCATCATGTAGTCGACTAGTGTGACACCATCCAGCCTGGGACAAGATAGACTGTGTGACCGTCTGGAGATGGTTGCATCTAGTATCCATAAACGCCCGCTGGTCCTGAGGAATGAGTAACGCCCACAGTTGCACCCACTGGACAACCATATGAATAACCTGCATAATATTGAAAGAAGTTGAATTGTTAAACACCATATTATTCCGACACCTCCATATTGACCAGCATAGAGCGGACACACCAATACGTATACGATCCTTTGCTTTTTTTTCAACTCCATTCAACCAATTGCCAAACATATTTGTAATATTAGCTGGAGGTGGAAGGTCAAAAGCGAAATACACCATCCACCAAAGTAGTTTTGCAAACGGACAAGTTGTAAATAAGTGTTCAATGGATTCTTGAGCACCACAAAAACAATACTTCGTACAATCCTTCCAATTTCTTTTTGCAAGATTGTCTTTAGTTAACAGAACTTTATTATTAAGAAACCACATGAAAATCTTGATCTTTAGCGGGTTTTTAAGTTTTCATAGATATTTGCGTAAGAAAGGGGTATGGTCATTCATTAAATCTTCATACATAGATTTGACAGTAAATAAACCTGAGGTTGTAAGGTTCCAAACAAAAACATCATCTTGATCATCAAGACTAACATTCATCAAACGTCTGCACAAATGCAACCAATCCATCCATTTATTTCCATGCAATACCCTCCTAAATTGAATATATGTCCAATATATCGTGCTAACAAAATTTCAATCTGTAAGGATAGGCCACGGTGCACCAACGACATCATGAGAATCCAGTTAACAATCTAGCTCAGACTTCTGAGTAATTCTGTCTCCTTTTGTAGTTTTCCTTTATTCCGTTACAGAACCGGATCTATGTTGTTGAGACAAATTTCACCCTTCAGAGTAATTTCTGCCCCTTCTAGCTTGTAGTTCATAACTTCTGTGAGTTGTCCCCAAAGATTGTTGAGACAAATTTCTATGTCATAGAACCAGCTCCATCTTAGCTAGCCATGCCAGGCTAGGAACCTTCACTTGAGCATCAGATCTACCTTTCTGAAAAAATAAATTGCAAAGAATTGATGGTGAATGAGCAGGATAGAAAGTTCATCCATGTGATTAGGCATAAAACAAAAAAGTAGTGTCTGCTACAACATTTCCCATTCCCCTCCATTTGGTTGCACGTTGCTGTGGGATATTTGCATAAATAAGAGAGGTGCACGCTGTAAGGAAAATAGTACTTCCTCCGATTCATATTAAATGACTCAACTTTGTCTAGATACACATGCATCTAGTCTAAAAACTTAACTAGATTCATCCGAATCTAGACAAAGTAGATTCCATTAATATGAACCGGAGGGAATATGAAAGAAATAACTATATAATGTAAATTACACACATGATATGTGCCATATATTACAAAGGATCATATTCACCAATTAAAATCTAGTTTTTATCCAACTATACATGTGTCTAAAATTTGAGACAAAGAGTATCTTGTATCTCTGATTATGTATCTGAGATCCATAAACTGAAACAACAATACATATGGGAGCAATGGGCAAAGAAAAGAAAATGAAATTAGCAACCTTTACTTGGTCGGGATCAATGTGTCATTCCTTATAAAATAAATTGTATAAAATAGTTTTGATAGCTTGCTTGTGTATGAGTGTATGACTCGGATCTAAAATTTATCATATTACAAAAATGCACATACATACATGGTTACAACTTTCAAGGTACACCCATCACAAAAATCTGTCAGATTACTCAATCAAGATGTTCAACTAAAAGTGCGCCATGATTTAAAAAGAGTGTATGAGAACACATCTGAGAGTTTGCAATAAGTGTACATCGATATTGTTCTTGTTGCAATCGTGTGCGTTACATGTTAGAGCAGAAAAGTGTTGAAATCAGATTAGACTGCATGGAAGGTTTCA
Organism: Lolium multiflorum; assembly: GCA_030979885.1. Lineage (NCBI taxonomy): Eukaryota > Viridiplantae > Streptophyta > Magnoliopsida > Poales > Poaceae > Lolium > Lolium multiflorum. The sequence continues at coordinate 144,718,905 of CM061747.1, forward strand.
TTTAGAGGAACCTGAAATAAAATTACAGAACAGGTCAAGCAAGGTGACCATAACACATCTATCCATTCCAGTTCCCGGCAATCGTATATGTTCAGTCTGACTTGCATATAAACATTCGCTGCAGAATTATGAGGTGTGGATCAATTATCTAGAAAATAAGAACAAATTTATAAGGACTTGATTTATGACATTCTAGAGTCAGTAGAATTAGGTCGATGATCTAATATGCAAGTAGATGATCAAGACAAAATGCATGTGCAGTGTGTCCAAAAGCAAATCCCTTGCACGCTGGCTTATGGACACCAACTCGAGGCTATACACATACAGATAGGTAAGAAGGGAAACTTAATATAAAAAAGACTCACATAACCAGTGGCTAGCGCTTGGCAATCTTCCAACAGCGAAAATTCTCGGCCGTCCAGCTCTTTATTTAGTCCTAATTGTATTGCTTCGTTGATTAATTGTTTACTCTCATGCCACAAAATTTCCACCACATTTTCTAATCAGTCTACCATGGCCGCTGTTTTATATCATGTTTGAGACCCTATTTATGTCTATGGATTTCTTTTGGGACATAGAGCCCGCAGCCCACTGGCCACTGGAACAAGTGCAGCATGGAGGTTAAGCAACCCTGTGCTTTCTCTGTATGTATACCGTTTGGCTTTTCTGTTTGGAAATTGCATCGATATAATGCTGAAGAGGAGGTTCCTGAAAGTTACACAAAGAACCCATCTTCTTAACTCTCCATTTAACGGAAGTGGGCAAGTTTAGTTCAGATATAAATATCAGTGTTGAAAAACCGGTTATCTGAAGATCTTAAGAATCGCACTACGGGAATGGCGCGATGCGCCGACGGCCGTGGCGTACGCCGACGGCCAAATGTCGGGGCCGTCGGCGTACGTCCGGTCCAGGGCAGCGGCCCAAAGAGCCCCTCGGCGTAGACATCCCCTCGGCGTAGAGAAGGATACGCCGACGGCCACCCTCGGCGTACCCAAGGCCGTCGGCGTAGCACGAGCATCTGCTCCGGTCCCGCTCCGGCCGTGACGGCCCGGTCACGGCGTCAGCGAGGCGCCGAGGGCCACCCTCGGCATAGGGCATCACCCGCCTATGCCGACGGCCACCCTCGGCATACATTTTTTTTCTTTTTTTCTTTTTGGTCATTAACTTTATATTATGTTTGTTTTATTTATGTACTAGTATGAATTATGTAAAAATAGTTACTTTTTTAAAGAAAAAAATGGTAGATGGCTTATGTAGATCCCACGAGTGACGCTCTTCGTAGACGGGTCGACGGGATCCAGTAGGCCCAACATCTGCTATCGATGTACATATGTCCTAAAACAAAGGAAAAAGTCCATTGCTAACCCTAACTCTAACCCTAACCCTAACCCTAGGGGTAGATTTGCGGGGTCCCCGCCCCTAGGGTTTCCCTAGATACAAACCACCGGAGCGTCCGAATCGCTGGAAACTCCTGCTACGGCTCATCCGGGGCCTATTTCATTCCAAACCTATGGTTTCCATGTGCATATGTCGTAAACAAAGCAAAGAAATTAAAAAAATCCATTGGTGAACCCTCGCACGAAAAAGCTATAGGGGTAGATCTGCAAGGTCCCCGGCTAGGGTTTCCCAAGATACAGATCACCGGAGCGTCGGAATCGCTTGAAAACTTGCATTTGTCCCTAACATATGTGTACAAGTGTGATGTAAGGTTTGTCTAACCTTGCATGTACCCCGTTGACGATTTCCGCATACATGGGCCGACACTTGGTAAAATCCAGGATTTGTATGTGGAAACTCCTGCTACGGCTCATCCGGGGCCTATTTCATTCCAAACCTATGGTTTCCATGTGCATATGTCCTAAACAAAGCAAACCAAATAAAAAAATCCATTGGTAAACCCTCGCACGGAGAAAGCTATAGGGGTAGATCTGCAGGGTCCCCGCCCTAGGGTTTCCCAAGATACAGATCACCGGAGCGTCGGAATCGCTTGAAAACTTGCATTTGTCCCTAACATATGTGTACAAGTGTGATGTAAGGTTTGTCTAACCTTGCATGTACCCGGCGTTGACGATTTCCGCATACATGGGCCCACACTTGGTAAAATCCAGGATATGTATGTGGAAACTCCTGCTACGGCTCATCCGGGGCCTATTTCATTCCAAACCTATGGTTTCCATGTGCATATGTCCTAAACAAAGCAAAGCAAATAAAAAAATCCAGGGCGCGCCACGCGTCCAAAATGTGCCAAATGGCTGCCGCTACGCCGACGGCATACCCCTCGGGGTAGCGCCAGGTATGCCCAGGGCACGCCACGCGTCCAAATTGTGCCAAATCGCACAGGGCTACGCCGATGGCATTCCCCTCGGGGTAGAGCCTGGTGTGCCCCTCGGCGTACCGTGCGCCAGGGTCGCTCAGGTGTCGCCACGTGTGGAGCTACGCCGATGGTGTCCCCGTCGGCGTATCGTGCGCCAGAGTCGCCCAGGACGCGCCACGTGTGGACGTACGCCGACGGTGCGGCCCTCGGCGTATCCGTAACGGCCGTCACCTTCACGGTGCCGGTTAGCGAGCTGCGCCGACGGCCAGTACGCCGACGGGTGGGCCTGCCGTCGGCCTTCTTCGTCTACGCCGACGGGCAACGCTACGCCGAGGGCCACGTGGCCTCTGCCGAGGCCAACCTTCCCCGAGGAGCTACGCCGAGGGGCCCCGTCGGCGTATCGTACGCCGAGGGCAGGTAGGTGATACGCCGAGGGCCTTAGGCCGTCGGCATCTTGCCGGATTCCTGTAGTGTCGTAATGTTGGCCAGGATCCTTCTCAATGTTGTTGTATTTTCATTTCTGTTGCCTTTTTAAACTCTCTCTGTGCATATCTTATTTGGCTTTAATACAATTTTTCAAGAGCTTTACCATACTGTTTCCTGTATAAAACATCTAAGAGTCTCTCTGCTTCTTTGGAGGAACCGAAAACTCCTCACCTGAGTGATAGTCTTAGGTGCTGGCCTTTCTTTGATGGTAACTATTTTCTGGGGTCTGTAGAAGACTATAGATGCCTGAATCTTAAGTGAACAGTATGGTATGAACTATTGTAAACTAAGTTACTCAGATTATTTGTATTATATTAATCTGTATCAGGTGATGCCTTACTTACGATACATAAACCCCTGTAACAGGAATTAACATTTGATGTTTGAATTAATTATCCTTGTGCTTTTATAGACAAGGATAGGCTACGCTTCTACGTTGCTTAACTTTCATCTTCTGAATTGTCAGTACATGGTTTTTTAACACAACACCTGTTTTTCTTTCATCTAAAATTAAGCTGTTATCATTTTGTTAAAAAAAAATCAGCAGTTATTGGACCAGACTCTTCTACCATAATATATACATTTTTGTTGGGTCTATGGTTGCTTGGGGGCATTCATCTGAGGGTGTAAAAAATAACAATCTTAATCTAAATTAGTGACGTTTTCCTTTTTCGACATCAAGAATTATTAGTTTATCTTATTTATTTTGTATGAACTTTTTGCACCATCCTTTCATGAATCACATGATTACTAATCTGCAACATCTTATCTAAATAGGGTGATTGGTTATATCGCTTGTCGTTGCATTTATTATATTCACTATTGCGAACCAAACATGACGGCTATAAGGGTACGTATTGTTTTGAGCCAAAGTTGGGCCTTACCAAATAGTTGGCAAGCCCATGAACTACGGCCACTGTTTGGTTGGTCACGATATTTTTTCCTAGCCCAGCCCGGACCGTTCAGTACAGTGCATTTTTTAGCCAATTCATGGGTAATCCAAATGTTTTTTTAGGCTGGTTCTTGGTTATTTCTTCTTTCTTGCAGGAAGATTCGTTCGGGAAAAAACTGGTTGTGCCAGGAACTTGGTACGGTGATGTTACGGAATATAGCAAACGTACCCTAAATCTTTTTGTTGTTTATCTCTTTTTTTCTTAAACACACGGCAAAGCGTGTGTCTTTGTTTTTTCCATAAAGGGAATATATTAATATCAGAAGATACCAATTACACTCATCCTCTACAACAACGTAATACCCTAATGGCAGTACGGATACACACAACCAAAAAAAGGGAAAAGAGAAAACTAAGAAATAAAACCCCGCTACGGAATTACAACACCTAGCAATAGCAATACTACCACCACCAAGACAACACCTGAATTTCAGATTCTCCAAAAGCGATGCCTCCAAGAAAGGAACAGTGCACCAACGCCATCATCGTTCGATCAAAGATCTTAGGTTTTCACCCTGAATATAGTCCCCACTCTAGAAACAATGCCTTCAACAAGGTCATTGCTAGTCACAACCAATTAAGGACAGACCTTGGATTTTCACCCTGAAAGGTAGGAATCTGAATTTCACATGTGTTGCTGCCCGCACTTTCATATTACTATTGCGAAGTCCGGAACACCAAGCAAGTTCTTCAACAGCGTAGAGAATTAAACCTCCCTTAAGGCAGTCCTCACATCCGGCCTTCATGATATTCTCTTCTTCTAACTTCACTATGGATCAAAGTCACTTGATGACAAATATAGAACAGAACTTCACGCTGCTCCCTCCAAAATCAAACGGTCGGAATAGAAGCATGGGTGCGCACGACCGAATACCACCCGATCCAGCAAACTCCAGGCATAAGGTGCACTGTTACATTCGTTGGCGGAGCCTTCCGGAACTCATCACTTTGGCCAGATCAAGACGGACATGCCTCAGTAGGTCTTCATCTTCACACAAGAGAGACCCATAGGACCTCCACCATTATTCAGGTCGAGCCCCAACACCGCCGACCATTCCGGGTCGGCCGAGGCAATGCAACGACACCAAGCAAATGGGCAACGCCTTGTAGCCGACCGACCCTCCACCGGCGAAAGCCAGGATGGCCATGTGAACATGCCACCACTCCGCCGTGACTGCAGTCATGGCTCGTCCATCGCTGGCTACCAAGCCTTTCGCCACGCCGCCAGGACTCGGTGACGAATCGTTAGACCCACCACACCATCCTCTGGCCGGCCATCTCCGGCAAAGAAGAGGGCCGCCTCCGCCATCGTACCTAGGGTTGCTGCCCCAGGCGTCCTCGTGTCGCGGGAGAAGCCCAGGAGCACCACCTCGCGCTGTCGGGAGGCGGGGAGATGCAACCGGATTTGCGGCACGGGTCGAAGACCTGGCAGCCGCCTACTGGCCATCGCCGCCAGCCACCCCGGCGTGCCGCTACCCGAGAAGTGGATCGGTCGGATGAGATCTGCATCGCAGAAGGTCGCTCGTCGCCCCACCCTCTGCCGCCAGCGTCGATGTAGGCCCTGACCGCCGCCTCCCCACGCAGCAGGACGAGAACCGCCGCCACGCCACGCGGGATTTGCTCGGCGGCGGCGGGAGGGTCGGGTGCGGGAGGCCAATTCGGGTAGCTAGACAAATGTGCGTCGAGCAGTTGTCTCGGTAAGCGCATGTCTTTGTATATTAGCAGAAGATGGGAAAGTTACAGCGGGTGTAGCAAGGCTACAAAGTAAACAAGAGAGAGGGAAAAAAAGAATATGCTAACATTTGTTAGTCTGATAAGCTTTTCAGGTTACATCAGGTGGGCGCCCATGGAGTGGCAGCCACAAAGTTCCTTAGCTCACCCTGATGCACATGGATCAGGGTCTAAAAAAAAATTTAGTAGTATTTCTGAGTTCAGCAAGGTAAATGCATCAGGGTAAGCTGAGAGATGTGCATCAGGGAAGGCTGGAAGCTTGATCATGCATCAGGGAAGGTATCCCTCTAGTTCCGCCCTGGCTACACATATTTATTTATATTTTGTCTTTGAGTTAGATGCTATATGCTCCCAAAGGAAATACATGTAATGCTGCAGTCAATTGCGACCATTACTCAGTCCAGATGTAGCCTCTTGCTGCACAACTGCATGGTGAACATGATACACATTCCAGGTAGATTATATCATACTTTGGTCATCTTGCAAAGTATCTCAAGGTTCTTTAATAAATCACATTTTCTTGAGTGAGCCTTCTTGAGGAAGATTAAAGAGCATCTCCTTTCATCTTCTTTATCATTGATCAGATGCCTTACGGCAGACATGTGGTCGTGTATCAGCTCATTAGCCAATTTCTAGGTGAAATATTCTTGCTTTATAGGAATAGTAGATAGCATCATAATGGCAATTATTTTTCAATTTAGTGGTAGGCAAATGGCACAATGAATTAAGTATTAGAAATAAATTTCGCATGTTTGATGTGGACATGATATTCTGATAATCCACGAGATTTGCTGGCACATAAAAGCCTGTTATCAAGGAAGGTTTTGAGAGCAAAATATTTGATTCCCTTGTAGGTTGATGTTTTTTTTGGCTGGTTCTTTGTTATTTCTTCTTTCTTGCACATGTCTAGATAGCAACTCCCTTAAACTGATCAGCGACAACATATATTCCTGTTTTTGGCGGGAATTTAATGACATTAAACGAAGGTTCTGCCTGTTTTCCCTTGTAAAGTGTTCTAGGGTATATTCAGGCTCAATCATTATGTGATAAAGCTAGTGGTTTCGCAAAGCATGTACCTAATATTGTCAGCTTGAGGTAAATAGGTTAAAGCATTGTCTATACCTTGGACTGAACTTCATGCCCAGATACCAGCTAAACTGACAAGGTGAGTGCTTCTTGTGGACATCAATTGACAATACAACATTTATTTATCGATTGCCCCTTTGCAAAAATGGTATGGCGTGCAGTCTATATGACTTTTAATATTATCCCCCCGGCAAATATTACGAACTTGTTTGGGAATTGGTTAGCGGGTGTACCAAAGAAATATAAAGTGCACATCAGAGTTGATGTCTGTGCTTTATTATGGGCCATGTGGAATACTCGAAATGATTATATATTTAACAATGCAAAATCAACTTCTTTTATGCAGATAATACCAATGGCTACACATTGGATCCGTATGTGGTCCTTCCTACAACCAACGGAAAAACGTGAGGACTTGGATATTGGGTGCAACCGGCTAGAGAAGGTTGCACGGGATATATACAACCAGTTCAGCTGGCGTTGTGATCTTAGATTAACATGCCAGCGCAGAGTCACCACATGTTTTCTCTTGTCTTTAGATGATTGATTCATGTCTCAACCCTGTATGACCCATGATGTAATCTATTGTTAAACATACACTTAAACTTAATAATCATCAATAAAAGCGGTATGCATCACTCGATGCAGAGGCTGGGGCGAGAGTCTCCATTTCGAAAGAAAAATTGATAAGTAGTGCATCCAATTACGCTTCCACCGTCTCAGCTCACTATTTTTTAGTTGATGGATTGGTAAATCCAGCCAGCTACTTGAGCTAGGTTTTTGAACTTCAGTTTGGACTTTGGCATATCTTTACTTGTGCATTTCCAAAAATAATTTGATACAAATCTTTAGGACGTGTAAATATTGCTGGCAATGAAGATTTTTTGAGGGCAAGATCTTTGATTCCCTTATAGGTTGATTTTCTTTTGTCATGTTTGTTCCTGGTCAATGGTTCTTTCTTCTTTCTTGCACATGTCAAGATAGCGAGTCCCTTAAATTGATCAGAGACAACATTCCTGTTTTTTGCATGAATTTTGTGACCATTTTTTCGAAATTGAATTTTGTGGCATTTGATGAAGGTTCTACATGTTTTCTTTGATAAAGTTTTCTAGGATATATTCAAGTTTAATCAGCACATGGTAAAGCCAGTGTTTATGAAGAGCATGCATCTAACATAATGAGCTTGAGGAAAAAAAGTTTAAGGATTTGTCTAAAGCTTGGGTTGAACTAGGTGACGCAGATACCAGCTAACCTGACAAGGTGAGTAGTTCTTTTAGACGTCAATTGATAAGTATTGCATCTAATTTTACACTCACACCGTTGCAGCTACGTCAGAGTTTATTTTTCACTGATGGACCGGTAATCCTGTCACCAACTTGAGCTACGATATTCAGATTCAGTTTGGACTTTGGAAAATCTTTATATGCGTGTCGTGGATGCAAATCTTGAGGATAAACATAGAATAAGCAGTTGACCTAAAAGATCAACCAGACAACACTGAGCAATGCTGTGATTATTTATGCCCTGCCCCATAGCTGTTACTACTTCAGATGGATGACATTGCCTGAGAGCTCACTTCCACCACTAGCAAGGAACTGATTCGTGATGTCTTGTGTAATACTTTAAAAGATCAATTGCAATGAGTTGATTTTTTTTTAGGGAGCAGGATAATGGCCGATAAAATATTGGCGGTATTTCCACGTTATGCTGGCCCTACAAATCGAAGCAGCTCTCCCTTTCACCCCTTCTGCCTGTAATTAACTGCTTGCACTGGTAGTAACTTGGCTTTTTTTTGAAGATGTTAGGCTCTGGGCTTACGGTCGCCCTACTGTAATTTCGACGTCCATTCTTAATTCCTGGTGTAATAGATATGATCCCCCTGAGCTCTCCTAACTGCCGAGCCTTCGCCGATCCTTTAAAACTTTGTAATGTTCCCCTTGTAACTCTTGTGATTACGAAAGTGTTGAGGCTGGCGTAAGCCCGTCCGGGTAAAAAAAAGTAGCTTGGCGTGTGCCCGCCGTAGGAGATTTATAGCAGGTTCTCTTTCTGAAAAATATAGTCTGACCGTGATAAATATGGATTTATGTATCTCTCCTCCTTAATTTCCAACTTTCACCATTCGGTTCTCTCTTTCAGGTTGTACTGGAGAGGTGATAATAATTCTGATAGCTCAACTTCAGCAGCCCTGAAATGGCTATTTACAGCAGGACATTTGATGGCTGTTAGCCTGTAATCACAGAGCATGAAGGAGGTGAATCACGTAGATGCACCCATCATTTTGCCCATTCTTTCATACTTCTTTTAGAGCAAAAGCAGATCAAAAACTACCGTTCTTTCCAGGCTCAACTCATTGCCCCATTGGCGTTGCACGTAGCGATAATGCTAGTCTAGGACTAGCCGCGGCTCGGGCTTAACAGCCCTACCCCATCTTTTTGCTCATCAGAAACACTATCTTAGGGGGAGAAAAGATGGTGCAGCATGGTACTAGCATGTGTATGTGTGTGCGTGTGCTTTGTGAGTGTATCAACCTTGTAAGTAGTTGGCACCGAATCCCACTGTCCAAGGCAGCGCTCGGCTTCACCATGACACATCCGTAGCTAGCTCCACCATGACCCCCACTTGTCTTTCTTCATTTTCTGGCTCTCAAAAGTTGCGTATCCGTAGCTCTTTCCAAGGGAGCGCGTACAATGTGCTGCTACTAGTCTAGTCTAGTCTGGTACACAAACTTGTCACTTCGCCATTTCCTATTCGGTTGCCAAATGAAATCTGAACCTGCCTGAATTTGAGATCTCGGACTCCCTTTGGCTGCGGCTTCCGATTCCCGGCCTGTCAATCGTCGTCTTTCCGGATCGATTCCGATTCGCTAAGACTTTAGCGGTTCTGGAGGTGTGAAATCGAGTTTTTAAGAAATTCGTTAGTGTTGCTAATTTTTTGGAATGTCGGAGGTGGCATGGAATAAAGCGCGTTCTTGTCTTTGGCACTCATAGATTGCCACATTTCTATCGTCGCTATTGTTCTGTCTGGCTAAGGAATGATTCACGGAATAGAAGACGCGCCGACACATTTCTGAGAGCTTCAGCGATTCACAGAAACTTAACTAGGATTTAGGGCATCTGTAATCGATGTACAAAAGTTTAGAGGAGTAATCCTCCGAGAGAAAACTTACAGGAGTAAAAGTACCTACTCCTCTATCCGAAAACGGGTTCGAACCGAAGTAGAAAACTTAAAGGAGCAAATTTAATGATCACCACAAAATTCGATCAAATTTGACCGAATTATGATCGATTCAAACCGAAGTTGAAACCTACCATTTCATTTACTAGATTAATTTGTACATATTACACTCAAAAGTCGGTCTAATTTGACTAAATTCGGTCGAATTTGACCTAACCCTAACCTAATCCTCATCCCAGTCGAAGCAGGAGGAGTCGTTATCGATGTTGATCACACCCGTTGACGGCCCCGCATCGACGACGTCCTCCTCCTTCACCGCGCTGGCCTTCCGCTTCGCCTTGGCGAATGCCTCCAGCCGATGCCGCTCCTCCACGACGAGCTCCGGGTGGAGGCCGAGGAGTGTTGCCGCCATCGCCACGTCGAGGCACTCGTGGAGCCGGAGGTTCTCCATGTCATAGGTGTACGGGGCCTGCTACGGGGACTGGAAGGAGCCGATCCACACCTCCCGGCTGGTGTTGCGGTCGGTTATCTCCGCGACCCAAGCCCCCCACTCCCTTTGACGCACTCCGCAGTAGACCGGCGTGGCCGGAACCGACGGGTCGAGGGTGCCGATGGAACATCGGGGCTTTCGTTGGCGCCTCGATGGCGCCAACCCGAGAGGGGAATGGTGGCGGGGAGCGGGGGCGACGCGAGGCTTCCGCGGGGACGATGGCGGCGGCAAGCACTGGGTATGGGCGGCGGAGATGGCCGGCAAGATGATCCTGCCATCTGGGGGTGTGGGGTTGGTTGTGGTGGCGGCTAGGGGCGTCGGTTATGGCCGAAGGTGAAGGAGAGAATGAGGAGGCAGTGTTAACGCGTGAGGGGAGAGGAATCTTTTACTCCTTCGAGCGGTGTAGGAGTAAAAATAGAAGTCGACGACCACGATGAGTAAAATATTTACGGCCACGCGGCGCCGCGCCGCGCCGCCCGCGCCGCACCTGCGTTGCTCATCAAGCTGGAGGACAGCAGCGAGGATGAGTGATATCGGCCGACGCCGTCGCCGCCATGCCACGGCGACCCTGGCCAGGGTTCTAGTCATTGGGGAGCCCTCGGCCAGAGCAGCAGCCAGCAGGCGCCGCCACCCGAGGACGACGGCGACTCCAGCGACGACGTTCTACCGCCATTTCGGCACGTAGAACGACGTGTTTTTACGTTTAGTTTATATTCCCTCTAACCGAATTCAAATATATTATAAATTCGGTCTATATATATACGAACGTACTTCGTCTTGTTCCGTTTGAATTCGCAATTTTGCCTTCATTCCTTGGTCAACCTGTTGGAAAACTGGGCCTTTCCAGACCAAAATTTACATCATCTGACGCTATTGATTTCGGCCCGGGGATCCCAAGGAGATGCTGTAAGTGAAGGAGGCAGTGTAACTGCGACGGGAAGGCAGAGCGACAGCAAGCACGGGGTCCCTGGTGTGTGGTCGCGGCACAGCGCAGAGATACATACAGAATGTCAGCTTGGGTTGCAGACACATGGTTGGAAGCACCCTGCCGGCCTCGCCGCCCTGCGTGTCACGGGGCACCCGTCCATCGCCGTCGCCGGCCCGCCCGCCCTTCGGCGACACGCCGGCGTTGGTGGGGGTCTTGTCATCCTGTGCCGCGCTGGCTCGGCGGCCATACCTTTGATGTTAACGTGACCTCCTCCCTTCCTGTCGCGGGAGCAGCTGCTGGCCTGCTGCAACACTGTCTCTCCAGGGAATAAAATTGAATAGCATGCATCTCGATCTGCTTCCCCCGTTGTGGAGCTCGTCGCAGGTGAGTGAAATCCACGCGCCCATCCAAACCCAATAATCCAAATCTGTCGACGCTGCTGTTCCTGACGCAGGCCTGCGCCGATACATCACAGGTTTCAGTCCGGTCTAGTCCCAGTCCCGGTTGTTCAGGGCTCCAGCACCCCGGCCGGGATCTTCCACGCCGCCAACTCCGCGGCCATTCTCAGGCGACCCAACCAGAACGCCATGGCAATAATGCAATCATGCCGTTCGTCCAAATGCCTGTCTAGTCGGCAAACCGGAGCGAGGAGCAGGAGGTGACTGTGCGCGAGGAAGGTCACATCAATCACAAAACAAAACCCTGGGAGACCAGGAAGCAACGGGCCATGATCGATCGGGTGGTGCGGTGCGGTGCGCTGCTGATGGAAGCCATGTGGTGCTTGTGTGTTTGCTCGGCGACAGCGGTTCGACACAGCAGCGGTACACACACACCACGCCGCAGATGGCCGCCAACGACCTCGGGAGACTTGTTTACGCGCCACGCGCCGCCCACTTGCGCCGGCCGGCCAGGTTTTGTTTAAGCGGGAGAGGAGCTTCTTCGCTCTGGCGCGAGGGAAAAGAAAACCAAACAAGATCTAGCAGCACATGGCCATGACTTGCTGCTGCTACGCCGAGCCGTGCTCCATCGCGATCGGCTGCAGGATCTGGCGTGATCGAGGCCGTCCGTCTTTTGCCGGGCAGGGTGGGGGCGGGGCCCATGTGCCGGTCGGCGGGGCCGCACCGCCGGACACGGAGATCGACAAGACCGATGCCTGCAGGGTGGCGGGGCCGGCGGTCAACAGGTTGTTCGTTCGCTGCATGGAAAGAGAGGCGGCCAGAGCTGCTGCGGCTAGCTGTGCAGAGACAGGAGGGACAATGCTGCGATGCAGTATGCAGCTCCTGTTAATTATTTTTTTGGCTCATGGCCTAGGCTCTTGGTTCAGCCATGTCTGCAAGGCTGCGACGCAAGGTTTGGCTTGGTACATAGATCCTCTACGTCGCTCAAGCTTATGCTTCTTGCTGGGGCGCTTTTGTAAAGAGCAAAATGCATGAGGGGTCACCAAAGTTGACACCCTAGCCCGTCTGCATTACCTTAGGGCATCTCCAACGGGGCGACGCATTTTAGATGTCTAAAAGTGATCGCGAGCGTTCGTTTGTCTGCGCGTCCATTTACATCTAGGTGTGCTCCCACCAGGACGACCCATTTTTAGATTTGTAACATATTTAAAATATTAAAAGTAGTACATTTAAATGCATAAAAACTATACAAAGTAGATTTAGAAGAATGTTGGTTATATGTCATACAGTTATGTCATTTATTTATTTGTTTATTTATTGGCAATCACTTTCTTATGGAATGATTGTTACCATACATGACCCATATTTTTCGATAAGGAGCGCTTTATTACTCAATTTTTTAAGTATTACACTCAGCCTCTGCATAACCAGGATGCACACAGCCGTTCTGAAGTCTAGTAGCCATCAATATGCGATAAAAAAGGATAAAAACCAACTACTATGACACTCCGTTGGCTTCAATTCTCCTACTATGCAGCCACCCATGTTGGGAAATAAACTCCGTGGCCGTATTCTCCAATCGTGTAGACACCTCCATAAAGAGGTCGCGATCCTCCAAACGCTGAAGTGGCGACCATGAACGGAGCAAAGCCGTACACCGGTAGATGACCATAAGAGAAGAATTCTTGTCATTAAAAACCTTGTCATTCCTACATAGCCAAAGCGACCATGCAACCGCAATCGCTCCCACTCTGATAATCGTTTTGTACCTAGAATCCACCCCATTAAGCCAATTGCCAAAAATGTTTGCAATGCTACGGGAGGATATAAGGTAGAACCTATCTGAATGATTGACCATATAGATCTAGCAACACGACAGTCGAAGAAAAGGTGTTTTATTGTCTCTTCCTCGTGACAAAACACACATTTCGTACAACCTTGCCAGTTTTAACAAGGTTATCTTTAGTAAGAATCACACCTCTACGAAGATACCATGCAAAGACCTTTGTTTTGAGAGGTATCTTCATCTTCCAGATGGATTTATTATTTAAAACCGGTTGAGTAGAAAGGCATAGAGCTTTGTACATGGAGCTAACCGAAAATATGCCATTTTTGGTGAGACTCCAACGAAATTCATCCGTCCCCTGGACCAACTGGATAGAACCTAACCGCTGAAGCAGTTCATTCCAGGAATCTAGCCGAGGACCGACAAGATCACGCCTGAACGTCATAGAGGGTGGAGAAGATTCCATCACCTTCTGCAAAGTATCCCCTTTGTGACGAACAATTGTGTACAAGGCCGGATACTGTTCACGAAGAGTGGTTGTTCCCAACCATATATCCTCCCAGAAACGTATCTCCGCCCCATTCTTAATGGAGAAGGAGCCAAATGGGAAAAAGTACTTCTTTGTTGCCATTATGCCGGCCCAAAAGTGTGAATCTCCAGGTTTCCACAGAACCTGGGATATCGCCTTTGAGCCAACGTACTTTTTCCGCAAAAGCTGTTGCCATACCCCATCCTCTGTTAACAACCTGGCTAGCCATTTACCGAGCAAAGCCCTCTCTTAACTTCAAGATCGTGAACACCAAGTCCACCTTGATCTTTTGGACGACATACAACACTCCATCTAGTTAACCGGTATTTTTTCTTCTCACTATCCCCTTGCCAAAAGAATCTTGATCGGAAATAGTCCAATCTATGCAAGACTCCTTTGGTAACTGGAAGAAAGAAATCATATACAGTACCATGTTTGTGAGTAACGAATTAATGAGAACTAATCTTCCACCAAGGGATAGTAATTTACCTTTCCAACTAGTAAGACGTTTTTGAAGTATTTCTTCAACAATTTTCCATTCAGCCAAAGTGAGTCTCCGATAGTGAATCGGAATGCCCAGGTAGCTAATTGGAAAAGAACCAATCCCACAGCCAAATAATTCAGCATATGAGTTGGCTTCATCGACGGCTTCACCGATGCAAAACAATTCGCTCTTATGGAAATTAATCTTAAGACCGGACAACTGCTCGAATGCTGAAAGAATTAATTTCAGATTTCGTGCCTTTTCCAAGTCATGATCCATAAATAGAATTGTGTCATCGGCGTACTGAAGGATGGATAAGCCGCCATCAACTAAGTGGGGGACTACACCTTCAATTTGACCATCGATCTTAGCGCGCTCTATAATAATTGCAAGCATATCCGCCACAATGTTAAATAACATTGGGGATAGTGGATCACCTTGCCTCAACCCTTTTTTGGTCTGAAAGTATTTACCAATGTCATCATTGACTTTAATGGCAACACTCCCACCAAAAACAAAGTTATTAATTAGAGCACGCCAATCCTCAGAAAAACCTTTCATTCTAAGGGTCTGTTGAAGAAAGGACCACTTGACTTTATCATAGACTTTTTCAAAGTCGATCTTGAGGATTACCCCATTCAACTTTTTACGATGCATCTCATGAATTGTCTCATGTAAGGTTACCACCCCATCTAGGATGTTTCTACCTTGCATGAAAGCAGTTTGAGAGGGACGCACCACCTTATCTGCCACTGAATTTAGTCGAAGAGTAGCAACTTTTGTGAAAATCTTGAAAGAAAAATTTAGAAGGCATATTGGTCTGTATTGCTGAATCCGTTCCGCATCAGTAACCTTTGGTAGGAGAATAATTTCACCAAAATTGATACGGAACAGATCCAGTTGGCCATTATGAAGTTCGGCAAACAGGTCCAATATATCAAATTTAATAATGTCCCAAAAGGTTTGGTAGAATTCAGCCGGGAACCCATCGGGCCCTGGCGCCTTGTTGTGTTCCATTTGAAATACCGCTTTTCTTATCTCCTCCTCGGAATAAGGCGAAGTAAGAATGGTGTTTTCCTCAGGAGACACTTGGGGGATATCATCAATCCTGGATTCATCCATGGATACATCAGAATCCTCCGGGGCACCAAAGAGGCTTTTATAGTAAGAAGTAATATAGGACTTCAATTGCTCGTGACCTTCGATCAGACCCTCATCTTGAACCAGAGAATGAATGAGTTTCTTTCTATGGCGGCCATTGGCCACACTATGAAAGTATCTCGTATTCGAATCTCCTTCTAACAAGAACTGGGATTTAGATCTTTGGTACCATTTGAGTTCCTCCTCTCGAAGTAATCCAACCAACTTTGCATTGTATTGGCTTTTAAGTCCAATCTCATGCGTTGTTAGTGGACGTACTTCAGCAAGAGCCTCTAAATCATCAATACATGATGATAGAGTGAGTTTCTCTTTTTTGAGATGTCCCGCCATTTGCCTAGCCCACCCTCCAAGGTATCTACGCATGGAGCGTAATTTATTATTCCACCTTTGGATTGGAGTGCTACCAGCAACAGGTTTGTCCCAAATAAATTTAATCATATCCGAAAAGCCATCCCGGTTAAGCCATCCAAGTTCAAATTTGAACGGACGTCTACGGGGCGGCAAGGGTGTACCAGTAGATAACAGAATTGGGGCATGATCTGACAAAGCTTCAATCCGAGGAAGAACCCGTACTGAAACTAGAGGGAATTTAAATTCCCAATCTGAGTCCATCAATACTCGATCCAACTTCTCGTAAGTAGGCTCGGGGAGACTATTCGCCCATGTGAATTGTCTCCCACCCATTGCAACCTCTCTCAAATCCAAGCTGTCAATGACAGTGTTGAATAAGAAAGGCCAGTGGGTGTCAAATCTACCCCTACTCTTCTCATGAGGGTATCTCAGCAAATTAAAATCCCCGCCTATGATGATAGGGTGCGGATTATCCTTCGCTAGATTAACCAACTCCCGAAGAAAAGCAGGTTTATGAACATCCTGGGCAGCACCATATACAGACACCAAACTCCATATGAAATTATCGGACTTATTCCGGATGTGAAACTTAATATGAAAGTCACCTCCGGAATTATCCAAAATTTCCATGGTTGTACTTCGAATGCCAACTAATAAGCCACCAGAACGCCCCCGAGGCGGACGGGATACCCAAGCAAAGTCTTCCCCGCCTGACAGGCGGTTTAGGAAACTTGTTGAATAGTTCCGTTTGCCCGTCTCGGAGATAGCAACAAAATCTAAAACGTGTTCCCTAATGCTTTCAGCGATGTGTAAGTGTTTAGCCAAGTCTTTCAGACCTCTGCTATTCTCAAACATGCCATTCATTTGGAAACAATTGGAGATTTAGACACTTTAGCCTTTTTATTAGGCCATGCATTACGCTTAATGGATGAAAGTCTTGATTTACGCTCAGCCGCTTGTAATTCAATACAAGAGCCCAGAGCGGTGTCATCTAGACCGACCTCCGACACCTCTCCAACAAGGTGTGAAAGAAGCTGTCCGTCTGAGACGGTGTACGCTTCCTCCTCATCCTCGTCAGAAAAAGAGGTATCCGACTTACTCGAAACCGTAGGAGTAAATTTGAGTCTATCAAACTCCATACGTCTCAGAGCATTAGCCGAAACAGCAATAGAAGTAATAGAAGAACCCAACGAAAGCCCCACATTATGCAACTTAGAAGCCATAAGCGGTGCTGGGAAAGATAAAAAAGACTTTGAATTATTAACGGTACCTGAAAAGTCAAGGTTTGACTCCGCCTTGCGACGCATGGCCTTTGCCATGGAGTCTTCATCCGTCACCATCGCCCCATCTATGTCGACCCCATGTCGAGTACTTCGACGAATGGGGGCGACCGCAGAGGTGCCCGAGGTCCGCGAAGTGACTGCAGCCCTAGGGGAGGTGGTAGACGAAGTAGACCCTCCCCTAGCAGGCTCCACGCGAGGGGGTCTAGCCGCGCCCCCAGCTGGAGGAGGTGACGCCACGTCGACGTCCAAGCCCAAGGCCGCACTAGGCGACGCCCACTGGCTCGCCTGGTGGGAGGAAGCTGGCCGAACCAGCCCCGTCAGGCCCAAGCGGTGCAGACGCCGGCTGTGGGGGCGGTGTCGGTGAAGAGCCCCCACGAGCGGCGGAAGGAGGAGTAGCCGGCACCTCGGCCTCCCCTCGCGGCATGACCTCACCCGCATCCGACCGAACAGCAGGCTGCCTGAGACCCTCTGCGTCAAGCGCGCCCTCGCAAGTAGCCATGGCAGCCGCAGCCCGCCTCGCCGCTGCAGGAGTAGTACGGCCGAGAGTACATACCCGACCTCTGGCTGGCCTGTCCGAGCGGTGTGTCAACACCCGGATTTTTAAGTCCGGATGCCCTATTACATCATACATCGCAATCCCAGGAAGATTGTTTTTGCGAGACATAATAGTAAGTCGTTCAGAGTCACCATTTATTACAACACATAAGGTCTTACAACAAGGGATCACATGATCCAATATTACACAAATAGATTGTTCAACATCACAAATAAGTAGCGGAAGCATAGTAGTAGTGGACTATATATTCCACAGGCAACGCTTGACGTTAGAAGACGATCCTAGTTATCGTAGACATCCTGCTATCCGTCATCCTGATACTGTTGCTCCTCTTCAAAGTCTGGCTTTTGAATAGCCAGGGCAAAGCCATGAGTACTTTTAAAGTACTCGCAAACTAATACTAAGGTAAAACATATTAAGTGTAGTAAGGGGTACTAAGCTCTAGGTTTATTTGCATAAAGCCAAGTTTTCATTTGATAAACATTTAGTACACCCATTATTTGCTAGACTAACTCAAGTGGGAACATTAGTGTCATTCCCACAATTTATTTGGGATCCAAGTCAATTCACCATTCACCTTCATCGTTTCAAAATCAACTCTGATAAAGGAAATAGTATGGCCTTTCCAACCGTCCATAACCGCGGACACGGCTATTCGAATAGGTTTAACACTCTGCAGAGGTTGTACTCTTGTGCCACAACTTTTGATTACATCCGTCGAGGATAACCCTGAATCATCGTAACTCACGCGGATCATCAACCATAACCTTTCACTTATATGTCCTAGTATAGGCACCTCTCCCCATGAGCTTGGCCTCCCGGTGAGAACCAACTGTTAACCCGGGAACTGCACAGGGCTTGGGTCGTACATTCACCTCATATTCACATCATTTCTCATATACGGAGGCAGCCTCGGCGTAACCCCTATGATGCTTGTTTAGAGGGAACCCATACTAAAATACACAAGTTTCTAGTTAAGCCCTACCCATAATCAGGTATTGTGGGGGTACTTGTATAATTGGAAAGGTATCGCATTCAAACCCATATCAGTTTTATATCAAAAATCACCATCTTTTCTTGGTCATATTCACCTTCAAAGTCATTCCATGGAATGAACCATCATTCCAAGGTTTTCAAATTCATATCACTTGTTCCCATCTAGAGTAGTCCAATTTTAATTGATTAGCACTAGCAACTATTTCAGGAGGGGTGCTATCTAGCTTTGGAATGGTTCTAAGATACCCTTTGATCTTGTTCTACTCTATACCAAGTAAACATCATAAATTCAAAAGGACTTTGAAATAAATAAGCAACAGTAATTGCAAGGTAAAAACATGGGATAGGTAAAACATAAATTTAAAGGGGTGATGGTGCATTGCTCTTGTAGAGCTTTGCATCATGGTGGTTAGCAAGATTATTAGCTTGCCTTGAGCTGAGTAGTGATCAAAGTTCTCCTCTTCTTCTTGGGAGTAGGCCTCCTCCTCTTGATAATCCTCGTTACTAGCGTCTATATACGAATACGAGGTATAAATACTAAACCAAGCTCACATACTATACTAGAAACACTTAAAAGAATTCTCACACTAATCTTATCATCAATCAAACATGGCATGGTGGATTGTTGTATGATTTCTTATTAACAATAAATTCTTCTTATTATTATTATTTCTTCACTTTGGTATGTAGCTCCTTAGAGAAATTTAGTTCCTCTTATTACCTTATATTAAGATTTAATCTCTTCATATAATAATCAGGTATGAAATATAGGTTGACCCTAGGTCAACATTTCATATCTATTATATGTGAGTATATAATAATTGAAATGCTTTACTTCACATGGTTTTAATATTTATCATTTAAATAAATTAAAATCTCTAAGTAAAAGCTATCAGAGGTTCATTATTCTAAGTCATTCCCTCTGGTTGTATTACTTAGGATCAAGATTTAAATGAGAATATATCTCTCATATTAATTATTAAATTTGAATTCAAGTTGAGAAAGCACTAGAATTGACTACATAGCAATTTTATTTCATCTAGTCCATGATCATGCAAATAACATGTCTATATTATTGCATAATCAATTAGAGGACATTATTTGTGATTTATTGAAATTGGAATCAACTCAAAATGATTTATAACTAATTTTCAATATTTATTTGAAGTTAGAAAAGGCCCTGCCTTGTTATTTTTATCATTTAAAATTAAATACGAATTTGGATATGAGGCCAGTGGCATTATTTAGATAATTTTATGAGCTTTCTGAATATATAAAATTGGTTAAATTTGGTGTAGTAGATCTCAAGATATTCAAATTTGAAGTTGGCATCTGTATTGAATTTGAAATTAAACAGAAATTCGATTTTTGAATTGTTGGGGCTTGGCGGGAACGCGAAATGGGCTAAACGGGTGAAAAAGACTTGGGCCGGCCCAGCAGTATGACTGGCACACGCGGGCCGCCTGACATGGTGGGCTCCACCCGTCAGTGGCTCTTAGGGAGCGAAACGGTACGCGAAACGTGGAGCGTCAGATCAGATGGCCGATCGACGGCTCACGATGGTCGTCGTCTCCGGCGAGATTCCGACGAGCCCGCGGCGTCGTAGGGGGTCGGAGAGCGTACGAGTTCCCGCGGTGTTCTACTGGTGACGAGGCGACGTTGTCGAGGGTGCTGAGGCGACTGGTAGCAGTGGCGAGGGGCGGCGTGGATCAACGGCGGCGATGTCCTGGCTCCGGCGGGCTTCGTCTTGCAATTGGAGCAGCTCCGGTGGTGTGGTGTCAAATTGATGGGGGAAGAGTGATCAGAGAAGGGAGGGGAGCAGATGGTGTGAAGGAGTTGTGGGCTGAGGAGCTCTATTTATAGTGGGCGATGGTGGCCGGGGGGTGCTGCAAGGGAGTGGCCATGGCGTGGCGTTTCCGGCGAGCGAAAGGGCAAGGCGAGGACGGCATCTTGTAGGCGTTGTCCCGGCGATGCTCTAGGGCTAGCTGGCGCAGCGAGGGGACGAAAGAATCACTCGAGCGCGTGCGGTGATCATCACAGACTCGCGGTACTTCGCCGGCGAGGACGACGGTGACAAGGCCTCCGCAGCGTTTGAGTGGGGCTAGGTGGTAGAGGGCGCGGAGTAGCTTCTCGACGCAGTGGTAGGGATGCAGGGGGAGGACGACGCCGATCGAGTGTGCGACGTCTGGCGCGTCCGGTGCGCGGTGAGCGCGCGTCGCTCTGCATGGTTTGGACACACTGTTGCAATGCCGTGCATTGGTGATCGAGTGAGTGGTACAGGCTTGATCCCTATGCATCAGAGATGCTCGCAGACATGAAGAGAAAGTGAGAGGGAGGCCAGAGAGAGGGGTGCCCAAAGTGGCCGGGTGTGCATGGCATGATCACTTTCTCCATGCTTTTCCACTCTATCAAGCCCTAGCATGTACCAAGCTTGATGCAGGGGAGCCAGAGGTGTGTAATGATCACATGTTTAAAGAGGTTTAGTGAAGAAACCACTGGATAATATGTATGTGAAAATTTCGAATTTCTTGTGTTTGATTCTTGATCCAATGATGCAATTGTGTTAGTTTATCATATTGAAGTATTTTAGAAGCAAGGGAGCAAGCAATTATGGCCTTGTTTGAGGATTTGCAATTTTGCATATTGTGTATGTAAGTGAAGAATGGGTTTTTTCCCATTTTCTCCATTTCCCCTCAAATTAGGGTTTGGTGATCTTGGTTAGGGTTCACATAGCAATAGTTAAACATGTTAACACTCATCATGGCAATAGCACATAGATAACACACTCAAATGCACAAAACTATATGTGGCACTATATGCATGTAAAAAGTTTTTGTTTGTTGAAATTTTTGAATAATTGAAACTCTCTCTTGATTTTATTATTGTTGAAACTTGGGATGTTACAAACCCTTCCCCCTTACAAAAGATCTCGTCCCGAGATCTTAAAGAAAAAACTAGGTACTAAAGAGATCTGGGTATTCAGTCTTCATGAAATCTTCTCTCTCCCAAGTGGCTTCTTCTTCGGTGTGGTTACTCCATTGGATCTTCAGAAACTTGATACTCCTGGTACGAGTGGTTCTGAATGCTTCCTCCAGGATGCGAATAGGTACTTCGCGGTAGGTCAGATCTGAGTTGATATCCACAGTTCGATGGTCGATGTTCTTGAACACCTCGGTCTTCTCGGTACCTCTAAGCATTTCCGGTAACGAGATGTGAAACACATTGTGCACCATTGACATTTCTTCTGGTAATTCCAGCTGATAGGACACTTCCCTCGGCGACTCGGGACTTTGAAGGGTCCAACATATCGGGGTGCAAGCTTTCCTCTAAGCTGGAATCTCTGCATTCCTTTAAGGGGGACACTTTGAGATACATGAAATCTCCGATCTCGAAGGTCATCTCTCGGCATAGCTTTTCTGTCTTGATTGAGCGGTCTTGAGGTACTCGCGAATCTTGTGAACCTTCTCTTCAGCTTCTCGGAGAATATCTGGTCCAAAGACTTGACTCTCTCCCAGTTCCGACCAATTCAGGGGTACGGCACTTCCTTCCGTACAGGCTTCAAAGGGGGCCATTTGCAAGCTGGCTTGGTAGCTGTTGTTGTACGAGAATTCTGCGTACGGCAAGCAGTCTTCCCACTTGGATCCATACTCCAACACACATGCTCTCGCATATCTTCCAATATCTGGTTGACTCGTTCAGTCTGTCCATCCGTCTGCGGGTGATAGGCGGTGCTGAAGTTCAGCCTAGTTCCGAGTCCTTCATGTACCTTCGCCAAATCTGGAGGTGAATTGGGATCCTCTATCGGATACTATTGACTTTGGGGTTCCGTGCAGGCTGACTATTCGTGAGATATACAACTCTGCAAGTCTTGGTCCTTGGTAGGTGGTCTTGACGGGGATGAAATGGGCGACTTTGGTCAATCTGTCGACCACTACCCAGATAGAGTCATTTCCTTTACTAGATTTGGGCAATCCGGTGATGAAGTCCATTCCTACCGAATCCCACTTCCATTCGGGAATCTGCAGGGGTTGTAGCAGTCCGGGTCGTTGATGTTCTGCCTTGACTCTCTGACGATGTCACACTTGGCGATGTAACTCCCGATTTCTCGCTTCATCCCATGCCACTAGAACTGTTCCTTCAGTCCTGGTACATCTTGGTACCTCCGGGATGAATAGAATACAAGGTGTCATGGGCTCAGAATAACTTGTTTCAACTCCGATCTGACGGCACGCACAAGCGTCCGTTGTACCAAAGTACTCCTTCTTCATCTACGATGAATCCTGGTGCCTTTCCCGCAGCTATTTGGCTTTTGACTCCGTCAATGCTAGCTTTTCCCTTCTGGGCTTCTTTGATCTGACTAATCAAGGTGGGTTGGAGTTCAATGCTGGCGAGAAAACCTTTACTAACTAACTCCATCCTAAACTGCTCAAACTCTTGGTGAAGACTAGGTTGCTCTTCGGCGATCATGGAGTTTAATTGACACGGCAGTCTACTCAAAGCATCTGCTACCACATTGGCCTTGCCCGGGTGATAGTGGATTTCCATATCATAATCCTTGATTAACTCTAACCATCTCCTTTGCCTCATGTTCAGCTCCTTCTGGGTGAAGATATACTTCAAGCTCTTGTGATCCGAATAGATCTCGCATCGATTACCCATGAGGTAATGACGCCATACTTTCAAGGCTAACACGACGGCTGCTAGTTCTAAGTCATGGGTCGGATAGTTCTGTTCATGCTGTTTCAGTTGCCTTGACAGGTACGAGATCACTTTGCCTTCTTGCATCAACACACATCCAAGACCAATCTTGGAGGCATCACAATACACATCAAATGGTTTGGTGATGTCCGGCATGATCAGTATTGGGGCTGAAGTCAGTCTGCTCTTGAGCTGTTGAAAACTCTCTTCACACTTGTCCGTCCATTCGAACTTCTTGTCCTTTTTCAACAATTGGGTCATTGGTCTGGCTATGCTTGAGAATCCTTCAACGAATCGGCGGTAATATCCCGCCAATCCGAGAAAAGCACGGACCTCGGTCTGGGTGGTTGGGGCTTTCCATTCGCAACGGTCTTTATTTTGGCGGGATCAACGGCAATTCCTCCCGACAAGATGTGTCCCAGGAATCCTACTTCCTTCAACCAGAACTCACACTTGCTGAACTTGGCGTACAGCTGATGTTCCCGAAGAGTATCTAAGACCACTTCCAAGTGTTGCTCATGTTCTTCTTCGGTTTTGGAATAGATAAGGATGTCGTCGATGAAGACAACGATGAACTTATCCAGGAAGTTCATGAAGATCTTATTCATGAGATTCATGAAATAAGCGGGGGCATTGGTAAATCCAAATGACATGACATTGTACTCATACAATCCATATCTGGTGGTGAAGGCAGTTTTGGGGATGTCCGATGCACGGATCTTCAGCTGATGGTAACCTGTCCTAAGATCAATCTTGGAGAACACGGTGGCACCGGTCAACTGGTCAAACAAGTCTTCTATTTTGGGTAAAGGATACTTGTTCTTGATGGTGACGACATTGAGCTTGCGGTAATCCGTACATAAACGGATTGCACCATCCTTCTTGTCCACAAACAATACTGGTGATCTCCAAGGTGATGCACTTGGTCTAATCAAACCTTTGGCTAACATATCATCCAGTTGTTTCTTTAGTTCTACTAATTCTGCCGGGTTCATACTGTAAGCTCTCTGGGCTATAGGTCCTGTTCCAGGGATTAACTCGATGATAAACTCGATATCCCGATCCGGGGCATACCGGGTAGGTCATCGGGAAACACATCAGGGTATCTACAGACGACCCTGATTTGATCCAAGGTAGGTTTGGCTAAACTCTGGTTGGTAAACTTTCTTTTTCTGAGATGTGCTCAACTGACACTCCGGTGCTACTAGTCATGGTGATGGCCTTCTTGGCACAATCAATCAGTCCATGATGTTTGGACATCCAGTCCATACCCAGTACTACTTCCAAACCTTTTGTTCCCAGAACAATCAGATTGGCATAAAAGTCTATTTCATGAATTCTGATAGGAACATCTTTGCAAATTTTTCTAGCTTTAGTGGTTGATCCGGGTATTTGCACTACCATGACATGCTTCAAACTGATGGGGTGAATCTTACTAGTGCATGCAAAATCTTCCGTAACAAATGAATGCGATGCTCCAATCAAACAACACTCTTGCAGGTATTGAGTTAACAGAGAACATACCCAGCACGACATCTGGGCTTCCTGAGCTTCTTCCGCACTCATGTGAAAGAGGCGGCCGCTACGGTTGTTCGGGTTATTGGGGGCGAACTTCTTGTTGTTGGCGACACGGCGCTGCTGAGCAGGGCCGGTGGTGTTGGCGGCCATCTTGGCGAGTCTCTGGGACACTCTTTGGAGTAGTGCCCCACCACGCCACACTCATAGCAGTTGATGGTGGACTTGTCCTTGGGGCGAGGACAGCGTTGCTCCCTCCTTGGAGCAGTGTTGGTGTTGGGGTTGGCAGGGGCTCTTGTCGGAGCGGTTGAAGTTGTTGTTGTGGTGGACGAAGTTGTTGCGTTGTGATGCTGTCCTCCCGTCCGGGTTTCCTCCACCCGGTCCGATAACCGGGCGCGACATCCGTGCCGGTGGCCCGTTGTTTCGGGGTGAATCCTCCGCTTGAGCTAGGGCGAAACTTGGAGGTGTTGCTGGGCCCACTGGTGCATCATGCGGCGCTTGCGGTTTTCATTTGCTTGGTTCAACTTGCCTTCCATCCGGATGGCGGAGTCAACAAGGGCTTCGAGGTCAGGGATGTTGACCAATACCGTCTGCATCTCATCGTGCTCCATTCAGGAACCTCTCCTTCCTCTTCTCGGTGGTGTCATCTCATCCGGGGCGACCTTGACAGGAGGAACCGTCGCGGTATTCTACCACTTAGACGACCTTGCTTTAACTCGCGGAACTCATCCCGCATCTTCTTGATGAGACCCGGTGGCACGTGATACTTGCTAAACTTGAGCTTGAAATCTGCCCAAGGCATGATTTGCCCCGCATTCAATGCGCGGGCACTTGTCCACCAGGCACGTGCAGGTCCTGCCAAGTAGTGGGTGGCAAACAGACCGTCATTATCTTCTACTCCGGCAACCTCAAGATTGTTCTCCATTGTTTGGAGCCAATCATCAGCATCAAGGGGTTCCTCCGTCTTGCTAAACACCGGTGGGTTGGTGTTCTGAAAGTGTTTCAGCTTGGAGCCTGGGTGGTCATGGTTCCCGTGGCCTTGGTTGTTATGTGCTAGCCGTTGCAGCGGTGATATTGGCCTTTCAGCGCGTTCAGCCTCTCTATCCTCCATCATAAGCTGCAGCATCTGCATCAGTGCATCCTGATTTGCGTTGCGAGCTGGAGGTGCCATCTGAACAGGGGTATGGATCATGAGATGAGAGGGAAATTTCTATGGCTCAATTTTGGGGGTAAAATCACATAATTTAAAACAACTTGATTCTTAAGATGATCATATTACACACCACATAGTCATGAAGGTAGCACTTATTACAAGCTAACAAATCCGGAGGGTTTGAAGAACCCTTTCAACAATCTACGATACATGGGGCGGATACAAAGGACCGATACATCTCATACTACGCAAGTGCTCAGAGGGGGATGGAAACTATCCATCGATGCGGAGCGGGAAGGTGGTGTCCATCCCGGCAGGCCGGTAGAAGTCCTGGTCTCCTTCTTCCTCCTCCTCGTAGTCATTGTCGTTGCTGACATAGGAGTAGCCATCCCCTTGGATGTCTTCCCCCTCGCCTTCTCCTTCCAGGATCTGGAGCTGCTCCACCTGAGTGGAGATGGTCTCCTTCAGGCGGAGATCTTGGTCTTGAGGCGGTGGA
The DNA here is from genome assembly GCA_030979885.1 of Lolium multiflorum. Taxonomy (NCBI): domain Eukaryota; kingdom Viridiplantae; phylum Streptophyta; class Magnoliopsida; order Poales; family Poaceae; genus Lolium; species Lolium multiflorum. The sequence goes on from CM061747.1 coordinate 144,745,472, forward strand.
TGGTGGAGTCCCTCTTCGCGACCAGCTGGCGAAGAGTTCTGCGCTCCTTTGCGATGACCTTGATGGTCTCCGCATACTGGTTCAGCTGTTGCTGAGTGTGGTTGGCGGCGGCGCGGGAGTTATCCAGCGCAGCACGAGTCTCGAACAACATGTAGTCGAGATGATCCACATGGTGCCTCAGCACGGGGTGGTATGGCAGGCTGAGGGGCAGCCCAACAGAGGAGTGCCTTGCAAAGTGTGCAAAGCGTTCCCCTTCAATAGCCACCGAGTTTTGCCCGCACAGACGAGCGAGAGCCTCCTGGAGCGCACGGGCGAGTCCATCCACCCAGGTGTTGTCTCGGAGAGAGAACTGAATCTGGCGGAACATGGGTGACTCCGGCTTCCCAGGGAGGTTAGCCATGATGAGCCACTGGAGCTGGTCGTTGGCTTGGTCAGCGATATGGCCCCCGTAAAACACGGGAGGCGAGCGTCCGAGAAACTCGGTGAGGGCAAACAGATCCCTTTCAAAGATCAGATCCCCACCGTTCGCCAAGTCGTACACTTGGGTTTGGATGAAGGGCTCCGTTGGGATGATAGGCTCCATCTGTAGAGGGAGTGACAAGCTAGTTAATAAGGTGCAAGTGTTCAAAATTTTAAGTAATAATAACATGAATTGGTTATTTTGAAAAAGATCTCCAAGGTAAGGGTATGATTGTATTTTCATAACTATTTCTTTAAAAACTAAGTTTACCGGACGTCCATTCTAACTAGGGTCTCCTAAGGTCAAACAATGGCTCTGATACCAACTTGTCAACACCCGGATTTTTAAGTCCGGATGCCCTATTACATCATACATCGCAATCCCAGGAAGATTGTTTTTGCGAGACATAATAGTAAGTCGTTCAGAGTCACCATTTATTACAACACATAAGGTCTTACAACAAGGGATCACATGATCCAATATTACACAAATAGATTGTTCAACATCACAAATAAGTAGCGGAAGCGTAGTAGTAGTGGACTATATATTCCACAGGCAACGCTTGACGTTAGAAGACGATCCTAGTTATCGTAGACATCCTGCTGTCCGTCATCCTGATACTGTTGCTCCTCTTCAAAGTCTGGCATTTGAATAGCCAGGGCAAAGCCATGAGTACTTTTAAAGTACTCGCAAACTAATACTAAGGTAAAACATATTAAGTGTAGTAAGGGGTACTAAGCTCTAGGTTTATTTGCATAAAGCCAAGTTTTCATTTGATAAACATTTAGTACACCCATTATTTGCTAGACTAACTCAAGTGGGAACATTAGTGTCATTCCCACAATTTATTTGGGATCCAAGTCAATTCACCATTCACCTTCATCGTTTCAAAATCAATTCTGATAAAGGAAATAGTATGGCCTTTCCAACCGTCCATAACCGCGGACACGGCTATTCGAATAGGTTTAACACTCTGCAGAGGTTGTACTCTTGTGCCACAACTTTTGATTACATCCGTCGAGGATAACCCCGAATCATCGTAACTCAGTACGCGGATCATCAACCATAACCTTTCACTTATATGTCCTAGTATAGGCACCTCTCCCCATGAGCTTGGCCTCCCGGTGAGAACCAACTGTTAACCCGGGAACTGCACAGGGCTTGGGTCGTACATTCACCTCATATTCACATCATTTCTCATATACGGAGGCAGCCTCGTAACCCCTATGATGCTTGTTTAGAGGGAACCCATACTAAAATACACAAGTTTCTAGTTAAGCCCTACCCATAATCAGGTATTGTGGGGGTACTTGTATAATTGGAAAGGTATCGCATTCAAACCCATATCAGTTTTATATCAAAAATCACCATCTTCTCTTGGTCATATTCACCTTCAAAGTCATTCCATGGAATGAACCATCATTCCAAGGTTTTCAAATTCATATCACTTGTTCCCATCTAGAGTAGTCCAATTTTAATTGATTAGCACTAGCAACTATTTCAGGAGGGGTGCTATCTAGCTTTGGAATGGTTCTAAGATACCCTTTGATCTTGTTCTACTCTATACCAAGTAAACATCATAAATTCAAAAGGACTTTGAAATAAATAAGCAACAGTAATTGCAAGGTAAAAACATGGGATAGGTAAAACATAAATTTAAAGGGGTGATGGTGCATTGCTCTTGTAGAGCTTTGCATCATGGTGGTTAGCAAGATTATTAGCTTGCCTTGAGCTGAGTAGTGATCAAAGTTCTCCTCTTCTTCTTGGGAGTAGGCCTCCTCCTCTTGATACTCCTCGTTACTAGCGTCTATATACGAATACGAGGTATAAATACTAAACCAAGCTCACATACTATACTAGAAACACTTAAAAGAATTCTCACACTAATCTTATCATCAATCAAACATGGCATGGTGGATTGTTGTATGATTTCTTATTAACAATAAATTCTTCTTATTATTATTATTTCTTAACTTTGGTATGTAGCTCCTTAGAGAAATTTAGTTCCTCTTATTACCTTATATTAAGATTTAAGCTCTTCATATAATAATCAGGTATGAAATATAGGCTGACCCTAGGTCAACATTTCATATCTATTATATGTGAGTATATAATAATTGAAATGCTTTACTTCACATGGTTTTAATATTTATCATTTAAATAAATTAAAATCTCTAAGTAAAAGCTATCAGAGGTTCATTATTCTAAGTCATTCCCTCTGGTTGTATTACTTAGGATCAATATTTAAATGAGAAGATATCTCTCATATTAATTATTAAATTTGAATTCAAGTTGAGAAAGCACTAGAATTGACTACATAGCAATTTTATTTCATCTAGTCCATGATCATGCAAATAACATGTCTATATTATTGCATAATCAATTAGAGGACATTATTTTTGATTTATTGAAATTGGAATCAACTCAAAATGATTTATAACTAATTTTTAATATTTATTTGAAGTTAGAAAAGGCCCTGCCTTGTTATTTTTATCATTTAAAATTAAATACGAATTTGGATATGAGGCCAGTGGCATTATTTAGATAATTTTATGAGCTTTCTGAATATATAAAATTGGTTAAATTTGGTGTAGTAGATCTCAAGATATTCAAATTTGAAGTTGGCATCTGTATTGAATTTGAAATTAAACAGAAATTCGATTTTTGAATTGTTGGGGCTTGGCGGGAACGCGAAATGGGCTAAACGGGTGAAAAGACTTGGGCCGGCCCAGCAGATGACCGCACACGGGCCGCCGACATGGTGGGCTCCACCCGTCGTGGCTCTTAGGGAGCGAAACGGTACGCGAAACGTGGAGCGTCGATCAGATGGCCGATCGACGGCTCACGACGGTCGTCGTCTCCGGCGAGATTCACGAGCCCGCGGCGTCGGTAGGGGTCGGAGAGCGTACCAGAGTTCCCGCGGTGTTCTACTGGGACGAGGCGACGTTGTCGAGGGTGCTGAGGCGACTGGTAGCAGTGGCGAGGCTTGGGGCGGCGTGGATCAACGGCGGCGATGTCCTGCGGGCTTCGTCTTGCAATTGGAGCAGCTCCGGTGGTGTGGTGTCAAATTGATGGGGGAAGAGTGATCAGAGAAGGGAGGGGGCAGATGGTGTAAAGGAGTTGTGGGCTGAGGAGCTCTATTTATAGTGGGCGATGGTGGCCGGGGGGTGCTGCAAGGGAGTGGCCATGGCGTGGCGTTTCCGGCGAGCGAAAGGGCAAGGCGAGGACGGCATCTTGTAGGCGTTGTCCTGGCGATGCTCTAGGGCTAGCTGGCGCAGCGAGGGGACGAAAGAATCACTCGAGCGCGTGCGGTGATCATCACAGTACTCGCGGTACTTCGCCGGCGAGGACGACGGTGACAAGGCCTCCGCAGGCGTTTGAGTGGGGCTAGGTGGTAGAGGGCGCGGAGTAGCTTCTCGACGCAGTGGTAGGGATGCAGGGGGAGGACGACGCCGATCGAGTGTGCGACGTACTGGCGCGTCCAGTGCGCGGTGAGCGCGCGTGCTGGCGCGTCCTGGCATGGTTTGGACACGGGCGTTCTGGGCAATGCTGTGCATTGGTGATCGAGTGAGTGGTACAGGCTTGATCCCTATGCATCAGAGATGCTCGCAGACATGAAGAGATAGTGAGAGGGAGGCCAGAGAGAGGGTGCCCAAAGTGGCCGGGTGTGCATGGCATGATCACTTTCTCCATGCTTTTCCACTCTATCAAGCCCTAGCATGTACCAAGCTTGATGCAGGGGAGCCAGAGGTGTGTAATGATCACATGTTTAAAGAGGTTTAGTGAAGAAACCACTGAATAATAGTGTGTAACACCATTTGGAAAAGATGCCTGCAAGGTGTTTGTTAAAATGGCCGCATGAGATTTTTATTTGAATTTTGAATTTCTTTTTGGTGAATCTCATTTATATAATTAAAGTGAAGTATTGGTGGTGGTGGTACTCATTTTGGAATTGATTTGCAAAATGTCAAAAGTGACATGATCTTCACTTTGTTTCAGCATCCCTACTTGTCACTTTTATTCGGGTCAACCTAGTCAACTCTAGCCATGGTGGTCAACATCAAAGTTACTCACCTTGACATGGTCTTGGATGACATGGCTTTGTTTGACCAAGTTTAGTTTAGGATTTGAGAAATACAGAGGGGTAAAGTAGTGAAGAAAATATTTTTGTGACAAGTGACCATTATCATATGTATGTGAAAATTTCGAATTTCTTGTGTTTGATTCTTGATCCAATGATGCAATTGTGTTAGTTTATCATATTGAAGTATTTTAGAAGCAAGGGAGCAAGCAATTATGGCCTTGGTTGAGGATTTGCAATTTTGCATATTGTGTATGTAAGTGAAGAATGGGTTTTTTCCCATTTTCTCCATTTCCCCTCAAATTAGGGTTTGGTGATCTTGGTTAGGGTTCACATAGCAATAGTTAAACAGGTTAACACTCATCATGGCAATAGCACATAGATAACACACTCAAATGCACAAAACTATATGTGGCACTATATGCATGTAAAAAAGTTTTTGTTTGTTGAAATTTTTGAATAATTGAAACTCTCTCTTGATTTTATTATTGTTGAAACTTGGGATGTTACACGGTGACCAGAAGATAAAGCAGAACCAGAACATGCAGCATCAAGAGCCAAACGCAAATCATCCGCCGACACACGAGGAGTAGCCACTGCAGAAGGCGAAGCCTCCAAAGAAGGGCTAACTGCCCTCAACCTGTTCACCGCCTCAATAGCATGCAGCGTCTGCGGATTAGGATTAAAAGGTGTGACAGCAAACATAGGGGCCATAGCGTGAGTAACCCCAGGCGCTGAAGAGCTAGATCCCCCCTGCTGAACCTGTGAAGTCCCAGAAGCTGTAGGTCCCACTCTCGGCTCCGAAGTGTCCATAGCGTCATCCCCACCATCTGGAGCACCGTCACCTCCCTCGTCGGAATCATCCTTCTTTACCCAAACCAAAGGAACAAAATCCGGCTCTGGAATATAATCTGCAGGCTCCCTGCGGAAGCGGGACTCGAAGGCCTTGAACTTAACCACATCATCAGCTTTAGCTATCGGGCGAGACTCATCAGAAGGATCCCCAAGAACTCCAGCCTGAAGCATGGCTACCTGAATAAGCACCACTGCTCTGCGTCTCAGACTAACCAGATCCACATCAACAGTCTTGCCAACAAGAGAACCAACAGCCCACAAACCCAGAAAGTGTCGCAGCGTATGAGGCACTCCATCCACGTGCAGCCACACCTTCTCGAGTTCAGCCTTGTGAGGAACCTCTGCTGACTGCCAAGCGGATATGGAGATAGTCAAGCTGAAAGAAGGCACTCCCACCTGAATACCATCAAGTCTGTCAAGGTCATCAAAAGAAGGAACTGAAACCAAGAACTGCAAATCGCTATGAGGAACCGCCTCCCACTTCCAATTGGGATGGTCAGAACACCGACGAGCCACCTGCTTAGCAATCACATCTGCAGGCACCAAATCACCACTGACCACCACAAGAGCAATAGGCGACTGGGTCGGGGCAAGATCATCATTAACCACGGAGTCCGGAAAAGCAGTAAAGTATGTCTCCAGAAGGCCAGACCCAGAAACAAAAACAGACGGTCGCGGTAACTTAAGCACAGGGCAGCGAGCTGTGGGATGTGCCTTCTTATCACAAATGTAACAGTAGTGATCAACCTTGCAGTCCTTCACCGCATGAGTATTATCGGCACATTTCCAACACCTAACATTCTTCTTGGACTTACCAGCTGCTTTGGCCACCTCCGTCGCCTGAACAACCGCACCCACCTGGGGTGCCATAGACTGTGGCTGCTGAACCAAAGGAACCTGAGGCCCTGTCTGCTGGTGCGACGGTCCATACACACCCTGTCCTGGCTGAGGCTGAACCGGAACATGCTGAAACTGCGGTGGAAACTGTCGGTGCTGCTCAAACCCAGACGGGATATATGGGAACTGATACATGTGATGATGACCTTGCATCGGAGCCATCGACCCCTGAGAGACATAACCCTGCGGATGCAAGGAGAGCTGGCCAGGAGGCTGAGCTCCAGCGGCGAGTACCGACCCTCCCTGTGTGCCGTTGCAGGAGGCACCGTCTTCTTCTTCTTACTCTTATGTTTCCTGGCGGCAATCTGAGGCTGTGCTGAAGGCATGACCGGAGGCTGGGGCAACTGATGTCCATGCGTCATGGTCGCATCCCCTTGGATGATCCTCGTAGGCTGCGGGAAATACGGGCGCGACGGAAGAAGCGACCCAACGACTGGCGCAGCTGCAGGGTGAGACGGAGCGACCCCAGCAGCCGGACGGAAAGGGGCAGCAGCAGCCCTCGGAGCGCCTTGAGCCACGTGACCAGCGAAGGGTGGGTGCGCGGGCGGGATTCCTCCAGGAACCGGCATCTGAGCCACCCCTCCATGGCCAGCAGAACCGGGGTGAGACCCCCGTGGCGGAGGAATTCCTCCATGCTGCTGCTGTCCCGCCATACCGGTCGGCGGTCGGGCAGCAACTTCAGCAAAAGAAGGCGGCCGCAACGGCGCCCAACCCCGACGGAGAGCGGCAGGTCCCGCCTGATACCGACGCCCTTGAGATGCCGACGACCACGGCAGTTGCATCGAGGTGGGAGTCGCAGAACTAGAAGGCGCGGACGAACCAGAAAACGGCCGAGGCGCGAGCGACGAAGACGTCGGCACCCGCAGCGAAGACCTTGGCGAGGATGAAGCGGACGCCGGCGAAACCGATGATGAACCAGGCGACGAAGCAGACGGCGAAGACGTAGACAGCATCGCGGGCGGGGAAGGAGAAGAACTTGACGAAGCTCCAGGCGTCGACGATGAGGCCGGCAGCGGAACAGCCGGCAAGAGCGACGGCGATCCCAGGGACGGCAGCGTCGGCGTGGGAGACGAGGGCGATGGAGACGCGGACGATGGAGGCGGCGGCTGAGGACGAACGTGATGCGATGTGCGTAGGCTCGAGTCAACCCACAGGTACCGGAGCATGTGGCCCAGCCCATCCCACGAAAACAGCTGCCCGGTCCCACCACCATGCACGGGCGATGGAAACCGTCCCCCAGACGACGCGCCGTCGGGAGCGGCTGAATCGGCGTCCACCTCCAGGGCCCTGCCCACGTCCGCCGCCGCGATGAACTGGCCGAGGACGGCCGGCGACGAGATACGACGCGGTGGGACAGGGCCACGCCAAGTCCCCGCCCGCACCTTCCGCTGCAGCTTAAGGCCATGAGCCGAACTCGAAGCTTGGCGGCGTCCGCCAGCTGCCGGCGCCGCGCCTGGCTCCTCGGCAGCCGCCGGCGACCCTCCATCAGGAACCTCACCAGCCCTGCAAGACCGAGTAGACGACATACCTGCGCTCGCCGCCCGCGAGGAAGACTCCCAGATCCTAGACGCCGGAGTGGGGTAGCCCATCTCCGACCAAAAGTCGGCAGCCATCTCCTCATCCGACCTGTTCCCTCGCCGCACCAACGTCGACCACTCCGGCGCCCTCGGCGACCCAACCACGTCCATGGCCACTTTGAACGGAACGTCGGAGTCACATGACTCGTCGGAAGAACTGTCCGTGGCCGCATCCTCCACGAGGACGTCGAAAAAACTGTCGCCCCCTACCATAGAGGCTTCCTCAATCCCGCGCAGCTCGCCAGGGGCTAGGGTCTTGCGACGGCGCCGCCCAGCAGCCAGGTCCGGCGGGATCCCGGCCTCCGCCGGTGGGGCAGCGAGAACGGTCATCCACGAAGGGTGCTAGCTACGACATGACCCATATATGTTACTGATCTGAATAATAGTCAAAAAACAAGAAATCATTTTTTTTAATAATAGTCAAAACAAAATCATATAAATTACCAGTGCGCCGTGTAAATTGAGACGGAGTGGTAGTTATCTGGTTTTGTCCTTCTTAGAGAAAGTAGAGGAGTTTGCATGAGCTAAGAAAATGCAATGGAATCCGTAAAAAAATGTCCAATTGAGTGGTTCTACTGAATACATCTTATATCTTAGAATTTTTTTCGGACAAACTATACACATTATATCAAGGAAGGGAAGTAGTATAAAATTAGCATCATCGGAAAGTATGTTTCGATACGATGCTAATGATATCAGTTACCTAGTATGTAATCGAGATATTATCTTACCGATCAAAGTTTAGCTTAAAATACTCGTGCACTTTTTTTTTTGAAACAAAATACTCGTGCACTTTATTCCAATGAACTCATGCGGATCAACTAGACGAGCGTGCGATTCAGCGACGACATTGACTCTGAAACATTGCTTAGCGAGGAGGATTTCCGGAGAGTGGGCATTTTATTCCAGTTGTATATATACACTCCGTGGACGAATTTGGTACTCCAGTTCGTGCCGGCCGGCGCTGATGGCCGGAGATGCTCGCCCGGTAAAGCACGGCCGCTTTCCGCCATGATTGCCATCTTTGCATCTCCAGCAGCCCACCTCACACAGGACGACGACGGATAGATAGATAAACAAGATGGATTCGGTTTCGCTGGCCGGCTCTAATGCATGCACAGCACCCATCACCATATGCTCTTCAGGGAGCAACAGTGACCGAGACCGACCGGCTAATCTCTGTTTGCATGCGCAAATTCTAACACCATTTTCTTTCGTGGTGGCCCTGCATGCAATGTGTCCGTTCGATGGGTCGACACATGGCACTCCTGTTGTCCGATTGAGATGTTCAAGACAGGATGGGGAGCAAAAGAGGCACAGTGGCTGGATGGCGATGTGCTTCTTCAGCTAGCGGCGTTTGACGTGAACTTCGGCTGCCGCCATCGCCCCGTTCAACAGATGAACTCCAGGCGGCGGCGGCGGCGGCGGCGAGGAATATGATTAGTCAAGATCGACCGGCATGTTTCTGTTGGTTCGCCGGCTTGGCCGTCGTGTTAAGCTGTCGTGTATCCATTTGTTTGGATTACGCGTAAATTACCAGTGGTCCAATAAGAACATGACAGTTTGTAGATGTGTAGTAGATGGTCCAGACAGGAGCACAAAGCAACTACAGTAACCGGATGGTAGTGATCTTCATCGGCATCAATTCCGGCCGCCGTTATGGTTGGCAATTAGTATAACGCTGTTACGCGATCAAGCGTCTCCATCCAGGACCAGAATGCTGATAAACTTACCGGCTTGATCGTAACACATGATCGTCTAGCATAATCATCTACTATATGGTTATTAATTTATTATTGACGTTCATTTTTTTTAAAAAAAGCGATTTATTATTCAAAAGGTTTGACATAATACATCCGGCATCTGCATAAAGCTCATGATAAAGTCAACTAGTCTTTTCTCCATCAGACACTCGGGATGAAAAAAAATTCGCCGGAGTGGAGAGCGTTGATCGATAATTTTGTGTATGGAGAAAATGTAGCGATTCGTGTCAATGATGATACGGGACGTTTCTTCTAGACACGAAAAGGTTTACGCACAGACGACCCTCTATCACCATTTTTATTTAACATTATGGCGGATATGCTCACTATATTGATCGAACGAGGTAAATCTGATGGTCAAATTGAAGGAGTGATCCCACATCTTGTAGATGGTGGTTTATCAATCCTTCAATACGCCGACGATACAATTTTATTTATGGAACATTATCTCGATAAAGCTCGAAATTTAAAGTTGATTTTGGCTGCTTTTGAGCATTTATCGGGACTCAAAATAAACTTCCATAAAAGTGAATTGTTTTATTTTGGCGACGCTCAGGGCTCAGTCGCCGAATATTCGGAATTGTTTGGTTGTGGGCAAGGGCCAGTTTCCTATCAACTATCTGGACATCCCGATCATTATCGAAGATTAACGATGGCTGAGTGGAAACTAGTCGAGGAAAGACTTCAGAAGAGACTTAGTAGTTGGAAAGGTAAAATGCTATCCCTTGGAGGAAGATTGGTTCTCATTAATTTAGTACTCACCAATATGGTTCGGTATATGATATCCTTCTTCATTTTGCCAAAAGGTGTATTACACAAGCTCGATTATTATAGATCGAGATTTTTTTGGCAAGTGGATAGTGAAAAAAAGAAATATTGACTGGTCAAGTGGTCTGTCGTATGCTTACCTAAAGATATGGGTGGGCTAGGAGTTCACGACCTTGAGGTCAAGAACTCAGCATTATTAGGTAAGTGGCTTTTTAAGCTACTAACCGAAGAAGGCGTGTGGCAGACCATGGTTAGAAGAAAGTATATCGGTGACAAAGCGTTATCCCAGATCTTTTGGAAACCGGGAGACTCGCATTTTTGGGCTGGCTAATGGCAACGAAGAAATTTTTCTTCAGATATGGTACTTTCATTATTAAGGATGGATCGCAGATACGGTTCTGGGAGGATACATGGCTAGGGAATATGCCTCTCTCTGAACAATATCCAGCGTTATACACATTTTTCGTCGCAAAAGTGATACCATTGCATTAGTAATGGCAACCTCACCTCCGATAGTGACGTTTAGACGAGATTTAATCGGTCCGAAACTTCTTGCATGGAATGCCTTACTGTTGCCTTTGGAATCCATCTAGTTGTTTGAAGGGAAAGATGAATTTCGTTGGAACTTACAATCCAATGAAAAATTCTCTGTAAGTTCATTGTACAATGTCATTATCCAACCGGAAATACCAGTTGATAAAAACAAGAAGATTTGGAAGATGAAGATACCGCTCAAAATTAAGATTTTTGGCTGGTATTTGCGTCGAGGAGTGATCCTAACCAAAAATAATCTTGTGAAACGCAATTGGCATGGGAGTACGCAGTATGTTTTTTGTCAACACAGTGAGACAATTAAACACTTGTTCTTCGTTTTGCCAGATCTATATGGTCATGCATCCAAATAGCTTCTGATCTGTATCCCCCGACTAGTGTGGCCAACATCTTCGGTAATTGGCTTCATGGGATCGATCACAGATTTAGAACGTTTATTAGGGTGGGGGCGCTTGCCATTATATGGTCGCTATGGCTGTGTAGAAATGATAAAGTTTTTAATGACAAAAATTGTTCTCTCTTGCAGGTTATCTACAGATGTACTGCTACTCTCTGTTCGTGGACTGCGCTGCAGAAGGTGGAGCACCGTGACCTGTTTACGGAGGTCTGTAGACGGTTGGAGAACACGGCGAGGGATACTTTTTTCCTACATGGGTGGCAGCATAATCTACGGATTGGGTCTCCGCCTTCACCTTAGGCGTTTTACATTTGCTCATGTCTGATATGTAATTCGCCTTTTTTAAGCAGTTTAGACTTTTGAGACTTTTTGAACGGCTGTGTGCATCTTAACTATGCAGAGGTCGGGTGTAATTGCTTTTTATGAGTAATAAAGCGCCCATTATAAAAAAAACTAAGATGCACACAGCCGTTTGACAAGTTTACAACTTAAGTTCTTAATGAAATGTAACGAGAAACAAAAGTCTATCATGGACTAGGAGCCGCAATCCACAGATTGTGCAGCTACCCATGTTGGGTAATAAACTTCTTGGCCGAATTCTCCAATCGTATAGACACCTTCGTAAATAGGTCGCGGTTCTCCACACGTTGAAGCGACGACCATGAACGGAGTGTAGCCGTAGAGCGGTAAATTACCTGCATAAGAGAAGAGTTTTTATCATTAAAAACCATATCATTTCTACATAGGCATAGCGACCAAATAACGGCGATCACTTCCACTCTGATAACATTTTTAAACTTGACCTCTACCCCATTTAGCCAATTTCCAAAAATATTTGCAATGCTTCGAGGTGGATGTAAGCTAGATTCTATCTGAATGATTGACCATATAGATTTAGCGAACCGGCAATGGAAGAAGAGATATTTTATTGTCTCATCTTCGTGACAGAAAACATATTTCTTACAGTCATGCCAATTGTGTTTTGCAAGGTTATTCCTTGGTGAGGATAACACCACGACGTTGGTAACAAGCAAATACCTTCGTTTTCATCATCAGCCTCCAAATGCATTTATTATTATAAACTGGTTGTATAGGCTGTATTAACGCTTCGTACATGGATTTTACCGAGAATATGCCATTATTGGTGAGTTTCCAGCAAAATATATCCTTCCCTTAAACCAGTTGGATTGAAGCTAATTTCTGTAGCAATTCATTCCAAGAGGTTAAACGGGACCGACTACATCACGTCTGAACGTCATAGATGGTGGGGAGGTTTCCATCATTCCCTGAAGGGTAACATCCTTATGACGTACTATCTTGTACAAGGCTGAGTATTGTTCCCGGAGTGTGGTTGCACCCAACCACCTATCCTCCCAGAACCGTATCTCCGACCTATCCCTAATGGAAAAGGAACCTATGGGAAGAAGTGCTTCTTAGTTGCCATGATGTCATCCCAAAAATGTGAATCTCCGGGTTTTCAAGAGACCTGAGACATTGCTTTTGAGCCTACATACTTCCTCATCAACAAGTTTTGACATACACCATCCTCAGTTAATAACCTGGCAAGCCATTTACCAAGTAAGGCCTTAATTTTCAACTCTAGATCGTGGGTACCAAGTCCACCTTGATCTTTAGGACGGCATACAACATTCCATTTTGTCAACCGGTATTTTTTCTTTTCACTATCCCCTTGCCAAAAGAATCTTGATCGAAGATAATCCAATCTATGAAGAATTCCTTTGGGCAGCTGGAAGAACGATATCATATACAGTATCATGTTTGTGAGTACTGAATTTATGAGTACTAATCTTTCTCTCAGGGATAGTAATTTTCCTTTCCAACTACTAAGCCTTTTCTGCAGTCCTTCCTCGACAATTTTCCATTCAGCTATGGTTAGCCTCCGATGATGAATCGGAATACCCATGTGCACTCATAGTCCCTAGAATCTGGTGCTTTCACACGTTGTAGTAGTAAGCACAGGAAAGAATGCAGTGCATAGTTTTGAATATAAACTGAAAGAAATACATAACAACATGTTAGCATCAATTGGATTATGACATTTTCAATTCCACATAGCCCAACTCAAAGCGAATGCTCACCGTGGATATGATTTTTATTTTGTTAGTATATTCCATTCAACAAATTCCTGAAATATTTGAGGCCGTGTTTGGAAGAGGTACATTAAAAGACACAAAAATAACATGTGCAATGTGGAAATAAAAGAAAAGGTTTTGGATTGTTTCGTCTTGATCAAAATTACAACATCTTTTATAACAAGTCCAGATATATTTAACAAGGTTGTCTTTTGTTGAGATGACTCATTTGCACAAACACTATATAGAGATCTTTATCTTTAGACCTTATTCAAATTTTCAAGAAGATTTCTTGAAAAATTTATATTAGTGCTTTCGATGTGCGGATACACTGATTTGATAGAGAAACTCACATATGCATTTCATTTCCAAGGAAACACATTTGGCTCATGCCTAAGAGAAACAGACTTGAAACCCTGCAACAAATGTATAAGAATGTACATTTATCATCTATTCGCGACCATGGAAACATAATATTCAACATAGTCATTGATAAGATGTCTTCTAGTAGGACATCTTTCTGGCAATGTTATGATGGGATGGATATTTCTCACACGAGAGCATATCACCTAGCCATGTGTCCTCCTAAAAACATGTGTTTATCCCGCTACCTACTTTGAATCTCTCATGAATAATGAACCCACCTTTCACACACATTGCTCCTTTCCAAAAGGATGAATTTGTTGGTTTAGATATTGCCCGTGACAAAGTATTTGTTTAAAGATGTTTCTTTTCAAGTAGTTCCTTCCATACTTCTTCATTCACTATTTTAAACGACCACTTACTAAGTAAACATTTGCTAGTAATGTTAAGGTTTTTCATAGCCATGGTTCCCTGATCTTAGATCTACATATAAACCTCCACATATTTGACCGGTATTCTCATTTATGTTCATCACATTGCCATTAAATAACGGGTATGTAGTAATCCATTCTTTTTATACCTCTTTAGGTAGTTTGGAAATTGATAACATAAGCATTAGCAAACTTGTAAGCATAGTGTTGTCAAGGACCAGGTGTCCTTCGTGTGAGACTAAATTTACCTTTTGAAAGAGCATGGATCCCGCATGTGTGGTTTTTGTAATTAATAACAGTTCTTATGGACTAATATTTGCATTGAATTATACTTGAACGTTTATTCCATAGGCAATAATTGAACCATTTGTTGGCGCAGCAAGGTTGGAACAAGAATGTGAAGAAGATCAAGTGATGACGAAGGTGTTATTCAAGGGGAGATCCGAAGATTGGTCATGTGAGAGTTGAGCCTATTGCAAGCATGTCTTGAAGAAGAAGATTGAATGAGCTCTCATTTGTACCTTCTAGACATGAACATACCGAAAAAATAAGAAATAAAGTGCAAGTTCAAGATGAGCCATCTTGAATACATATGCTTGAAGCTTGTTGTCCATATGGTGATCATGGATATATCAAGATATTCAAGATAGGATATGCCATAGTTGAGTATGGGGAGTAATTCGCATGACTTAACCAATCAAGAACAATCAAGAAGGGTGTTCCATCTTGAGGAGATCAAGATCATCTCATCTAGCTCAGCTGGAATCCACAAGGCAAAGGTTTGTCTTTGTTAGTTTTCTCTTTTACCGATCTCTCGTGTTAGTTCGGACACCAGGTTTTAGGATTGGTAGCCTAGCTTACTGTCAAGAGGGGCTCTTGAGTGAGTGTCTTGATCGTATCATTCGGAGAGAGCTCAAACATTTGCATCCTTTTCATCCTATTTCTTGGTTCTTTTTTATTTAATTTTTACTGTGAGACTAGAGCTTATGGTTATTTTCCTGAGCTCTAGTTCATCAAAAACGGATTTCGTATGAAAACTTGTTATGTTTTCGATTGGATTTCCATCGGTTCTTCGTTGAAGAAGTTTCCACACCTCTAAATTCTTGATAAATTTTCCATTGCTTGTTCTTAATATTTATAAAAAATGATCTCATCTTAATCGGAATTTGCTTGCTCAAGATACTGCGGGTTTTTTTTTTGTTTTCGAGTTTTTACTCGTTTGTCTTTTCTTGTGAGATAAAACCTTTAATATTTTGGTTTTATCCTCCATGTGGACTATGATGTATGAGAGTTCGGTTGACAAAATGGTTGCATTTTCGGTTTATGTGGACTAGTCCGCGGGGGAGGGGGAGGGGGAGGGTAGCTGGAGTGGTTCAGGATCCCTCTGAGCTCGGTCCGAATTCTCACTGGTTGCTCTATCTTCTCCCCGGACCCTTTGTAGGAGTTCTCTGTATGGACGGACTAAATAACCCCGAGCTAGACCAAGGGGTCCGGAGTGGTTTTAGATTCTCTTGTGTTTCAAAATATGAACTGTTGTCTAACTTCAAATTTTGCAAGTTTCTCCAGATTCAGAAATGCCCCGCTGCATGGGGATGTTGATCAATTAGGAATATAAGGTCTATCGCTGTGTTAGAATAGTTAGTATATTTTCTCCTTTATGTTATGATACAACAAAGTGAGTTGTTTGGACAGAGCAATTGTAACTAAGGGCATCTTTTGATTTGGATCTCAGTTCTTCATCTATGTATTTTCTCCTTTTAGAAGAGTGCTCGTCTAATAGGAAATTACAAGTGCATTTGTTGTTTTCTCAGGTCCCACATGTGAGTAAGAATGCACTTGTTTATTTATGACTTCAGTAAAAAAAATTCATCACATAAGTGAGTAACACTGCAAGCATAAGAGTGAACTCACATGAGACCAACTCCAAAAAATTATAAGTAGGAAATACCAATTTCAACAATTTTCATTTTTTTGAGTTACGTTTGACACTCACATTATTATAAATTTTGATACTTTCCATCATCCTTAATTTAATTCATGTCTATGATTCAAAGTTTCAGTTTCTAAAACACGAGGGTTTAATTTTCTTTGAAGTCTTAATTACTTTGTTTTGTTCAATGATGTTTCAATCGCTTAGAAATAGAAAATCAGATATATGGTTTTGTTTGGTTATTTTGCAATAACGAAGCAATTTGTAGTTAGCCTTTATATGATCTAGGAAAATTTTATGATATTTTGTGGAACTTGCTCCATGTGAATTTAATTATAAAAGGTGGTATGGCTAACATAGATGATAAATTTTATAGAATGTGTTTTTCATGTCACCACCTTCATAGGAATCTTAACATCCATCAAGGCTTACTGCTGAGGGTCAATTGAGCCAATGATGTAATGTTTTTATGTGTTATATGCAAATAACTATTTCAACAAATTCTGTTTTTCAGTTTTGTTTTGCATTCAGATTCTTATTGAATTAGGATGGTTTCCATAGTCCTTAATATCTTACATTAGTCGATCCAAAGATCTGATTTTCTAGAACATGAATGTCTAATTTTTTCTTTGAAGTTTTAGTTATTTATCATCAATGATGTTTCATTAACTTTCATCATTTTTGTGATTAGGTATTTGCTTTGTAATAGTAGTTGTTGCATTGCATTTTTTTAGTTAGTTCTATTGCACTTCAACGGTAGGGCACAATAGAGACTAAATCTTTCAAAATTCTCAATCAACCACCGTTTAGATAGTTATTTGAACGACCCCCTTGGCGTGAACATCATGTTTCGAATTTCAAATGTCATACTAAATTGAACTGTTCTTTTGGGTGAAATCTATGAATATGTTTCAAAATTCATGCATTCCAAACAAGACGAGAATAACTAGGGACGGAGACAAGGGGGGACGAGGGGTGGGGGAGGGGGGGCGCAGCCCCCCTATGCTCATGATTTTCATTTGAACACAAGTCATGGCAACTTGTTATTTGTGTGATTTTATCTAGTTCTGCCTCCCTCGTTCTAAGATTGCCTTCCTTATACTTTATTCTGGCTCCGTCCCTAAGAGTAACTCAACGGAGTTGCACTATTTAGAGTACTTTCACACTTGCACGTAGTAGAGTGAACGGCAGAGCCAGAGGAAGCGGGACAACAAACATTTGAAAACGCCATAACCATCGATTTCACGGCTACTTCTATAGAGCAGTAGTAACACGTAGGGTAGAAATGCAGTGCGCTACACACCTTGCAACCTGCCAAGCCAATTTTACTCGTGATCAACAGTCTGAGCATATCGAGCAACTAGCAAGGCGACACGATTAACATAGTACTTCCAATTTAGGACACTAAGTGACTTGATCGGATCAGACAATTCAGATCATTACAACAGGAACATACTTGTAGTAGTAGGATCATCAGTCCTAACTAAAAGATCGGGCTTGTTTTGACGCACGGCGGCGAGCCGGCCGACGGCGAGGTCAGCACCGCCACGCCGAGACCGACACGAGCTCGGCGCGCTGCCAGTAGAGGCAGAGCGAGCCGGGGGCGCGCTTCTCGACCCGGAACCCCCGGACGGGCACCTTGTGCAGCAACGACTCGGCCTGCGACTCGGCGAACGTGCTGGCCTGCACCGGCGTGAACCCGGCGGACGCGAACACGGCCCGCCACGGCAGGGACGGCGCCTTATCGACGGACGCGCGGTGGCGCCCGACCACGCATTGCTCGACGGCCGGCTGGACGAGGAAGCGCTCGATCTTGCTCGCCGTGTCGGGGTCCGTGCCCAGGGCGTCCAGGGACTCGAGCTGGAAGACGGTGGACTGGAACGCCTGGAACAGGTGCGCGGCGAAGGGGAGCTCCGTGCGGTCGCAGCCGCGGTCGACGGCGACGACGACCTTGGCGCCGAGCCGCTTGACGAGGCGGAGGATGGCTGGCATTGCCGCCGAGTGGGCGGCCCCGACGGGGAGGTGGACGGCGATGGCGTCGCCACCGGCGAGGGCCAAGAGGTCCGCGGGGTCGAGGGTGTCGATGTTGAAGACGGTGAACTGGAAGAAGACGCCGAGGTCTGCGGCGAAGCTGGCGAGGTTCTCGTGGATAAGCTGCAGCTCGAGCGGGTGGTGCGAGGCCGGGGAGACGAAGGCGGTGACCTTGAGCGCGGTGGCCGGGCGGCGGTGCGCGAGCTCCTGCATGAGCGAGGCCCACTGCTCGCCCATGCCGATGTCGAAGTCGAGGACGTGGATGCAGGCGGCGCCGCGGAGGTCGTCGAGCACGGCCTGGACGCAGGTGAGGTGCGCGAACTGCAGCACCGGGGACACCTCGGAGAAGGCCTTGTAGGCGCCGAGCTTGAGGACGACGTCGTAGGGCGTGGAGGCCGCCGGCGCGGGGCTCTCCCCGTTCGGGGAGAGCGCGAGGCGCAGGGCCTCCTTGAAGTAGAAGGCCGAGCGGAGGAGTGGCGTCCCGGCCGCGGGGGCGGCGGGGAGCCGGTAATTGAGCCGCGCCAATATCTCGCGTGCGCCGAAGGCGTCGCCTGCCTCGGCAAGCCTGGCAGCCTCGGCCAGCTGGTCCACCACGGCGGCCACCTCGTCGTTGGCCGCCCCCGCCTTGGGCTTGAGGGCGGGCAGGAAGTTGCCCGCCGGAGCGAGGGGCCCCGGGAAAGGCGGCAGCTTGGGCGCCGGGGCGGCGGCCATCGGGTGGTGCCGCTTCGGTGGCGGCGCCGCCGTCTCGAAGGACGGGTGAGCAGCGCCGAAGTACGCCGCGTGTGGCTGGGGGTGGTGCTGCTGGTGCATCAGCTGGAAGCTGGGCGCGTGGCCGAAAGGCGCCGGCTTGGCGTCCTCCATGAAGGACGACAGGCTGGGCCCGAAGGCCGCGGCGGGCGGCGACATGATGGACGCGGCGTGGTCGAGCTCGAGCACGGGCGGGTCCATGACGGCGGCGGCGTCCTCGCCGCCGCCAATGAACCAACGGAGGAAGGTGCTGTCGGGGCCCGCGAGGCCGGAGTGCGGCGTGGCGTCCCAGCCCTCGGCGCCGGCGCCGATGCCCATGTCGAGGGGCGCCAGCTGGTGCGCCCACTCCTCCTTAACCCCGGTCTCCTCCCCGCCGGGCCATGCCTGCGGCAGCGGCGGCGGGGAGACGTTCTTGGCGCCGGCGAGGGTCGCCACCTCGGACGACAGCGCGGACGCTGGCGGGCTCGGGCTGGGGCTGTGCCGGCGGTCGAGCACCGACGTGGGCTCCCAGAAAGCGCCGCCGCCGGTTACCTTGGCGATCCCGTGTAGCTGGTGTTGCTGTTGCAGCAGCAGCAGGTTCCCCCCGTCGTAACCCTCTCCAGCAACGGGCATTCCTCTCATCTAGTCCGGCAGCAACACCTCATACCACCAATCCCCGCCAGCCAAGAATTGGATGGATGCTAGTCTAGTCTTCTTCTTGCTCGTGGTTCCAAACTGGGCGGGATGTGGTGTGGAGTCTACGGGGCCATTAGTAGTAGAGGGAGCTACCTCCACCACCACCACCACCCTTCTTCTCTCTACTGCCGTCGCTGTGGCTCCTGTCCCTCTCGCACTCGTCTTTGCGTTGCGTATGTGAGGTTGTGGGGTGAAGCAGAAGAGGAGAGATGGAGAGTTTTTTATTCCCTTGGGAGGGCAGCGTCTTGATCTTGAAATGATAGCGTGCAACATGAAAAAGTCGATAAAGTGGCCGAGTACTTGCCTTCCTCCTCTCCCTCTCCCTCTCCTACTTCAGCTAGCCACTCTCGCTGAACCACTTTCTCTATCTACACACTACACACTGTTGTCTTCAGCCCTGTAGCTCGCGGTTCGGTGGCAACACAAGGAAAAGGCTGTTGAAAATTCCTGATGATGCAGGTTAAAAAGAGAGCCAGAGAGGGATGTGTCTCTCTGCAGACATAAAACTGTATGCAGGAGCAGTACACTTGTGGCTCCTCTCTCTCACCTGCATGCATGTGCAACAGTTTCCATGTCCTCCCACAAATCTACTAAATCTACTCAATCTTCACAGTTCATGTAGAAGAAAAGTCTTGCACCATTTTATTGGTAAGTTGTGTGCACGTCCTACTCTGCCACGGTGCCAAAAGATGGTGTTCTACCGTTAATTTTGATGTGCATGGGGTGTTGGTGTGGATCAATCAGTGTTTCTGCCAAGAACAGCAAGAACTGCACGGAGAAGATCAATCTCTGTCAGACACGGACCCCCTGGAAAATTGCAAGATTGTGCTGTCAGTGCAATAAATGCTCATTCCTTTGGTCGCACCACACCGAATCCGTGCGCGACCTCGAAGTGGCATCGTGCCACAACTCACTCGCTCGTGGCTGCATCTTTCCTGAACGGGCGTCTATATGCAGCTGCTGCATCATGTATCTTTCAGGCCGGGCAGGAGCATGTATGTCCAGGGAGAGCTCTAGGACGCTCAGGTGGCTCCTAGTGGGCGGCTTGGGCAAAACCCTAGCCATCGCCACCCCACCCCCACCCACATCTCCCCGCTGTAGCCGGAGAAAGCCAGTGGGCAAAACCCCTCCCGGCAAACGGCAGTGGCAGGCTCTCATCTTCGAGCACGACCGGTGAGGGCCTCCTCTTCCTCGCCTAGTGGGATCTCAGCTTCACGCTGGCCCTAAAGGGCGCGACACGTCCGACAGAGATGGATATCAGGGCGGCGACCCTAGACTTCTTCGACGATCTTGGAGATCGTTGCGGCTGCAAGGGAAGCACGACGCCTGGTTCGGGGGGACTCGATATAGCCCAGCCCCTCATCTCTGTGGGGTGCAGGTGGTGGTGGAGGAGCCCATTGAGATCTCTGGTCTGTTGTTAGGAGTCGGCGGGGGGCATGGGGGCCTGCCGATCTGCCTAATAAAGAAGGCGGTCATTGGCTCTTCTCGCGTCAAGATGGTGTTTTGCTTCATATCGGCGCTCGTTCATTTAGCCGGTGACGAGTTTCGAAAGGGTCCACCGACGATCTTCATTTTGCGCCTCATGGATGTAGATTGTTGGATCGGATGGGATTTGGTCGTGTGCACCCATATTTTTGGTCCGTGCGGCTTCAGGAGGGACTGACTCGAAGCTTTGCTATCTCTGTTGCAATCATGCGACATGTCAATTTTTGATTTCGATGGAGAAAACAGTGGCGGAGAATGTTATGGCGGCTGAGGTCTGAGGTCTAGTAATGGCGGATCGAGTCTTCGTAGCGAAGAGGATATTGCTCGGTGTTTCTTAACTTGCAGCACCGACATCGGCAAGCGGGGGAGGCAACACACGCTTTCAGGGTGAAAATCCAAAGTCTGGCCTTAACTGATTGTGTCTGGCATTGACCTTGTTGAAGGCATAGTTTTCATAGGGTGGACTTGCTCCAAGGTGGAAATCAAAAGTCTGCCTAAATTAGTTGTGTCTGTCAATAGTCTTATTGAAGACATTGTTTTAAGTGTGCGGAATCCGGGTGCTCTCTAGGCAGTGATTTGTGTTGCAACTTCAATGTTTTGATCATTGTAGCCGTTGGGGTCCCTTATTTCTCAATAGATATGTGCATCCGTAATACCTTTCTGGCATCTCATTGTTGTAGAGACTAGATGTAATTGATATCTTAGCATTATTAATTTTTTTGTTTTAAAAAAAAGATGAAGAGCTCCAAGCCTCCAGGCCGCAAAGGTGAATGAACGAATGAATAATCAACACCCGGAAAGGGGATGAAAGTTGGAAAGCTGGAGCAGCTGTTTGCTCCAAAAATGCATCATCATTTCACTCACGGGCGTCAGCTTTTGACCCTGACGATCGACCAGTTAAAACCCTTGGTAATCGCTGCAATGTATGACTCTGTAATCCCTTTCTCTCTCTCTAGATTACTTTGCTTGAGAGCACGCTAAAGCATCATTGCTTTTATCCGCAAAAGGTACCATCTTTAGAGTCGATCGAGCTGTGCTTAAATCTGTAATCTTCAAGTCTCATTACTCTTCAAGACAAATACAGTCTTTTACAGGTGATGTACTTACCAGGAAATAGCGAACGATTGCTACAGGGCATATTATCGTACGAGAAGATCCGGTCGAAAACTAAACAAGGTTTGCAAATCAAAACGTGGTTAAATGTTCATATGCAAGAAAGTAGATGCCAACCAAGTGATCACCGTTCGCCATCGGCATCATACGATCAATCTGGTAAAGCCGCTGCTGTCAGTAGCTGTTAAGGATTAGTTTTCTCTTTTCCGTCAGAAAATACATGTACTTGCACGTCAGTCTCACTGGCAGCTAGAAGGAATTAAACATATGAGTTTCCCTCGTTAAATTAGCCTGCCTGGGTTTTAAAACTCTGAAGATTGATGACTACATGCATGCACATAGTACATAGTAGCGCAACAGAAAACACAAGGAAATTGGCACCAACCCTGAGCTAAATAAACTATTGCCTAGCCTAAATGGCATCTGGTTCTCGTCTATTTTTCTTCTTCGGATGGGACGTCGACTTAGCTAATATTTTGAGGAGCTTGTAAGCCAGGACTGAAGCGCACTACGCCTGGGTACATACATACACTCTGCCCATGCCCAGGTCAAATCACACTGAATATATAACTGAGAACTAGAGCTAGTTTACAATAGTATGTGATAGAGACAAAGCCGTGTGTACTCTTGATGTTAAAGTCTCTTACGTACATGAAGCATAATTATAATCCGCCTCACCTAAGAGAAGATGGATGATATTGTCCAGGATAACTAGAGATCATTACTTTATCGAAAAACTAGAGATCATTAGTTAGCAGAGTCGGTAACTAAGTATTTTACTGGTGTACAACCTGGGGTAACAGTATACCAATTTTCTATATTTGGAAAGAATGTATACTCAAATGAGGTAATATTTGCGTAACAGAGGTGACAAATATCAAAGAAGGTCATAGGGTCTCGTTTATCGGATGAATTGGTGGGGGCTTGTTTCGGGTGATGGCATTCGAGTGTTCAGAAGGTTGGGCAGCCTATTCTAAGAAGAGAATTGTACGAATTATAGGATCGTAGGTCATATTGTTATCAAACTTAGCCTAGATTTGTTAATGGATACATATTTTTGCATTTATTTAGCATTATGTGCTTGATGTTTTATTATCTTTATTGCAAATCTACAAACATATGTCTTATTTGTCATGCATTTGTTAAACATTTAATAAGAGTTACATATCAATGATGATATACTTAAAACCTAAACATAAGTAAGGATAACTAAAAATCATTAACTTGTGCGGCTAAAGCTAGCACACAATTTATGGACCATATAAGGCTCATTACATTATTCAAGGACCAGATATATCAATATATGAGTGAAATTATCTTTTTGCAAAGGAAATATTAACATATTATGATCTATTGATTAGGTTATCTAGAATTTATTATATAAACATGGTGACATAAAACTACATATTTGTCGACTTTGTGATATTTTGATATACAGCTTCTCGTATTGTCTATTTACATTTCTGGGCCGGTTCATTTTGGGCATGTTTAGTATCATGGGCTTTATTTGGGGCTCACTGGCGCAGTGCTGCGAGCACACTTGTGTGTTCGAAATGAGCCACGGGCCAAAATTAGCTTGTTGTTGTTTGGTTGCTTAGGCTGCATGGTTTGGGCCAAAAAGACACTTTTGTTTGTTTGCCTGCAGCCAACCTGAAATATCGATGGAGATGAAACTACACCTGTTTGGGATCATCTAGGCAAGCGTAAGGTTACCTCTTCTATGCACTGGTGACCTTATCATACTATCACCTCCCATCCCACAGAAATCACAGTTCATCAGTTGGACACTTTTGAACCTTAGCAGTTCATGAATTCATCCCTAGCTACTAGGAATGGTAGCTCATAACGACATTCCCTAGCTACTACGCATGACAGTTTACCATCACACGGGAGTTGAACAAAGGGGGATCACAGGATAGTTCAACATACGGGAATCAAAGAGGGGTTCAACAAAGAGGGTATCAAAGGGCAGGTTCTTCTTTACTTCTTCACTTGTTCCGCTCCTCCTCAAATGGTGGTGTGGCCTATGGCCTCCCACATTTTGTTTGCCCACTTGAGCCTCTTCTCCTTACAGGCTTCATTGTTGCTAGCCTCCATGATGGCGTGTAACTCACACGTTCGTTGGGAACCCCAAGAGGAAGGTATGATGCGCACAGCAGCAAGTTTTCCCTCAGAAAGAAACCAAGGTTTATCGAACCAGGAGGAGCCAAGAAGCACGTTGAAGGTTGATGGTGGCGAAATGTGATGCGGCGCAACAACAGGATTCCGGCGCCAACGTGGAACCTGCACAACACAACCCAAGTACTTTGCCCCAACGAAAGTGAGGTTGTCAATCTCACCGGCTTTGTAACAAAGGATTAACCGTATTGTGTGGAAGATGATTGTTTGCAAGAAAACAGTAAAACAAGTATTGCAAGATTGTATGCTATGTAAAGAATAGGACCGGGGTCCACAGTTCACTAGAGGTGTCTCTCCCATAAGATAAAAGCATGTTGGGTGAACAAATTACAGGCAATTGACAAATAGAGAAGGGCATAACAATGCATATACATGATATGATAAATATAGTGAGATTTAATCCGGCATTACGACAAAGTACATAGACCGCCATCCAACTGCATCTATGCCTAAAAAGTCCACCTTCAGGTTATCATCCGAACCCCATTCAGTATTAAGTTGCAAAGCAACAGACAATTGCATTAAGTATGGCGCGTAATGTAATTGACAACTACATCCTTAGACATAGAACCAATGTTTTATCCCTAGTGGCAAAAGACATCACAACCTTAGAACTTTCTGTCACTGTCCCAGTGTCAATGAAGGCATGAACCCACTATCGAGCATAAATACTCCCTCTTGGAGTTAAGAGTAAAAACTTGGCCAGAGCCTCTACTAACGGAGAGCATGCAAGATCATAAACAACACATAAACAATAGATTGATAATCACCATAACATAGTATTCTCTATCCATCGGATCCCGACAAACACAACATATAGTATTACAGATGATCTTGATCATGTTAGGCAGCTCACAAGATCCAACAATGAAGCACAATTAGGAGAAGACGACCATCTAGCTACTGCTATGGACCCATAGTCCAGGGGTGAACTACTCACTCATCACTCCGGAGGCGACCATGGCGGTGTAGAGTCCTCCGGAGATGAATCCCCTCCGGCAGGGTGCGGGGCTCCTGAATCCCCGAGATGGGATTCGGCGGCGGCGTCTCTGGAAGGTTTTCCGTATCGTGGCTCTCGACTGGGGGTTTCGCGACGGAGGCTATAAGTAGGCGAAAGGGCAGGTCAAGAGGCGGCACGAGGGGCCCAGGCCGGCGCGGCCAGGGCCCGGCCGCGCCGCCACCTGGCCTCGTGGCCCCACTTTGACTCCCCTTCGGTCTTCCGGAAGCTTCGTGCAAAAATAGGACCCTGGGCGGTGATTTCGTCCAATTCGAGAATATTTCCTTACTAGGATTTCTGAAACCAAAAACAGCAGAAACAGCAACGGCTCTTCGGCATCTTGTTAATAGGTTAGTTCCGGAAAATACGTAAATACGACATATAATGTGCATAAAACATGTAGGTATCATCAATAAAGTAGCATGGAACATAAGAAATTATCGATACGTTGGAGACGTATCAAGCATCCCCAAGCTTAGTTCTCCCGAGCAGGTAAAACGATAACAAAGATAATTTCTGAAGTGACATGCCATCATAACCTTGATCATACTATTGTAAACATATGTAATGAATGCAGCGATCAAAACAATGGTAATGACATGAGTAAACAAATGAATCATATGACAAAGACTTTTCATGAATAGTACTTCAAGACAAGCATCAATAAGTCTTGCATAAGAGTTAACTCATAAAGCAATAAATCAAAGTAAAGGTGTTGAAACAACACAAAGGAAGATTAAGTTTCAGCGGTTGCTTTCAACTTATAACATGTATATCTCATGGATAGTGTCAACATAAAGTAATATAACAAGTGCAATATGCAAGTATGTAGGAATCAATGCACAGTTCACACAAGTGTTTGCTTCTTAAGGTGGAGGGAGATAGGTGAACTGACTCAACAATAAAAGTAAAAGAAAGGTCCTTCAAAGAGGAAAGCATCGATTGCTGTATTTGTGCTAGAGCTTTTATTTTGAAAACATGAAACAATTTTGTCAACGGTAGTAATAAAGTATATGAGTTATGTAAATTATATCTTACAAGTTGCAAGCCTCATGCATAGTATACTAATAGTGCCCGCACCTTGTCCTACTTAGCTTGGACTACCGGATCTTTGCAATGCCATGTTTCAACCAAGTGTCACAAAGGGGTACCTCCATGCCGCCTGTACAAAGGTCTAAGGAGAAAGCTCGCATTTTGGATTTCTCGCTTTTGATTATTCTCAACTTAGACATCCATACCGGGACAACATGGACAACAGATAATGGACTCCTCTTTAATGCATAAGCATGTAGCAACAATTATTATTCTCATATGAGATTGAGGATATATGTCCAAAACTGAAACTTCAACCATGATTCATGGCTTTAGTTAGCGGCCCAATGTTCTTCTCTAACAATTTGCATGCTCCAATCATTAAGGTGATAGATCCTTCAGACAAGACGGACATGCATAGCAACTCACATGATATTCAACAAAGAATAGTTGATGGCGTTCCCAGAAGCATGGTTATCGCACAACAAGCAACTTAATAAAAGATAAAGTGCATAAGTACATATTCAATACTACGATAGTTTTTAAGGCTATTTTGTCCCATGAGCTATATATTGCAAAGGTGAATGATGGAATTTTAAAGGTAGCACTCAAGCAATTTACTTTGGAATGGCGGAGAAATACCATGTAGTAGGTAGGTATGGTGGACACAAATGGCATAGTAGTTGGCTCAAGGATTTTGGATGCATGAGAAGTATTCCCTCTCGATACAAGGTTTAGGCTAGCAAGGTTATTTGAAGCAAACTCAAGGATGAACTGGTGCAGCAAAACTCACATAAAAGACATATTGTAAACATTATAAGACTCTACACCGTCTTCCTTGTTGTTCAAAACTCAATACTAGATATTATCTAGACCTTAGAGAGACCAAATATGCAAATCAAATTTTAGCAAGCTCTATGTATTTCTTCATTAATGGGTGCAAAGTATATGATGCAAGAGCTTAAACATGAGCACAACAATTGCCAAGTATCACATTATCCAAGACATTTTAGAATTACTACATGTAGCATTTTCCAATTCCAACCATATAACAATTTAACGAAGAAGAAACTTCGCCTTGAACATTATGAGTAAAGCCTAAGGACATATTTGTCCATATGCAACAGCGGAGCGTGTCTCTCTCAAAAAGTGAATGCTAGGATCCATTTTATTCAAACAAAAACAAAAACAAAAACAAACCGACGCTCCAAGTAAAGAACACAAGATGTGATTGAATAAAAATATAGTTTCAGGGAGGAACCCGATGATGTTGTCGATGAAGAAGGGGATGCCTTGGGCATCCCCAAGCTTAGACGCTTGAGTCTTCTTAAAATATGCAGGGGTGAACCACGGGGCATCCCCAAGCTTAGAGCTTTCACTCCTCTTGATCATAGTATATCATACTCCTCTCTTGACCCTTGAAAACTTCCTTCACACCAAACTTCAAGCAAACTCATTAGAGGGTTAGTGCACAATTAATAATTCACACATTCAGAGGTGACACAAACATTCTTTACACTTCTGGACATTGCATAAAGCTACTGGACATTAATGGATCAAAGAAATTCATCCAACATAGCAAAAGAGGCAATGCGAAATAAAAGGCAGAATCTGTCAAAAACAGAACAGTTCGTAAAGACGAATTTTAAAATGGCACCAGACTTGCTCAAATGGAAAAACTCAAAACTAATGAAAGTTGCGTACATATCTGAGGATCACGCTCGTAAATTGGCAGATTTTTAGAATTTTCTACAGAGACTTGTGCCCAGATTCGTGACAGACAGCAATGCTGTTTCTGCGCAGCGATCCCAAATATAACATCAACTTTAACATAGAAACTTTACTTGGCACAAAAACATGATAAGGAGAGGTTGCTACAGTAGTAAACAACTTCCAAGACTCAAATATAAAATAAAGTACTGTAGTAAAAACATGGGTTGTCTCCCATAAGCGCTTTTCTTTAACGCCTTTCAGCTAGGCGCAGAAAGTGCAAGTAGCATCGAGAGTAGAAGCATCAACATCATTACCAGGGGTGTTGGGAGTTTTCTCGACCAAGCATAGTATATTGGATACATAAGTTTTAGCGTCTCCCTTTTCATTAGTCTTGGGCTTGCTATTCTCATCGAACAAATTTTCAGGAACAAGCCAAGCATAGTTATTTTTCTAGTGCATCATTCATAGCTAGGAGTTTACATGGTATTGGTGCTTTGATTTCCCCACCATCATTAATATTGTTAGTGTACCTTATTCTATCCATGTCCATTTTTTCAAGGAGACCAACAAAATTAGTATGAGAACCTAGCATATTAAATTTAGCAAAAATCTTTCTAGCCTCTCTTGCTAGACCACCAAATTCTCTAAGAAGAGTTTCTAAAACAAAATCTTTCTTTTCCCCTTCTTCCATATCACCAAGTGTAAGAAACATGTGTTGGATTATAGGATTGAGATTAACAAATTTAGTTTCCAACATGCGAACTAAAGCAGCAGCAGCAATTTCATAGGTAGGTGCAAGTTCTACCAAGTGTCTATCTTCAAAATCTTCAGTAATACTAACATGATTGAAAAATTCTTCTATATTATTTCTCCCAACTATGGACCCACGTCCTACCGGTATGTCTTTTGTGGTAAAATTAAAAGGAAACATGATGCAATAAGCAAAAAAGTAAACTAGGCAAACAAAGTAAAGACAAGTAACTAATTTTTTTGTGTTTTTGATATAGAGAGCAAGACAGTAAATAAAGTAAAACTAGCAACTAATTTTTTTGTGTTTTGTTTAGGTGCAGCAAACAAAGTAGTAAATAAAATAAAGCAAGACAAAAACAAAGTAAAGAGATTGAGAAGTGGAGACTCCCTTGCAGCGTGTCTTGATCTCCCGGCAACGGCGCCAGAAAAAGAGCTGCGGCGTGCAGTTGGCGTGGGAGATAGATATTTTTGTGGTGTAACTTTTCTTCAGATCCCCGGCAACGGCGCCAGAAAAAGAGCTTGATGGCGTGTAACTCACACGTTCGTTGGGAACCCCAAGAGGAAGGTATGATGCGCACAGCAGCAAGTTTTCCCTCAGAAAGAAACCAAGGTTTATCGAACCAGGAGGAGCCAAGAAGCACGTTGAAGGTTGATGGTGGCGAAATGTGATGCGGCGCAACAACAGGGATTCCGGCGCCAACGTGGAACCGGCACAACACAACCCAAGTACTTTGCCCCAACGAAAGTGAGGTTGTCAATCTCACCAAAAACAAAGGATTAACCGTATTGTGTGGAAGATGATTGTTTGCAAGAAAACAGTAAAACAAGTATTGCAGTAGATTGTATGCTATAGAATAGGACCGGACCATCCACTAGAGGTGTCTCTCCCATAAGATAAAAGCATGTTGGGTGAACAAATTACAGTCGGGCAATTTGAAAGTGCATGGAGCCCCCATGTGTGGTTTTGGTAATTAATGACAATCCCTATGGACTAATGTTTGCATTGAGTTATATTTGTAGGAGTTGTCCATAGGCAATTCTTGAACCATATGTTGGCTTCAAGGTTGCAATAAGAAGAATTTGATGAAGGATATCAAGTGTCAAGTATGTCTTGAAGATGAAGATGAAGTGAGCCCTCAAGTTACTTCAAGACATCAACATGTTTGTATTAGGTTGCAATAAGAAGAAATTGATGAAGGATATCAAGTGTCAAGTATGTCTTGAAGATGAAGATGAAGTGAGCCCTAGAGTTACTTCAAGACATCAACATGATGAAGAATGAAGAAATGAAGTGCAAGTTCAAGATGAGCCATCTCGAAGAGGTCCTTTGCTTGAGTCTTGCCATCCATATGGTGATCATGGATATGTGAAGATGCGCCGAAGAAGAAGCTCTCCCATGGTCGATTATGGGGGAGCAATCCACATGGTGGTCATGGTTATGTGAAGATGCGCCGAAGAAGAAGCTCTCCCATGGTGGATTATGGGGGAGCAATCCACAAGACTTCGTCAAGCAAACACAAGCAAGAAAGGCGTTCCATCTTGTTGAGGTCAAGATCGTCGTCATCGAGCTCAAGTGGAATGCGCAAGTATAAGGTTTGCTCTTGATAGGGTTTCTTTCTCACCGGTCTCATAGTGTAGTTGGAGACCGGTTTATAGTTTAGTTGCCGTACTATCAAGAGGGCTCTCGAGTGAGTAACTCGATCGTATCGTTCAGAGAGAGATCAAACCTTTGCATCCTTGCATCATCTTTCTTGGTTGCTATTTGGACCTTATCCATGTGATGTTTTAGAGCTTGTGCTTATTCTCATGACAAGCTCTAGTTCATCGAAAACGGATTTCGCATAGATCACTTGTTGCGTTTTCGAGTTTGGTTCATCATCTTTCTTGGTTTTATTTGGATCTTATCCATGTGATGTTTTAGAGCTTGTGCTTATTCTCATGATAAGCTCTAGTTCATTGAGAATGGTTTTTGCATGGGCAACTTGTTGCATTTTCAAGATTGGAGGTTTTACCGGTATGTCTTTTTTAGATAGGTCAAACCTTTCATCATTTGTTTCTATCCTCCCTTGTTGGACTATGATGGTTTCCTGCATGATCTTGTAGAGCTTGTTCCTAGCTTTAAAACAAGCCCAAGATCATCAAAATCGGAGTCCGGATGCTAAAGTTATGCCCGTTTTAGTTTTGGTGTTTCTGCGGATAATCCGGCCCGAATGCCAAAACATGGACAATATCCGGCCAAATATCCGGCCCGAGCCAGGGGCGATTTTCGGGGGCCGGATTATCCGGCCCGGGGGCGGATTTTCCGGCCTGGGAGGTCCCAAACGGTCATATTTCGTTGGGAGGGGGTATATAAGACCCCCTTCTTCCTCCTTGGGCTGGTTGGTTCACTCTCTCTCTCTCCCCTCCATTGTTGTCCTTCAAAGCTTGCTCTAGTTCTTGATTCCTCCCATGATTCTTGCATATTCTTGAGGGAAAAGAGAGAGGAGATCTAGATCTACATCTTCACCAATCAAATCCCTCTCTTTGTGAGGGGAACCCACTAGATCTTGATCTTGGAGGATTTTGTGTTCTCCTCTTTGTTCTTCCTCTCTTATTCCCCCAATAGCTTTTGTAGCTTTGTTGGAATTTGAGAGAGAAGGATTTGAGCATCTTTGTGGTGTTCTTGCCATTGCATTTAGTGCATCGGTTTGAGTTCTCCACGGTGATTCGTGGTGGTGAAAACAAGAAGGTTGTTACTCTTGGGTTCTTGGAACCCTAGACGGATTCTAGGCCTTTGTGGCGATTTGTTGGGAGCCTCCAATTAAGTTGTGGATGTGTGCCCCAATCTTTGTGTAAGGCCCGGTTTCCGCCTCGAAGGAAATCCCTTAGTGGAACCGTGACCTAGGCCTTTGTGGCGAGGGTCACCGGAGATTTAGGTGAGGCACCTTCGTGGCGTTCGGTGTGTGGTGTGAGTACCGCATCTTGGGGTGAGGCCTTTGTGGCGTTGGTGTGCATCGAGCAACCACACCTCAAGGTGAGCCTCTTGTGGCGTTCGGGAGCACTAAGCAACCGCACCTCTCCACCGGAGATTAGCACTCGCAAGAGTGTGAACTCCGGGATAAATCATCGTCTCCCGCGTGCCTCGGTTATCTCTATACCCGAGCTCTTTACTTACGCACTTTACCTTGTGATAGCCATCATGCTTGAAGTTATATATATCTTGCTATCACATACTTGCTTGTATTGCTTAGCATAAGTTGTTGGTGCACATAGGTGAACTCTTGCTTAGAATAAGTTGTTGGTGCACATAGGTGAACCATAGTATATAGGCTTTGGGCTTGACAAAGTAAACGCTAGTTTTATTCCGCATTTGTTAAGCCCATCTCGTAAAAGTTTTAAATCGCCTATTCACCCCCCCTCTAGGCGACATCCGTGTCCTTTCAATTGGTATCAGAGCAAGGTCTCTCATTATTAGGCTTCACCGCCTTGAGAGTAAAGATGTCGGTTAGGGGATTAGCGCACAATAACTTGTTTATATTTGATGGCACAAATTATGATCTATGGAAAATTTATGTGCTTAAAATCTTACGGGGTATGTCCCCGGACATGGAGCAATATCTTGGCATGGGTTTTTCTTCTCCTAAGGATCCTCAAAATTTATCTCTTGAGGAGGAGAAAAACTCTTGCCTTGATGCTCTTGCTTCTCATGTGTTTTCCATTGTTGTGAGCAATGTAGTTACTTCTTCAATCATGCCT
Organism: Lolium multiflorum; assembly: GCA_030979885.1. Classification (NCBI taxonomy): domain Eukaryota; kingdom Viridiplantae; phylum Streptophyta; class Magnoliopsida; order Poales; family Poaceae; genus Lolium; species Lolium multiflorum. Next base: position 144,778,095 of record CM061747.1, read on the forward strand.
TTTGGGAGCGCTCATGAATTATGGACAAAGCTTCAAGACAAATATGATGTGTCCAATATTATTGAGGATGATTGTATTGCTTCCACTTCCGGCCGTGATGAGTTCTCATCTTCTTCCACTTCACCAATGTGTGGCAAGACACAAGGTAATGATATGGTGAGTGGTGATGAAAATTGCAATGTTGATATTGAGCTTAATATTGATGATTCTTCATCTCTATCTCATTGCAATGCTTCATCTATGGACATAAACACATATAGCACTATAAATCATCTACATGCTTGTGTTAATAGTCCTTGCATATCATGTGTAAGTTTGTTGAATAAATCTCAAGATGATATGCTTTCTTTGTCTTGTGACCATGATAAAAATGCTTCTATTTCCTCTAGTTGTTATGTGACTAACAATGTAGAGGAAACCAAAGATTCTATTGGTCAAGACAAGATCTTGAAAGGAGCCTCAAGTAACTCCTCATCTTTATCTCACGGTCCTCATATATGCCTTATGGCCAAGGGTTCCACGGTACCTCCTACCATGGAACCTAATATTTCTCGTGGTGATAAGGATGAGGATGAATATGAAGAAGAGGATTGGGTTGTCTCTCTACGCGATAAGGGTAAGAGTGTATTCAAGGTTCTTTACAAAGATAAAATTGCTAGCTCTCACTTCTTTGAAATCTTGACTACCGCTATTGAGAGCCAAAAACTTATTTGGATGCATGAGAACACCATTGATAAAAAGGGTGCTCTTGAACGAGAGTATGCCGATGATGTAGCATCTTTAAAGAATGAACTTGAAGAAGAACAAACCATCAAGGAAGCTCTTGAGGAGACCTTTGCTCTAGAATTGTCTAGAGAAAAGGAAAACCATGATAGAGCTCTTGAGATGGCAAATGAACTAAAGCTAAAAAATGATAAGCTTGTGTTTGTTAATTCTAAACTCCTTGAGGATTTTGAGCAACTCAAAAAGGGCTCAAGGGTCATTGAGAGTGCGCTCACCAAACTCACCGAGTCGCATGAGCAACTTAAAGCTTCTTATCTAAAAGAGCATGCCAACTTGCCTTCTCCTATTACTACTAATAATGATGCTTGTGCTACTAACTCTACTTCTTGTGAAGCATCTATCTTGAAGGAGAATGTTGAGCTAAGGGCTCAACTTGATTTGCTAACTTGCAATTATGGGAAATTGGAAGAAAATCATGGAAAGCTTTCTCGCTCCCATGAGGATCTTCTAGCCTCTCATGATAGGCTAAAGTTAGCTCATGAGGCTATCATATCAAAGGCAACACCTTGTGAGCCTCATGTGGATACTAGCACTACTACTCAAAATGCTATATTGCCATGTGCTAGTCCTAGTAATTCATCCACTCATAATATTGCTAAATCTTGTGATGAATTATCTTCCTTGCCTTGTTGCTCTAACAATGAAGATTCTACTTCCTCTAGTACTTGTGTTGTTACTAACCATGTAGAGGAAATCAAAGAGCTCAAGGCCCAAGTCACTTCTTTGAAGAATGACTTGGTAAAGGGTCATGAAGGGAAATGCAAACTTGACACAATGTTGAGTATGCAACAATCCCCCAATGACAAGAGTGGACTTGGATTCAAATCCAACAACAAGAACAAGTCCAAGAACAACAACAAGAAGAAGGGCCAAGTACAAGTCAAAGACCCGGCCAAGATTGTTTGCTTCAAGTGCAATATTGAAGGGCACCATGTTAGATCTTGCCCTTTGAAGAAGAAGCAAAAAGGGAAGCGGCCTCAAGCTCAAACTCATATTCAACCTCAAGTTGAAGAAATACCACTTCCCAAGAAGAAACAAGCCAATGCTCCCATTATGGAGAAACCTAGTGAGAAGAAGGAGAAGAAAAGAACTTGCTACATATGCCGTGAGAAGGGCCACATCTCCTCCTTGTGCACTATTGGTACCTCATCCAACTCTATCACCATTGATGATGTTTATTCTCTTCGTAAGGATGAGGGTGGCAATGTGTTTGCCAAATATGTTGGTGCTCAAAGTGGTGTCAAGAAAAGAACCATTTGGGTTGCCAAGCCTATTGTGACTAACCTCTTAGGACCCAACTTAGTTGGGGACCAACAATCCAAAATTTGATCAATAGGTGCTTGTTGGAGGGCATTGGAGACTTGGCTACATCATGAAGAATTAAGGGATCTTCATCATTTATATTATCTCAAGCCAAGTCTTTTGGTTATCTTGCTTCTATCATGTATTCAATGTTCCTCCTTGCGGTAACATGTTCTCAACTCACTTATATTGAAAGTTACTCGCCCCTTTGCATGTGTTAGTTTTGTTCCTAGCATGTGTTTGTATATGTTGTGCTTCCTACTTGCTTTTCTTGAGAAATCAAGTCTATGTATGTTGGGTTGCACACCGTGTACTTGTGTTTATGTTGGAGCCTCTTTGCATCTTGTTGTATCTTATATGGCTCTTATGAGAGATTAATGGACTATCCCGTTTTGGGGGAGTGATATTCCTTTGGGAATTTCATGATCCTAACAATGTGTGTACATGAGGAATATCACTTAGAATTGATATTGCAAGATTATCTAGTCTCTATGTGGTATGTCATCGTCATGAGAAATTCAAATTCCAATGTCCATTAATATCTCTAGTTGGATCTTATTTGCCTCTTGTGAAAATATATTATTTATCACATTATGGGGGAGTAATAAGCTTTGTGCATATTACAAGCCTAGGAAATGTGAACATTTGAGGTTGTGTCACATAGAATTGATATTGTAAATTATCTCTCATATGTGACATGTTTTCTCAAACAAGTTCCAATTTGCTTAAATGGCTTCATTGCTAATATCTTTGTGGATCTTATTTGTGAAAGTTTTTCTTGGCATGGTTTTTCACAATGTGTCCCTCAATACATTTTTGGAAAACCATATGCTTCAAGTCATACTATTAATTGCTTTGCATGTTGGTATGAATACTATTAATTGCTTTGCATGTTGGTATGAATACTATTAATTGCTTTGCATGTTGGTATGAATACTATTAATTGCTTTGCATGTTGGTATGACTAATTGAAGCTATCAAGAAACTCCCTTTGCATGATGGTTAACTCTTATCTTTTACCATATGCTTTATTCGTTGTAAATATGATCTTATGTATACTTACAAACTACCACCGGGAAATATTTCCTAATACCTCTTGTCCTAGGACAAGTGGTAATAAATTATGAGGTAGATATTTATTGATCATATATACATTGGCTCTTGTGTTCAAATTGCCTTATTTATTGCCATGAATTTGTTTTGCTTTGACTCCCATGTGTCTTCCTTGCATCTTATGGATCTAATTTGACTATTCAAACTTTCTTAGCATTTTAGTAGATATAGGTAGCGTGATGATCCTAGTTTTGTGCATTTTGTATTCATATGAAAAATCCTAGATAATGCACTAATCTTGGGGGAGCTCTTATATATTTGTTAGAATGCTTAACATCTCTTGATCATTATCAAAAATTTGGTTTTGGGAGATATAAAATTTTCTTTTTGGTACTTTGTGCCATCATAAGAAGTGTCGAGGGTTTGGTTTATTTGTTGGAACCTTGCTCTCTTGGGAGTTGGTTATCTCATTCCTTTGTGCTTAGGCTTAATTAGCTTCTTATAATGAGATAAGTCTTTGAAGTCAATCTTGTGTTGATTTGATTCTTTGATATAATTTGGGCAACCTTTGTCTCTTGATTTATTTGGTGTTTTGTCCAAATTGTATCTTCCTTTGGTTCTTGAAAGTATTGTGCATGCATATTTAATATATGTATATCTTATGGCATGTGTCACTTTCTTTGATCCAATATATAGGGTAAACTCCATCAAATCCTAATTTGGCTAAGATGTGCATGAAATTCAATTTCATATCTATATGCACATAGAATTGTGGAGTTTGTCCTATATGTTGTAGTGTGTCTAACTACTTCGGACCCAATTAGTTTGGGGACCATTTTGTACTTACCTTTGTGTTAGGTACAATGGATATGCATTGGATGCTTGTCTCACTCTTGGAAAGAAGTGGTGACTCAATGGTAACTTGAGGCAAGCTAGGATGGTCAACGAACACATATCTACTACATCCACACCAATGCTATCTCGGTAACAAGTATCTTCGCATGCATATTGTTCTAGCATCCAACCATGTGGTTGCATCTTGGCATGAATCTCTTGATTTGCAAATGTTGTGCTTCTTGCTAAAGTCTTAATGAAACCGCTTTATTGTGAATGTGAGTAATTTGAGATGAGTGCATTTGTTGGGAAGTATTTTAAATCATGCTCATGATTCATCCATCCCAACTATGCCTATCTAGCAATTTTATTGCATATCAATTCCTCAAGGCTCTCACATGTGCAATATAGATGAAAGTGCAAATTTAGTTACTTCTTTTGGTATCCTCGTTTGTGATACTTGTTGCCTTTCTCAAATGCATCCCAACTATCTTCTATCCCTTGTTGATATTTGTGATGTATTTTATTTGTTTGTGGTTTAAGTTCATGAATGTACAATAAGATAAAATTGAGCCTTTGGCCATGCTATTAAGCAAAAATTCTTATTGGTATATTGCATGACTTCGTCTTGGATATCATACTATTTTTCTTGCGTATCTATTTTGTGTGTGCATGTTTCTTTGTGGATAAATATCTTTGTGATATTGCCCACTTAGAGAAACTTATACACATAATAGATGATACATCTCCATTTGATATCTTATTTATTTATTGCGTGTTGATTGGTCATGCTAAGCAATATAATTCATTGAAGACTATGATGATGCTTTTTGCTCATCCTTGTAATAGTCTTATAATATGCTTTATCATGCCTTTCACATATCATCTTGGTTGAGCCTTTTTATTATGGTGCCTCTTACTTGTTGCTCAACTATTTGTTTGTTGCAAGTGTTTAGCTTATTTTTCTATCTATGATCTATTACAAATGTTTGTGTTTTAAATGAGGGAGTGAGGATTCCATGTTATGCATATTTTATTCAAATGCAACATTTTATTTTATGCATGTACCTTGGGGAGCTTCCTCATTTGATTTAGAGCACTATCTTGTGGTGATCATTAGAGTTTGATTCACTTGGTATCTTTTGTTTTTGAATGATATTATGGGAGTGATGATTCCATGTTTGTGCACTTTATACTCCAATGCAAATTGTCTAGTTTTGTGCACAAACCTTGGGGAGCTTCCTCATATTATTTAGAGCAATCTTCTTGATCTTATCATAATATCTATATTTCTTTTGGTATCCTCTTTGTGGTTCATTTGGTTGCTTGCTTCATTTGTTGAAGCTTCTTGACTTTGTTATCTTTTTGCAATCTTTGATCCTATCTATAGTGTGATTCCTTCCGAATATTCTTCATTGGATATGTGCATTTGATTCCACTCAAATTATGAGAAATGCACACGCTATGGAGGAACTCTCACTATATTGGCCTTCTAAATTTTTCACCCATTTCGGCAATTGGTGCCAATGGGGGAGAAGTTTGGAGGGTTTAAGGGAATTTGGTTATGTCTTTGCTTTGTGCTTAAGCATGTGCCTTTATTGCATTGCATCTTGTTGCTTTGCATAGTTGAATATTTAGAGGAAACTCCACTAGGCTTTGAATGCCAATATATGCAATGAAAGTCAAGATCATTCACACATGCATATATTATGGGGGAGTTTGCTCTATATATTCAACTTATTTGTTACTTAAATTCCTTATATAAACCCTCTCAAAGAGATTGTCATCAATTACCAAAATGGGGGAGATTGAAAGTGCATGGAGCCCCCATGTGTGGTTTTGGTAATTAATGACAATCCCTATGGACTAATGTTTGCATTGAGTTATATTTGTAGGAGTTGTCCATAGGAAATTCTTGAACCATATGTTGGCTTCAAGGTTGCAATAAGAAGAATTTGATGAAGGATATCAAGTGTCAAGTATGTCTTGAAGATGAAGATGAAGTGAGCCCTCAAGTTACTTCAAGACATCAACATGTTTGTATTAGGTTGCAATAAGAAGAAATTGATGAAGGATATCAAGTGTCAAGTATGTCTTGAAGATGAAGATGAAGTGAGCCCTAGAGTTACTTCAAGACATCAACATGATGAAGAATGAAGAAATGAAGTGCAAGTTCAAGATGAGCCATCTCGAAGAGGTCCTTTGCTTGAGTCTTGCCATCCATATGGTGATCATGGATATGTGAAGATGCGCCGAAGAAGAAGCTCTCCCATGGTGGATTATGGGGGAGCAATCCACATGGTGGTCATGGTTATGTGAAGATGCGCCGAAGAAGAAGCTCTCCCATGGTGGATTATGGGGGAGCAATCCACAAGACTTCGTCAAGCAAACACAAGCAAGAAAGGCGTTCCATCTTGTTGAGGTCAAGATCGTCGTCATCGAGCTCAAGTGGAATGCGCAAGTATAAGGTTTGCTCTTGATAGGGTTTCTTTCTCACCGGTCTCATAGTGTAGTTGGAGACCGGTTTATAGTTTAGTTGCCGTACTATCAAGAGGGCTCTCGAGTGAGTAACTCGATCGTATCGTTCGGAGAGAGATCAAACCTTTGCATCCTTGCATCATCTTTCTTGGTGCTATTTGGACCTTGTCCATGTGATGTTTTAGAGCTTGTGCTTATTCTCATGACAAGCTCTAGTTCATCGAAAACGGATTTCGCATAGATCACTTGTTGCGTTTTCGAGTTTGGTTCATCATCTTTCTTGGTTTTATTTGGATCTTATCCATGTGATGTTTTAGAGCTTGTGCTTATTCTCATGACAAGCTCTAGTTCATTGAGAATGGTTTTTGCATGGGCAACTTGTTGCATTTTCAAGATTGGAGGTTTTACCGGTATGTCTTTTTTAGATAGGTCAAACCTTTCATCATTTGTTTCTATCCTCCCTTGTTGGACTATGATGGTTTCCTGCATGATCTTGTAGAGCTTGTTCCTAGCTTTAAAACAAGCCCAAGATCATCAAAATCGGAGTCCGGATGCTAAAGTTATGCCCGTTTTAGTTTTGGTGTTTCTGGGGGGGGGGGGCGGATAATCCGGCCCGAATGCCAAAACATGGACAATATCCGGCCAAATATCCGGCCCGAGCCAGGGGCGATTTTGGGGCCGGATTATCCGGCCCGGGGGCGGATTTTCCGGCCTGGGAGGTCCCAAACGGTCATATTTCGTTGGGAGGGGGTATATAAGACCCCCTTCTTCCTCCTTGGGCTGGTTGGTTCACTCTCTCTCTCTCTCCCCTCCATTGTTGTCCTTCAAAGCTTGCTCTAGTTCTTGATTCCTCCCATGATTCTTGCATATTCTTGAGGGAAAAGAGAGAGGAGATCTAGATCTACATCTTCACCAATCAAATCCCTCTCTTTGTGAGGGGAACCCACTAGATCTTGATCTTGGAGGATTTTGTGTTCTCCTCTTTGTTCTTCCTCTCTTATTCCCCCAATAGCTTTTGTAGCTTTGTTGGAATTTGAGAGAGAAGGATTTGAGCATCTTTGTGGTGTTCTTGCCATTGCATTTAGTGCATCGGTTTGAGTTCTCCACGGTGATTCGTGGTGGTGAAAACAAGAAGGTTGTTACTCTTGGGTTCTTGGAACCCTAGACGGATTCTAGGCCTTTGTGGCGATTTGTTGGGAGCCTCCAATTAAGTTGTGGATGTGTGCCCCAATCTTTGTGTAAGGCCCGGTTTCCGCCTCGAAGGAAATCCCTTAGTGGAACCGTGACCTAGGCCTTTGTGGCGAGGGTCACCGGAGATTTAGGTGAGGCGCCTTCGTGGCGTTCGGTGTGTGGTGTGAGTACCGCATCTTGGGGTGAGGCCTTTGTGGCGTTGGTGTGCATCGAGCAACCACACCTCAAGGTGAGCCTCTTGTGGCGTTCGGGAGCACTAAGCAACCGCACCTCTCCACCGGAGATTAGCACTCGCAAGAGTGTGAACTCCGGGATAAATCATCGTCTCCCGCGTGCCTCGGTTATCTCTATACCCGAGCTCTTTACTTACGCACTTTACCTTGTGATAGCCATCGTGCTTGAAGTTATATATATCTTGCTATCACATACTTGCTTGTATTGCTTAGCATAAGTTGTTGGTGCACATAGGTGAACTCTTGCTTAGAATAAGTTGTTGGTGCACATAGGTGAACCATAGTATATAGGCTTTGGGCTTGACAAAGTAAACGCTAGTTTTATTCCGCATTTGTTAAGCCCATCTCGTAAAAGTTTTAAATCGCCTATTCACCCCCCTAGGGCGACAAATTACAGTTCACAATTGACAAATAGAGAAGGGCATAACAATGCATATACATGATATGATAAATATAGTGAGATTTAATCCGGGCATTACGACAAAGTACATAGACCGCCATCCAACTGCATCTATGCCTAAAAAGTCCACCTTCAGGTTATCATCCGAACCCCATTCGTTGCAAAGCAACAGACAATTGCATTAAGTATGGTGCGTAATGTAATCGACAACTACATCCTTAGACATAGAATCAATGTTTTATCCCTAGTGGCAACAGAACATCACAACCTTAGAACTTTCACTGTCCCAGTGTCAATGAAGGCATGAACCCACTATCGAGCATAAATACTCCCTCTTGGAGTTAAGAGTAAAAACTTGGCCAGAGCCTCTACTAATAACGGAGAGCATGCAAGATCATAAACAACACATAAACAATAGATTGATAATCACCATAACATAGTATTCTCTATCCATCGGATCCCGACAAACACAACATATAGTATTACAGATAGATGATCTTGATCATGTTAGGCAGCTCACAAGATCCAACAATGAAGCACAATTAGGAGAAGACGACCATCTAGCTACTGCTATGGACCCATAGTCCAGGGGTGAACTACTCACTCATCACTCCGGAGGCGACCATGGCGGTGTAGAGTCCTCCGGGAGATGAATCCCCTCTCCGGCGGGCCGGAGGCGATCTCCTGAATCCCTCGAGATGGGCGGCGGCGTCTCTGGAAGGTTTTCCGTATCGTGGCTCTCGGGGGGGTTTCGCGACGGAGGCTATAAGTAGGCGAAAGGGCAGGTCAAGAGGCGGCACGAGGGGCCCAGGGGACAGGCCGGCGCGGCTGGCCACCTCGTGGCCCCACTTCGACTCCCCTTCGGTCTTCTGGAAGCTTCGTGCAAAAATAGGACCCTGGGCGGTGATTTCGTCCAATTCCGAGAATATTTCCTTACTAGGATTTCTGAAACCAAAAACAGCAGAAAACAAGCTGGCTCTTCGGCATCTTGTTAATAGGTTAGTTCCAGAAAATGCGTAAATACGACATATAATGTGCATAAAACATGTAGGTATCATCAATAAAGTAGCATGGAACATAAGAAATTATCGATACGTTGGAGACGTATCACTCCACGCCATGGACGATCTCAACTTCATCAAAAGTGAAAACATCTTCGAAGAAGTCATCCTCGCCCCTAACTAAGATCTAGTTGATAGCATCCACACCTTTGTCGAAGAACAAGTCACAATATTTCTTCATGTGAAAGGGGCGCTTCTCATCCGAAGCATTTGGATAGCCTCTACATCGTTGGAGTTGTAGATGTAGTTTAGGTTGGCAATCCTCTCCTGATCTCGTTGTAACATAGTACTGTAGGTGACAGGAGGAAGAGCAGCACGCCTGACTACTCTCTTGTGCACGGCATGATCCAGGCTTGAATGACAAAGATGAGTGTTGCGGTGTGATGCACAAGTTGTAGCTGCTCGCTCTACTCAAACAAGATCTAAGCATTACGAACGGTCTTATCGAACCCAACTAGTTCTACCTACATGAATAGAACACTACAATAGAGAAGAGGAGTTTCCACTTACCTCTGGCATGGCAGACAATGGAGACGGCTGGAAGTCGAAGAAGAGATCTGCAGAGGCTCCGTCGGGGCTGGAGTACACGACGACCCTAGTAGGGCGACTGAGACCAAATGGAGGAGCTCCTCGTCCAAAGCACAACCAGGGTCAGATGCCCGAGTGGAGATCTGGATCGATGCCGCCGGTGCCAAAATTGGGTAAAGGGAATTTTTGGGAGGGGACTAATGGAGGGGGTAACCAAAGAGGGAGGTTACCCCTACCTTTGCCGCGCAACGGCACTCGGATTTTGCCTTCCCTTGCCATGCCACACTCGAGCGTCCGCGCGAACGACGCCGTCGATTTTTGTCGCGCCCGTGCCTGTCCCTGGAAAAATGACAAATCCGGGAGTTCCTTCTGGGCCTGTCCCAGGGGTGCTTTAAGACCCGTGATGTGCAAGAACGTGGAGACGATCGGGCATCCAAACGGCCGAAAAATGCGCCACCGATGCGAGCCAAGGGGTGCCTAGGATATCAAACGCGCCCTTTCATGACACTGCACAAAGAAAAGTTGTTGCTGATCAAAGTCGTAATTTCGACGAAACTTGCGTTGTACTACATACTAGATATGCAGGTTTGATTCTTATGCTTTTTTGGAATTCCTTGGAGCTTTAAAAATATGGTTTTTGAATATATATTTATGAAAAAAAATCATGGTTCCCAAGTTAACCTGTTTGAGAGGCTTGGAAAATGGCCAACCCAAAAACAAGACCAACCAGGACTAGCCCTTGGTGCCATATTTTTGTAGAAGAAGATTTCTTTGGTTAGAATCCAGCCACTTGCTAGTACCTCAATCCAAGAGCCATTCGACCACCGAAACAAACGATAATACCAACAGATAGAATAAGCCAGCTGCGCCCGTGTGTCGCTCCCTAGGGCGACATTGGGGCGATACCGCGCCGCCGCCTACAGTCCCCTCCGCATGCTCCTCTCGCCGCCGCTGCCGCCGGCCCTTGCCGCGGTGGCGGCGGGCCTAGCCCTCGAAGGTGGACTGGGGTGGTGGACGCCGGAGATCTGCGCCATGGCTGCTAGGGCGGTGGTGGCGGCTCATCTGCGTGCAGCGACCAGGGCGGCACCCCTGGTCGGGGTGGTGGCGGAGATTCTCCTCCGGCGGTGAAGGTCTGGGCCAGATTAGGTGGCGTTGGGGAAAACTCTAGATCTTGATCTGGGTGATTCCCGTGCTGCCTATCCGGTCTTCTTCGCTGCATGGTTGGGCCGGTTCTGGTCGAGGTCGACCCTGCTCGGCCGTCGCCGTTCTCGTTGCTGCCTCATGGCCGCTGGAAGGGTGCGGCGTCCGCGGCGGAGCAGGTTGCGTGTGGGCGGCGGCGAGGGTCTGCCGTTCTGCCTAATAAAGGCGGCAGTCCTAGGGTTTCTCCCGCGCCAAGTGAAGATCGTCGGAAGCTTCTTCCCACCGAGCTGGTTGGATTGTCGTGTTCCGGAAGGTCCTGCCTGCGAAATTCATTGTGCGATCAATGCCTGAAGATTGCTGGATTGGGCGTTTTCGGTCGGGCGCACCCATGGTTTTAATGTGACCGTTTGGTTCCAGAGGGAGCACTTAGAAGCTCTACTGGCAGTTAATATCATGGAGCTCGTTTTCTTTCCACGGTGTTGGCGGAGAAGGTCATGAAAGCTATGATCGGTGGAAGAGCAGTGGTGGTCAGATCGTGGTGGTGAGATGGAATTGGCTTGGAGATTCGTGACTTCAAACAACGGCTTGTATGTGGGGGCGACTGCACAGGAGAAGTTCAGAGTTCTATCTTTAAGGGTGAAAATCCAAGGTCTGGCCTTAATTGGTTGTGCCTGGCAATGTTCTTGTTGAAGACATTATTTTTAGAGGGAGGACTTTCTTCAGGGTGAAAACTTAAGATCTATGATCAGGCGACGACAGTGTTTGTGCACTGTTTTTTTCTTGGAGGCGTCGCTTATGGAGAAGCTGATCTTCTGGTGTTGTCTTGGCGGTGTCAGTGTTGTTGTTTCAAGTTTATCGATCTCTGTAGCGGGACTTTTTTTTTCTGTAATTATTCTCTTTTTTTTAGCTGTGTGCATCCTTTATGCCATTAGGGTGTGATGTTGTTGCAGAGGTTGGAGTGTAATTGGTATCTCTGCGTTATTAATATATGCTCTTTATCGAAAAATACCTCAATCCAAAATGCTCGTATCCGCAAACGGAGCTGCCTAGCACCTGCCATAGCGAGGACGGGCTGCCTAGCACTGCCACAGCGAGGACGGGAAGGAAGAGGGTACATGACACATCAAAGTATATCTGGCCATGGGCAGCCCGGCCCGACGGCCCGGCCCGAGCCCGGCCCGAAAAACTCGGGCCTGGGCCAGAAATGTTGGCCCGACTGCCGGGCCGGGCCTGGGCAGCCCGAAAATGCACATTAACACTGCGGCCCGGCCCGCGGCCCGACGGGCCGACGGGCTTGGTGGGATTTTGGTCGCGCCGGGCCGGGCTTGGGCCGGGTTTTTTTGCATCGGGCCTACCTCGGGCCGGCCCGAGGCCCGGCCCGACACATGCCCAGGTATACATCAAACCGTCGCATACCATGTGAGCAGCCCCTTCGTAAGTCTATTTCCCAATCGCACACTTTGTCTGCTTAATTAATCAGTCGAGCGGCCCCTCGAGGGAGGAAAGAGAGAGGTGCCAGATTAATTAGCCGATAGATTAATCCTGTTCCTCGGGAACAGTTAGCTAACCAACAGCATGATTAATTGCCTGATGGAGTGCTGGTGCAGTTGCCAAGCAGATCAAATGAGTAGTTTTATCGGTCGACCATCGAGCTCACACAAACTGTCAGTCACGCACTCTCGCATGACATCGACCATATGATATGAATCGATCCGAGGCCAGCAGGAGGCGACCCCAGCCAGGAGACATGCTGCTAACCCGGCGGTGGCAACGTGATCTTTCGGCGTGGATACGATTACGGGATGAAACATCTGCATCTGATGTCGGCTATGTTTGGCGTGTGCTATTAAACTGCTGCAAATTGCCAGGTTGAGGAGTTGGGCGTGTGGCTGATTGGTCAGGCACGTAAATACATCGTTAAGTTAGTGCAAGTTCACTTCGAAGTTACTGCTAAGCAGTTCCCTGATCACGATACTTGGCCACACGTGTCGTGACGGGTTGATGACGACGACGATGCTAGCTGGTGCGCCACAACAAGCAAGCGATCGTGCCTGTCCAGGGACGTAATTTTTGAACTGTCATGCATGTTTTCTTGCACTATGAAACTATTCGTTTTTGTTCAAAGCTGATGGAGGCGTCTTCCTCCCCAGATTTTCGCGTTTGCCGTGATTAGGGAGTGCTTCGGTGTTTGAAGACTTAGCCATTTACATACTCCCTCCATACCGGTTAACAGGGCAATTACGCATTTCGAGAAAGATGTTTGATTCGGGAAATTCAATTCGGCTCCCGGGTGCGTATGCTCCCTCTACCAACAAAACGTATTTCGAAGTGTGGAAAAATTTTGATAAAAAAATTTACATGTACATCTCCATAATATATGTGTATGCCTCATGTTTCACGAAAAAATAATATTTTTTGTGGCCTATGTAAAAGAGAAAACTTATCCTGTGAAAAGCATTGTTTTCAGCACTGAATTTTGTCTTTTTTACACACGTCACATGATAAGTTCATTTTTTATGAAACGACTTTGTGAGCGCGTAGCACGCGAAGATGTACATGCGAATTTTTTGTTTCAAATTTTTTTAAATTTAAAATATGTGTAAGATGCATTTCAAAATATAGGGAGCATATGCTCCCATGTTCCAAAACATCACTCCCGTTTGATTCCAAATTTATTTAACAAAATATAAGATATATCCAGTGGTATAATTTTTGTGGCATATATCATATATTTTGTTGAGCAAATTTGTAGTCAATCTTTTTTTCTCAAAATGTATAATTGCACTTTAAACCGGTATGGAGGGAGTACAACACTTCATGTGTAATACCTTTAATTTAAAAGCCTCAACACCTTGTAACTCTGACCATGTGTGGCTTTTATTATTAATTTAAAGCCCGACGTAATACTTTTAATACTCCCTCCGTCCTGGTTTACAGGCCTACGCGTATCCCAAAATTATTAATTTGACCAATATAATATAAAATTTACACTATAAAAATTATACCATTAAAAAGTACAACATCTGAACTTTTCATGATATATATTTTATATCTTATGTTACGTTGGTTAAATTGCCGATCTAGGAACATGCGTAGGACCTATAAACCGGGACGGAGGTAGTATAGAAATCATCACTAGCTTCATGACGTAGCTTCACACCCTTGGGTTTCTTACGTCAAGGCCACACAGACCTAACATAGATAGTATCTGAACTAAAACCATGTCGTTCCGAGGTTTTCTTTTACCTGATCGCTCGAGATGGGAGAAACCGTGCGAGATTGAGATGAAAAAAACTGGAATTTCTTAATGTCGGGGTTGCAAGCAGGATGCCACGAAAGTCCCACTTCTTGTTCATTTTATCAATTATATTTTAAATTTTGGCAAAATGTTAAACTAAAAATGACACAATGAACTAGAAGCGGGGCTTTCGCAGGATCCCGTTAGTAATAACCTTACTTTGTTTTGACAATCAATACCATCTATACTTAAAGTAGCAAATAGTACACACTAGAGATACATTAGTTGTATCCATTAATTAGAAAATAAAGTCTAAAAGAAACGAGAAAAATATTGAGATCTTCAAACTCTTTCTTTTCAAAGACACAACCTTATACTTTTATGAAGATAACCGTAGAAAAATGACATAGATGTCAAACAACCAAAAACCTGTAAATACAAACGAGGTGTTCTCCCATAATTATAATTGGAGCCGCAATGTCAAGGCTGCACGCACACGAGTAGCTACTAAAGTAATCAATCTATATCGAGAAGAGTACCAGCACTAGTATTTCAGGAAAATCAACCGAATAACATGGTCGACGTCGTTAGGAGTCGAGAATAGGAATCATCATTGTCGAGGACATATCAGCCATGACAAATATTGTGAGGACAAACCTCCTCGCGGCAAACCATGAGAAAAAGTAAAAAATCGACCGGTGAAGTAAGATCTGAAAGATCATACCTAGATAAATTTAACTTTCCAACACCACCATTGACGCCGAGAAAATCTCGTCGTAAAACGAGGGTCACCGATCACTTATTATAGATGATGTCATCACCATTGACATGGAGGCGAAAAATAAGATGCCTCCAAAAACAATAAACTAATTTATTTAAAACTCTAATTTTATTGGAAACTCCACTCATAGATCGAGTTCCCCTCCCCTCCTAACATTGGCGAGGCCAGCTGAAGGAAGAGGAACCGACTTACAGTGAAGAGGGAGGTGGAGGCAGCGGTTGTTTTCCATGGAAGAGGAGGAGGCTAGGCCTTAATCTACAACGTTAATAACCTTAACTGAGACATATTGGGTTTCTCCTAGCAACGACATTGTTCTTAGCTTGTTTGGCAATTAAGAGAAATGAAATGGGAGCTAACATTAATTCCCAATCCCCCCTTACTTGCCCTCCCCCAGGTAAGCCCTTGTTTGGTACTATGGTCTTTTTGAGGATTTTTGGACGTTTGCTTCTAGTGTATTGGTCTAATTTAATCCTCAATTTTCCTTTATGTGTAGCGTAGTTTTGTCAATCTTCAATACTCTCATGTACCTAGTGGATTGAGGATGGGGTTTTAAATGGATTAGGTAAAGGTAGGGGTTTCACCAAGCCCATAAAAATTATTTCTACTAATCTCCACAAAATCTCTAGTAGCAAACAAGGCTAACAGTTTTTTGGGAGTTCACCAGGTGAGTTTCCCCTCCACTTCCTTATACTAAGAGCATCCCCACTCGTTGGCGCTCCCCACGCCCAAATTCGGCGAAATTTTCGTCCGGATTGGAGGAAGATTTGGCGTGGGGAGTAGTAGTTTCCCAGCCGCGTGCCCAGGCGAAGTCGACGAGGCGAATTTAAAAAACGGAAACTTGACAAACTACGGCTAAAAACGGGTGAATATAGACTAAATTTAATGATATTTATTACATAACGGGCGGAGTTCATACATAGAGGCCGAATTCGACTATATTTTGAATTCGGCAAGGGGAATTCAAATGCTAATTCTAAAACACGGCGCTCTACATGCCTAAATGGCGGTAGAACACCGTGTAGTCGCCGTCGTCGTCGTCGGAGCCGTCGTCCTTCGGCTGCGCGGCCTGGCTGCTGCTGCCCTGGCCGGCGTCTCCCCACCACCCTGGGGAATGCCATCTTCGGAGAGTTGAGGGAGAGTGGACGGAGACTAGAGGGAGAGTGGAGGGAGTGGATCACGGGGCGCCTCGCGGCGAGCGAGCGGCGTATATAGGTGCGGCGGCGCGGGGATTAATGCGGCGTGGAGTGCGACGCGTGCGCGGCGAGCTGACCGGCGGCAGCCTTTGACCGCGTGGAGCGCGGAAGACGATGCGTGCGCGGAAGACGACGACATTAACTCGCCGCGTGGACGGCGAATGCAGACCGGCGGCAGCTTTACGCGCGAAGACGATGCGATGAGGACGACGATCGGTTTCTCTCGCCGACAAGTTGGGGCCACCAGACGCGCGGAAGTTTCCTGGTATTTCCGCGCTTTCTTTCGTCCGGAGTCCCCGAGCGCGGGCCGGGATGGCGTGATCGCCGGATGAAATTAGGCCCAATTCGGACGAAAACGAAACCCGGACGGCGAATACGCCGTCCGACAAAAACTTGTCGGATGTGGAGATGCTCTAAGTCCCATTCCATCCAAACAATCAATGGATCAGAATCCAATGTTCAACACTCAGTTTAACCCATTAAGCCCAAAATACCAGTCCAATACGGCCCGTTATGAGCAGTCTTCGTGAGGTGCGTGTGCATCAGAATCAACCCAAACCAAGCCCACGCTCGACGAGCTGCTTCTGTCTCCGCCGCCGACGACGACGAGCACCACACCCGCAGCCGCAGATCTGAGAGAGACAGAGAGTGAGATCGGCGAAGATGGCAGGGAGGCTGACCGCGATGGGGTCCCGCGTCCTGGGCGGCCACGGCGCGGCCGCGCGCGCCGCCGCCTCCGCGCTCCGCAACCGCGCCGGCATGGGCCTCCCCGCCGGCAGGCACATCGTCCCCAACAAGCCCGTAAGCTAGGATTGCATCCTCTCCATCTATTCCCCCTGTTCGTCTGGCCTCCGCCTCTAATCGGCACCATTTGGGACGGGGGATCTCGCGTTGCAGCTGCCGGAGAACGACGAGCTGGTGTGGGACAACGGCACGCCCTTCCCGGAGCCCTGCATCGACCGCCTCGCCCCTCACATCGGCAAGGTCTGGTCCTACCTCCCCTCGCCCTACCGCTGCAATATACAAGGCCGCATCCACTGCAATTTGTTGCGTTGCGTTGCATAACAGGCGTCTGAATCGGTTTGATTCTGATGTTTCTCGGTTGCTTGTCTTTTTGTCTTGATTCGACAGTATGAGGCGCTGGCCTGGCTGTGCGGAGGGCTGAGCTTCTTTGCAGTTCTTGGCTTGGCCGCCGTTGTGAATGACAAGGCTTCCAAGATTCCATTTGTGAGTGTCCACTGCTACTGCTTCTACTTCCTTGCGATTCTCCAATTCCCAGTGTTTGCTTAGAGACAAGCTTTGTAGTTTTGATCTTTTTGGCCTATGATATGAATATGATCTTTGCAATCGCTATGATATGAATATGATCTTTGCAATCGCTATGATTTTTTGTTTGCGGGTAATGCAATCACTGTGAATTAAAGTGATTTTTTTTTCACGAATTACCCAAACTAAACCTGAAAGATAGTCGAACCCTGTCCATGCAGAAAGAAATCTGATTGCAGCTAGGCATAAGATGGCTTGATGGAAGAAATCTTGTAATCTCATTAACATTAACTTGTTTTCCCTGTGATTTATTGGTTGCCATCTTTCCTTGCCCTGTACTGCACAATTTATTTGTTTTCTGTTTAGCAGTTTATAACCAGAATATTAGAAGCCACGAAATTTGAAATTAAGTAATGGATTGGGAACTAAGGTAATCGATCCCAAGTTGTGCAAAATATGATCCAACAATCTGTGCAGTAAACTAATGTAGAGGACTTATATTGCTTTCATATGTACCGTGATGATATTTGTTGTGGATAACAGAATATGTCAAACGACCTCCAATTCATCATCCACTCTTCTGAAAAATAAATCTAAACTCTATCTGCCACTCAAGCACTCACTGCTTAATTAATCTGTGATGCTTCCTATAACTGCCGCTGCTCACCTGAAATGTTCCCTGGATGATCTCATATTCACGTAAGGTCCACATTACTTCCTGAAACTATTTTCCACACTCACTTACCCCTAAACAATCCTGGGGCTCACTTAACTCTCTGATTAAGAATTTAAGGTCCACGTAACCCTCTAAACTGTTTCCAACAGAAAATTAACCCCCTAAAACATAGTTAGTGCTTTCCAAACAGTGGTTTTATTCAAGACGTAGGCAAGTGAAGTGATATAAGTGGTATATCATCACCAGATACAACCCCTTCTACTCCATCTTCTGGATGCTAGTGGATATTTTTTTTCGAGTAGACAGAGAGTTGTAGAGGTAGGAGTTAGGGTTCCAGTGGTTGCCAGAGATGCTGACGAGCGCGGGACATCGAAGTCCTCAGACCAGACCTGCTGCCTTTTACACATGGTAGTCTCCCCAGCACCCAGCTGTACAAGTCGTTGAGTAGGCTGTTGTGGCCTTGGTCTTGAACGACACAATGATGAAGCACACCTTTTCAAGCTGTTGCCTCCAGGAGCTCCTGCATGATGCCCTTGCTGACCATCTGGAAGAGCCCAATCTGCAGGTTCCCCTGCCACTCTTTATCAATAACGTTACATAGATCATCGCTAGCATGCACACATGTAGAGGCTGACCAGTTGACGGCGGCACTGATGTGCACCAGTTTTTGTTCTGTCCATCCGCTGTGGCGGGCAGCACTGTGGTAGTGCGTAGTAGCTGTTCGCTAGCTGCTGGCTAGTTAGCTTGATTTTCAAAATCACTATGCCTGAGCTGTAAATACTGCTTACCCGAGCTTGTGCCAATCGAAGTTAGGTGTGGTCTGTTCTTCGATGCAATTATGTGGGCCCAAAAATTATCTTGAGCAGTGAGGGCAGTCAATAGTTTTGGAGAGTAAAGTGCATTTTTCCCTTCATTTTGTGATTTTATGGTGACATCACAGAGAGTACTTGGCATTTAGCTACACCCTTAAACTTTGTATGCCTTGTTCTGGATGTTTTTGTTGAGTGCTTCCTTCTGATTCTGTCCAACAGAAACTTATTTGTACTTACTCAAAATATGGTGACCTGGAATCTGTTACTTGATAAATACTAGTAATTGGTTGAGTCCAGATGATCCATTTATTCTGATAACTGTGAACTCTTCTGTCACGCTTTATGTTACTCTATTGACTTGAACTGTGGGATAGTTATGGTAGTAAGCTGCACGTGGCCTTTTGTCGAATCCTTCCGTTCCTGACCTGTAGACTGTAGTGTCTTCTTTGTATGCAAAGCGCAATATGCATATCTGATTCCGAATTAGAGATGTTATCATTAGCATTTTGCAGGACTCGCGCGATGTGGCCTAGTCTGTTATACCCTTCAAAACATGGAGGATCTTACGATTTATTCTATGCTCGTTACTTTAGTTGTCGTATACACGCATAGAAACAGAAGGTTACACATAAGGCTATCTGTCAAGCTTATGCTCTTTGTCCTAGATGAAATTCCTTAAACCATCATGGTTGGGGCTAGCCAGTCCACCCAAGCTCGTGGACGATCCCCGGTGATGCAGCGCGGAGTGGTAGGACGTGTTGTAGCAGTACTCGGCCCACGCCAGCCAGTCCACCCAAGCTCGTGGACGATCCCCGGTGATGCAGCAGGTACATGGCGATGATCTTGTTGACGACCTCGGACTGGCCGTCCGTCTGAGGATGAAACGCCGTGCTCATGCGGAGCTTCACGCCCGCCAACCCAAAGAGGTCCCTCCAGACATGACCCGTGAACACAGGATCACGATCACTGACGATGGAGGATGGAAACCCATGGAGGCGAACGATGCCGTCGAAGAAGGCGCGTGCCACGGACGCCGCCGTATAGGGATGGCCGAGGGCGATGAAGTGCGCGTACTTGGAGAAACGGTCGACCACCGTGAGGATGATGGACTTGCCGCCAACCTTCGGCAGCCCCTCGATGAAGTCCATGGAGATGTCCGCCCACACCCCTTGATCTCCGTGAGCTCGAAACGGATGGCGCGGAGACTGTCGGCGAGGTCCGCCAAAGTAACGGGCAGGAGGTCGAGGCCCGTGGGGGCGGCGGCGGCGGCTCCCTGTAGCGCGTGGGCGCCTGTCATGGCGGCGGCGGTGGACGTGGCGGCGATGGGGTCGACGGGGGGGCTGTTGGAGCCCATGAGACCTAGGCAATCTGATACCAAAGTGGTAGGGGCTAGGGTTCTACCGGGTCTAGGGCGGAGATTGTAAGGGTGGAAGTGAGGGCGGAGAGGTTGGAGAGCTCGGCGCCGGCGGCGGCCGCCGGGGAGGAAGGAGGCGGCGGCTAGGGTTGGTGCGGCGGGGGCGCAGGGGTCTCCGAGACGAGACAGTAATGATACTGAATATTGTCTGATTAATCTCAAAGGATACAAGTGTTTATATAGGAGGACGGCCTCCTCTAAACCCTAATTTACTTGGGCTAAGCCCCTAATTTCCTTGGGCTAAGCCCATAACTAGCCACTAGTGGGCTTCCTACGTGTATAGGTCAAACCGACCATAACAAATCAGCTTTTTAAACTTCATAGACCGTGACTGCAGATGCTAATTTGACTTTGTTCTTCCGTGTTTCAATTCGATAAGATTTCAAGTGCCAGCTGTTCTAATTCTTAGTTTGTAGTGTGTTTTGGAAAGTCTGTTAGTATAATGGGGCTTGAGGCCTTAACAAGCCGAGCTCAAGCCTTGATTGAAGCTCGCGAGCTTTCTGTCGAGCTTGAACAGCTCGAGGCCTTAACAGCACGTTCTTTTTTAATGCATGCAGTCCAGCGCTTGTTGTCCTAGCACCTAGGTGGCCATCATGATTAGACCAACATAGTTTTTTAAGAAGAAATATCACGTAGCCACTAGAGGTCATGGATGCATGCCTCGTCACAGCTTGTTCGTTGTCTAATACTGCAGCCTATTTAGCTTTAGCACGTTAGCACGGCCCATGAAAGCCAACATCCTGGTGGTGGCAGAAAATACGATGGATGCTGTTTAGTACCACCTCACTAAGGTTCAGAGTGAGGGCTCACCAGCTCCTATAAACAAAGGCTGGAGCGCAGCGATAGTATGACTAAGAATTTAATGCTCGTGTCCTGCGGCACAGACGCATGCGACAGCGATTATTTGAAATTAAAAATTAACGAGGTTTGTTAGCTCGTCGAGCACTGGGCCTTCGACGAACCGAGCTCGAACCCATAAAATAAGCTCGCGAGCTGAGCTCGAACAGAACTTTAGGCTCGTCGTGTTAATCGAGCTCGAGCCGAGCTGGAGTATATTTGCTCGAGTTTGGCTAGTTGACACCCCTAAATGCAGACCTGATTGAGTTATCTTTTTTTGTAAAATTGGTAAACAAGGATACTTTTTTTTACTTCATTTTGCTGTTCAAACTGACCAAAGTCTGTTCGTATAATGGCATGCCCTTTTTTAGCAATTGAAACACATGGGTAAGAAATATATTTTTTGCTTGTAAAGTTGGTAAAGAAGGATACCTGTTTTCACTTTATTTTGCTGTCCAAACTAACCAAAACTTGTCGTGCTTATTCCTGTAGACTCCAAAAGTCTACCCGTTCGACAATTTGAGAGTGGAACTTGGTGATAGATCATAAAAGACTAGCTTCTCCTCTTCAAGCATCGCAAGGAAGTGAACTTGTATGCCTCCTTTCGTCGGAGAAAGCAGGGAAATGTTGCTGCTTATGATTGGTTCTGTTGTTGTTTGTCATGTTATGTAAACAATGATCATATAATGTGCTGAAACGAGACGGTTGATCTCAGTTTGCGCATATATGACGCAACGATCCATGTAATAAACAAATATTGGCTATCTTGTTGATTTCAGATCTATTTACTAAGGTATTCTTTGCAAATATTTTCAAATTAAGTGCAGCCGATCCTATACTATGGGGTACTTGTTTGACTTGAACTATGGGCCTATGGCAAAATAATGACAGCAAGCTGCACATATAAGGCTGTTATTGAACCATTCATTCACTGACCTATAATGCCTCCTTTGATAGCAACGTCCACATCCAATAACAGTTCTGAAGTGTAGTGCTCACTTCCTAAATATCTTACTCATGTTTAATGTGCATTGGAAAGCAAAATCTGTTGATTTTCTCCATGGTACGCTATTTGCCAAACTTTCGATGCATTTTATCTTGTAAATGAGTTGTTAAAGTAGGCCTCTGTGATTGATTATAGTATTTTTTCTTTTCTGATGAAACGGAGTGATTGATTTACAATCGTGACTGATTTCTAATCATTCTTTTCTGATGAAACGGAGTGACTGATTTATAATCGTCATACTGTACCAGCCTCCCTTTTGAACGAACATAGAAATCAGGGACGGCGTTGAACAACATATTCATTTCAAGTAGACGACATTCACAAAACCTTAGACTGATCGACATTAATTATCATGAAAGCTATCCAGCCAAATTTGGAACTGAACGATGAATATATATAATCATATATAGCCTTCACACAAACAGTACAACAACTCCAAATACTGGAAAATCTGATTGAAATTCGAGCCGCACGCACCGAACATCAACGGACCAGCAAAACTAACTGTAAAAAATACACACTTCACACACCAACTGACCAGCAAAACAAACTGTAAACATACATACTTAAACACTAATGGACCAGCAAAACTAGCTGTAAAATTACAGACTTAACTATTGTTAAAAAACATACTCCATACTAAATTTTACTTCAGCTTCAACTTCTAGCTAACGAAGAATTCAAATTTCCATGCCTGCGACCGCTTGTGCAATACGTACGGCCTTGGTTAATCAGTTAGGCCCAGTTGTAGCCAAGCCGGGAGCTTCCTGCCGTTGACGACTAGCAGGCTAAATGCCGCTAATCCTTTACGTGTTTGACCCTATTAGTTCATATATACGTGGACATGTCTGAAACACCTTCAAGAACAATAACCAATGTTAAACGCTTGATAACCACAATGATTTCCACATATATCACTAAGATCTTTATCATGTGAACTTTTCATATTACTACTTACAGATACACATGTCGTATTGCTTCTCAACACTTTAAATAACCCGAGGTGAAACTGTTATATTATCCTCGTCACCCGCCATGTACTCTTTTACTCACTACATATTATTGATGTACATGTGATTAACGACTTAGTCACATGTCCGGCCAGAGAGTGACGGATATCATAATTCTTGATTTGCAAAGAGTGTATCTCTCCATCATCTGAGTCGCAATTGCCATATCAACAGAATGGAGAACTACGACTTACTTTTCGATATGTATGAAGAACAATTTTATAGATACCTAGTTACGAGATAACGTTTGGTAGTAACCATTCGGTATCCAATACTTCATTAACGATGTGTTTCACTATATTGTCCCCTAACAATATTGTCATCATATATTATTGGCAACAACTTAACAATTTACTTTTGTCTGTGGTCAGGAAATCAAGACCATCAATAATATACAAAACTAATCTTAGATACGAGACTATGGATATCTTTTGCCCATCGTCCTTGCGGTCGCTGAGGAGGGAGCACTGCTCGTTTCAACTCGGGCCTCTACGAAGCCCTCACCCGTGTTGACATCGTCAAGATGGAGGACAACATCATGGACGGCCGAGACCGCGGTGGTAGGAGGAGCCGAACGAATCCCTTGCTGCTAGGATTGAGGAGGAGAGCCAAGGGTGGCGCGTGCGTCGGCAAAGGTGGCACCACGAGGAGGTTCGCTAGGGTGGTCATCGAGGCTGTGCACGACCTAGGAGACATTGCGACCTAGACAACGACACACTCCGTCAAGTTCTGCAGCGGAGCTGACACGGTAGCGAAGGTCGGGTTGAGCTCGTGTTCACGGTAGAGAAGAAGAAACAATATAGGAAGAAAAAGAAACGAGGAAGAGGTTGCGGGGTCCACTCACGAGGTCTTGCCTCCCTTGCCCACGGGAGAGACACATGTCGAGCGCGATGCGGACGATGGAAATCCTCCCATCCAGTCTACTTAGTGTTCAAACTTAAACTAAAGGCCCGACACTTATTATGGACCGAAGGAAATAGATTTTTCAAATAAATTTGTACTAAACAAAAGTTTCAAAATCGTGCAACGAAGAACCATACGTTCGAGTAGGCGCACTCGCGCAGAAGATCTATGGGCTCCTTTGATTTATAGGATAGGTAAAACATATGAATAGAAAAAAAATATAGGATTAAGATGTCATGCCTATGTGAATTTTATAGGAAGATGGAGTGTGTTTGATTATAGCAAAGGAATTTTTCCATGAGGTATGATCTAATGTTTTTTTCTATAGGATTTGCACTACAAGATTTTTATAGGATTAATTAGTTTCTATAGGATATATACCTATGAATCGAACAACTTGTATCGAAAAATTTCTCATATAATCCAAATCCTATACAATTCTTTTAAAAATTCTACGAATCAAAGGAGCCCAACATACCAAAGCAAACCTTGAAGACATGACGGAACTGCTAGAGTACATGGTACATGTAGCCGTAGGTGACGACGCAAAATTATTTTTACTAGTGGCTGCATACTGCATCCCTGCATTGTCCCTTTGGCTTCAGTCATTGGCTCGCTGCTCTTTGCACAGCCGCAGCTGCTGCCCACTTCTCTTTCCATGCAGCGAGTGAGGCTATGTCCAATGGGCGACCCAAATGAACGTTGAGCAATTGTTTGCACGCTCGTACGAAAAATGGGTTTGAAACCAGCCTCAGCTAGGGTTGCGTGGCCCGCCTCTCCTCCTCCCCCACCGCCGCCGTTGGCGCAGGCCGCCGGGCAAAGCCCGCGCGGTGCTGGCGGCGGCGGCCATGCCCTTACCCGCGCGCATGGTGGGGAGGCGCGGGGGCTCCCTCGTCCGGCGGCGGTGCGCTTTGGTGGACAAGGTTCCGGCGGCGGCGCTTCTCAGGTGGCGCAGCTCCGGGTGGGTCGACGGCGGCGGCGCGCCCACTTGGCAGCGGGGCGGCGTGGAGGCCAGCGCCGGCGCCTCCTGGCCTAGATCTGGGCCCTGTGGGCTCCATCTGGGCTTGGACGGGCCAGATCTGGTGCGTCTGCTCCCGGCGGCCGATGGAGATGCTCCGGCTGAGGACGGTTAGGACGGCGGCGCGCGGACTGCAGCGCGGCCACGAGAGCTTCACGAGCCCACCGGGCTCGGCCGGGCCAGAGGGGCCTGGTATGCTCCTGTAGCTGCGTCCGGTCTGTCGCCGCAGCTGGCGGTGGAGGTTGTGCCCTCCCGCGTGGCTGCTGTCCAGACCATCCTAGGCTCGAGATGTCCCCTCCCGGTTTCGTCGGTCGTCGTCTTTGGGCCACGGTGAGACGGCAATGGTGATTGCAAGATCGTGGTGGCGCGAGTTGGTGGGCGGCAAGATTGGCGGAGCACGATGGAGTGTCCGGGTTGTGGTTCTTTGGGGGACGGGAGAAATCCTTGTCGGATGGCTGGCACCGACGCGGTGACGCTCGCGGGCGCCGCCTTCCTTCTTGAGGGGCGTCAGGGTTCCCCCTACCCACAACCCTCCCGCATATCGGGGAAACCCTAGGATTTGTCCGGGCAGCAGCGTCGTCATCGTCGCATCCCTTCTTGAAGGTGCTGCTTTGGTATGCGGCGCTTCGAAGGGCCAAGATCGTGGTGGAATTCTCCGGAGGGTGCGGATCATCATCGTTGATCCGACTTTGTCGACATTGTTTTCCTTTTTTCTTCTTCTTTTGTTTTCTTTTGGGCTTTGATGTGCTGTTTGCCCAGCGGTGGTCTCTATCTTGTATCGGTGGTTGCTATATTAATATAGCGGGGCGAAAGCCTATTTCGAGGAGGAGGAAACCAGCCTCAGCGGCCCCTGTTCGCGAAGGCGTAAAACTAACCTAAATATGCGCGTCTGTTACCCTCCAAAACCCACCGACGGGCAATGGCTGAGCAACACGAAGAGCCGGAAAGCTCCCAGGGCCGCTTAGTGGATCCCTGGCACCTCGCGTCGTCCCGCAAATCTTCTCGCCAACGTCTGGCGGTTGCTAGGCGTGCCACCTGACCTAGACCCGATCGGAAGGTGTTAGTGCTTCGATTGTTCCTGCATGGTAGACACGTAAACGTTAAATACGAGCCCTATCGGCTCTCCCTGTGGATCGGCTCAAGGAGCCGATCGCCCCATGTTTCACGTTGGATTTACAATGGCATGGGGATCCTGCTTGATCAGACAAAGCTAAAACGATCCACGACAGTTTAGGGTTTTCACCGCATAACCGGAACGTCCTACGTGTGATCGGGCCTAGCAGCTACGGAAGACGATGCAAACCATCCCTACGAGAGGCCTAAAAACCAACATAACGTCGATTCCCGGAACATCCCTCGCAGGGACGATGAACAACATCTAGCGCACCACCGGATCCTCCGACCCCAGCGTAAGGCCTAACTATGCAGATATTAAACTAATTCTTGGTACTTACCCGGGAGAAACCCTCGAAGAAAGGGGTGGCGATGCGCCTGATTTGTGTTGGTTGAACGATGATTGTCCTCCTTTCCCGATAACCCTAGATACATATTTATAGTCCAAGGGACTTTCTGAGGCGTGCACCTAACCGTGCACGGGCCAGACTCTATCTCTTTAATCTAAATACAATACGATCTACTAATTTACAGATACATGGGCAACTTAACCCGAACTCTCAGCGCAAGGCCGCTTCGAAGATGCTCCACGTGTACGTCCTTCAAGCCCATCTTCATTTACGGCCCATCTCCTGATTTGGCCAAAATCGGGTGGTAACACATGCCCCCCTGGTTTTGATAATGATAATTGCAAAACCATATGTCTCCTTCGAAGGGTCATGTCATGGCAGAACCGTCGCAGTTTTCTTCATGATGACGTCTCGCCTTTTCAACTTCTCTGCACGACTTGACGGTTCCGGCACCACGTCCTCGGAACTGCTTAGGCATTAAACCACATATTCCCCTTTTATTTGGCCACATCGAACAGTTCTCCTCCTCCACCCCTGCATCAGCACTTCCAAAAACCCTCCTCCGCCGCCATGTCTTCCTCTTCTTCTTCCTCCACTTCATCGGGTCTTTCCTACGTGTCCTCTCCCATCCGGGAGTCAACACCAGAGTGGGGTACGCAGGCGGCGTACGATATCCTTGCCCCAACAGCGTGGGACAAGGAGGACCATGACTTCTCCGTCTGGTCCGAGGATGACAAGTCCTCAACCGACGGGGAGAGTGACCTCCGCTTCCTTGCCAATGAGGAAGCGGTGGAGGCAAGCGACGACGACCGCTTTTCCTGGGACGGGGCCACCTCTTCCGAGGAGGTGAAGGAGGAGGAGGAGGACGACAGCCCTCCGACGAGCCGGCTAAACGCCATTGCCCCGGCCCGGCACCTCGACTTCGACGCCGAGGACGACGATGCTGACGAGGAGGATGAGGACAACGAGGGTCCTGCCGGTGGCCGCTACAGCAGCGACGACGAACCGGTCGGGAGCAGCGCCGACGACGGTGATGGTGACGACGATGACGACAAGGGCAGCAATGGCCCCTAAATAGGAGCTTAGCTTAGGGCCAAGAGTAGTAGATAGGGCCCTGCACTCCCAACTCTTCCTTTTGAGAGCGATCAGCTCTTTATGTAAGAAATCTGATTTGTCAATGAAGAGTTCCCCAACTTGATTTTGCCGATTTCTGGCCCAGTGATTTAGCCGATTCTCCCTTATATGGATTTTGCCGATTGTTGGCCTGATCAACGCTCGATGAACCGATGGCAACGCATCGGTCTCTTATGATAAACTTCGAGATAGATCAGTTCAGATCCTCAAATTCCAATCGAACAGGACCAAGCCGGAATCGTGCACACCTTGAATGTTGGAAATCCGAGTCCCCTGATCTTAATGTCAGCCTTAATCGGCAAGACTCCAGAATTGATGCCTTCAGGAGAACTCTAGGGCCATTGCTGAAAATCTCGATCGCCCACAACTTTCGCAGCGATGCTTTGTCTCACTACAAGAAAAGTTCTGATAGACAACGTCCCAAAATCGTCAACTAAGGGGCATTTTTCGTCGCCTATGGGCCTAACCCGACGATATGGGTTCCGTTGTCGAAACTGCGGCAGGCAAAGTCCAACGACGATTTTTTCGGTCCGTCGCGCTTGGGCGCCCTTCCGCCACGGAAAATCGGACCGTGTTTTCTGGAGCCCGTTGACTGCCGACGTCATGCAACCGACACGTGGCAGACGTTAACGCGCTAACGGCGTTAACCGTGAAACCCCGTGGTAGATGGTAGGCCCACACGAGGCCTGCCACGTCTTAAGCGGGCCGCGTATGACATAGTTTGACCAACTATATATAGGGCTGGTCCATTAGTTAAGTGGGCCGGCCTAACCTCTAAGGTTGATGGTCAAAACTTAAATGGGCCGCCCATTTAACATGTGGGGTCCACCAGAATCGGGCGCCAAGAAGCAAGTGGGCGGCCAAAAACACAGTGTGGGTCCCACTTTCCTGTTAAAAGGCCGCCCATTTAGTGTGTGGGTCCACCGTATAGCAAGTGGGCCGGCCCAACAAGCTGGGCGGGCCAAAAACACAGGTGGGTCCCACTTTCCGCTTAAAGGATCGCCCATTTAGTTTGTGGGGTCCACCATATAGCAAGTGGGCCGGCCCAACAAAATAGTGGGCCGGCCAAAACACAGTGGGTCCCACTTTCTGTTAAAGGGCGGCCCATTTAGTTTGTGGGGCCCACCATATAGCGTGGGGGCCCACCAAGATAGTGGGCAAAAAATGTGGGTCCCACATTCTGTTAATGGGCCGGCCCATTTGGTATGTGGGGTCCACCATACAAAATGGGCCGCCCAACAAAATAGTGGGCGGCCAAAAACAGGTGGGTCCCACCTTCCACTTAAAGGGCGGCCCATTTACCATGTGGGACCACCATAGAGCAAGTGGGCGCCCAACAAGATAGTGGGCCCAATACAGTGGGCCCCACTTTCCTGTTAAAGGGCCGGCCAACTAGTATGTGGGGTCCACCATATAGCAAGTGGGCCGCCCAACAAGATAGTGGGCGGCCAAAACACAGGTGGGTCCCACTTTCCTCTTAAAGGGCCGGCCCATTTATTATGTGGGGTCCTCCAAAAAAGCAAATGGGCTGGCCCAACTAATTTGTGGGCCAAGTGGGTCCACCTTAAAGCAAGTGGGCCACCAATTAGTGTGTGGGGTCCACCGTAAATCAAATGGGTGGCCCAAGAAGTAAGTGGGCCAGCCCGTTTAGGTGCGTTATATGCCGCATAATATGCGCTTTAGGATTTTGCAGGCACATATGTGATTTCGCTTAATTGGGCCGTTTAAGGGATGGGAATTCGTGATTTAGATACTGAGAATATTTACGCAGCATTGATTTCTGTCGGATAGCCTCACTTACCACAAGCACCAAAGAAAAAATGCGCGAAAGAACTATAAAAACTAACTAAATATTACATCAGCTGCAAGGCATTGAAAAAATATTACAGAACCCAGAGAAATTGAATGGTAATTAAACCTAGCAATACAATGAAGCGATCCGGCAATCTTTTAAGTTGTCCATGCAGCACCTATATCTGAAACAAAGACATTACAAGTTAAGACAGCAACAATGGAAAGGCAAAGACACTACAATATTGTTTGGCAAAGAATTTGGAACTCATCATTTCGTCGTTATAACAAGATCATTGTAATGCGCACAATAAGCAAACAAAGAGTGCATGCCGCATACCAACAGCCAATATAACAGAGCATGTTAGAATGAAACAGCAGACTTACTACTGTCGAGTCCCATGCAAACCAACATGTTCAGGGAGTACAAAATTGGCATGAACAACATAGTAGCAGGCTATAAATTTTGTAACAACGACTGAGCAAGATGAAGTTATGATGGCTACATCTACAGAGCAGGGAATGTAAACCAAAAATAGAAGTTACGATGGCAAAAGCTAAAGAGGAGGGAATGTGAACCAACATGTGCCAAGTGCAATTACTTCATTTTGGCCGTGAACTAAATAATACTCCTGAACTTATAGTGAAGGGGATGCAAATCAAGATGTTTCGGGATATAAACTTGTAATGAGCAACACATGGAGGATAGTTAATGCTGGAGCTTAGGATGGACCAGATACAGAATATAGTGGGATCACCTGTGAACTTGTATAAGAGGGAATGCAAACCAATATGTTCAGCTTTCCATATGTGAGCGTCATGCCAAGTCAGAGAAACAAGTCAATAATGCAGCTTTTGAAGAACAAGATGGCACGCAAAATTATTATCTAGTAGTATGACAAGTTTATTTGTACTACAGGCTAGATAGCAGAGTGATAGCATGCCAAACTAAGTCCTTACTTTGTTAGCTTACAATGAACTAGATACAAAACAATGGCATCACCTGTAGTACAGGGAATGCAAGCCAACATGTTCATGGAGTAAAAAATTGGCACAAACAACATAGTAGCAGGCCATAATTTTTGTAACAACGACTGAGCAAGATAAAGTTATGATGGCTAGATCTACAGAGCAGGGAATGTAAACCAAATATAGAAGTTACGATGCCAAAAGCTATAGAGCAGGGAATGCGAACCAACATGTGCAATTACTTAAAATTGGCCATGAACTAAATAATAGCAGGATGTTACTATAATACCTACAGTATAATTTTTGTAACAACGACTGAGCAAGATAGAAGTTATGATGGCTACATCTACAGAGCAGGGAATGCAAACCAAAATGTTCAATCGCTTAAAGTTAGCAATGAAGTAGAAAATAGCAACGTGTTACGGTCATAGCTAGGAATGAACTAAAAGAGCTTCAGACAAACAAGCATCTGAACCCAGAACATGGCGCTAAAACAAGGGACTTACATTAGGAGAAGCACTCTGTGGGAGTCACAGCAGATCTTCCTGGGGTTGATAGATCCGGTGATGAAGTACGCTACATGTGCTACTTGGGGTTGGAGAGACGGCCATTACACTTCATGATTACTCATCTCATCTGCAAAAACGTAACGGCGCGTCGTTAGCACAAACAGGTTCCCCCAAGATTAAACAAGAACTTGCAGGCAAGCAATAGAAAAGCGACAGTAGAAGAGTTTAGATCATGCACGGCGCCGGTGAAGCAGATCCGGTTCATGCACAGCGGTGTCGGTGAGCAAGATCCGATGCGGTGGACGACGGATCCGGCGAAGCGGCTCCGGTGGGGTGGACGATGCCGCAGCTGAAGCGACTGCGGTAGACTGCTGGATGAGCATATGGTTTCGAGGTTCGGCGGGGATGATCCGGTCCGGTTGATGACGGCGTCGATGAAGCGGCTCCGGCAGCCGGATGACGAGGATCGCGAGGGCTCGGGTAGGCCAGGGAAGTCCGGCGGGGATGTTCCGGTGCGGTGGTCGTGGAGGTGGTAGAGAGAGGGACTTGAGAAGTTCCGGTGGGTGGTCTCAGATGAGAGACTGAGGGAAATGAATTTTTTTGGGAGGGTATCCGGGGCTAGGGAGGTGGTGATCCAAAAAATGACGGCCAGACCCCCCCACCAACCGACTTTGCTGTCATCTCCACAGGGGTAGAATCGGAATTTGGAAGCGTGTGAAATTTTTGTATTTTGTGGGCGGGAAGTTTTGCCGCTATGAGATTTTGAATTTCGCTAAGGTACAAGTATAATGATAAAAAATTGTGAGACCGTACTAGTACCTCTGTTCAAGGCCGACTGTAAAATCAAATCATCATCAAGTTGAACATCGGTTACTACCATGATCATCATCGGACACAGATCTGGTGACATGCACCTGAAATTGGTGCATTCGTTGCAAAGTATAATGCTAAAAAAATTAGTGACCGTACTAGTACTTCTGTCAAGCCCGAGTGCAACATCAAATCATCATCACGTTGAAAATTTGTTACCATGATCATGATCTATCTCTAAATTTGGCGCATCCGCTAAATCTGGCAAACTATAATGATAAAGAAATTGTGAGACAGTAGTAGTACTTCTGTTCATGGTCGAGTGCAACATCAAATCATCATCACGTTTAAAATTTGTTACCATGATCATGATCTACCTCTGAAAATGGGCGCATCCTCTAAAACTTGCAAAGTATAATGATACAAAATTGTGAGACCGTACTAGGACTTATGTTCAAGGTCGAGTGCAACATCAAATCATCATTACATTGAAAAGTGTGTTACCATGATCATGATCTATCTTCTAATTTGGCGCATCCGCTAAATCTCGCAAAGTATAATGATAAAAAATTGTGAGAATGTACTAGTACTTATGTTCAAGGCCGAGTGCAGGATCAAATCATCATCACGTTGAAATTCGTTACAACGATCATGACATATCTCTAAAATTGGTGCATCCGCTAAATCTCGCAAAGTATAATGATAAAAAAAATTGTGAGACTGTACTAGTACTTGTGTTCAAGGCCGAGTGCAGGATCAAATCATCATCACGGTGAAATTTATTACAACGATCATGACATATCTCTTAAATTGGCGCATCCGCTAAATCTTGCATGTGGCGCATCTCAGTGCGGAGCAACAGGCCGGTGCTATCAAGGTTGAGGCGTCGGTAGCGTCATCGGGCTCTCCTTTTTTGATAGATCTTCTACATGGCGCGGCGCACCGCCCGTCGAGAAGCAGTCACATGTGATACCGAGGTGGAGACGTCGCCGGCATCCTCGAGGCGCGGCCGCCCTTCTATGAGCCAGCGTCGACTCAAGGTATATATGAATCCATGCGTTGTCGCGCCCCTTCTTCCGATGAAGTGGGGTGCCTTAGATTTATTGTTCTTCTCTTACGATTATTTCGAGCCGAACATGTGTGCTCTTTCTCTGAATATATTGCTTGAAAAGCTAACCAAGTTAATTAAATTCACTTCGTTCTTAATCTTGCGTGCTAATTTTGTTATTTTTGCTGACAGTGGTGCGCGCAAGGAGATTTATTTGTGGGTGTGCTGAGCTGTTAGGCCTAAGTCGAAATCCTCAGCTTAACGAGGCCTCAGCTTAACACATAAAAAAGGTGTTCAATCTCGCCCACAATGTCCTTTTCTTTCCTCTTCCTTTATTGGAACTTGTTTTGCAGACAAGGAAAGTGGCACGTGTAATGTGAGTAAAACCCTCTTAGCCAAAATCAGCTACAAGCAAGATTTTCTGTATTGTAGATGCCCCAATTGACTCTAATCCCCAATGTAGTCTTTTTTTTATGTCAGTATAGACTTCTTTACATGGCATGCATTTGCCTAATGAGCAGCATTGTATTGCCATTCTAGCCAACCTGATCGATATGTCAAGCTTCATGCACGAGATGCCATGTTTAATTTACTCCCTCACTCCGATCCATATTTCTTGGTGTAAAATGAATGTGAATCGAAGGGAGTACTTTTCTTAGATACTAGTAGTACTATACCATTTCAAAAAAAAATACTAGTACTACTACATCACAAATGCATCAAAAGAGTACTACCATCACAAGACCACCACGGTTGTACTAGTAGAGTTTAATACTGAACTTCCAAAGGGAATAAGATTACACATATGAACTTTAAACAGGACCAGGAGCATGAGGGCCAGCAGCAGGGGCGTTGACTGGGAACAAGCCAGGCAAGACGTAATTCTGGAGGAAGAGGCCATATGCTGCGTGCTTGGCCTTGGTTGCAGGGCGGTGCTTCCCCGATGTACTTAGGCCTACACCCGTCGCATGCTGGATCAGGCTGCGGATGTCCTTCTGGAGGATTTTGCCACAGAATGGGCAAAATAGCTCCCCGCGCTTGCGGAAACGAATTTCACCACCCTTCAGCCGCTTCAGAACGTAGCGGCTCTTCTGGTCCCTGCGCTCCTTGTTGTCGTCCATGTCATCAGAATATTCCTGTGAATTATAAAGTACATAATAATCAGGTGCTTAATGACAGATCGAATAAATACTGCACTATCATAAGCAAACCTTAGAAACCCTAAAATTAAATGTGTAGAACAAGTAAATGGCAGAAGAAATCATACTAAATCACGAGAAAACCCTATGAACAGCAATGAACATAAGCCACAACAATTGCAAGTCCACTAAGTATGAACACATAAATTAATTATATGACAAATCAAGCCAACTACATGGCAGATTAGTCGAAATTAAACTAGAATCTGACCGTACGAACCGTAGAATCAAGTACGTCTACAAGAACAAGGTAGGAGATCAAATCAATCAAGAACCAGGTTCGTGCAAACCACGTGAACAGTAATATGACACAAAAAGGATCGGGACAGTTTCGGTAAAAGAGCAGTACCTCCTCGTCGTCACCCTCGACATCCTCCTGGAACTGAACGTTTGGGCCGAAATCGTCGAAGGGGTCGAGGTCCGCGTCCAGCACCGGGTCGAGGAAGACCTCGCCGTGGTGGCCTGCAACGCCTTGCAGATCTTCGGCGGGAGCAACGGCGTTGCTATCCACCTTCTCCTCGACGGCCAGGACGCCCGTTTCGACCGAGGTCGAAGAATCAGACAAGCAGAGGAGACGAGCGGCCTGGGTACCCGGTGAAGCCTCACCCGCCGCGACGGCCACTACCGCAGAGGCATCCTCTGCGCGAGCGGCCGCCGATTGCTCCGCCTCGTACGCAAGACCTGTCTTCATGCTGCTGCGGTTGGAAACGAGGAAGTCGATGCCTCGGAGGTGCGGTGAGTTGATGGGAGGGGAGAGGACGAGCTCGCGAGAGACGATGAGGCCGATTATTTTATAGCCTCTGACTCTCTGTATCAGAATGGCATTAGTTGTGGACGCGAGAGACGATGAGGCCGATTAGTTGTGGACGCGTGAAGTCGTGCATGTACTCGATTCTCACGTATACCAATACTTCCAAACGTCATAAGTAATTCACAATCATTCAGAATAATATGAGACCTTAACATTTTATTGTTTGTGTCAGATATTGTCCATGAAAAATAACATCCTTCAAAAAATAAATCCCCTATGCCAATCCGGTCATGCCCGTCTACTCCAACTAGCTTCCTCGAGTAATTTGTCACCTTACATTCTTAAAATGAACCAAAATTTGGCACAGGGGCATCACATGGAAAATGATGTTACCATTCTCTCTTCCCATTTTTGTTTGAATTTTTCAAAATTGTCATGCCCTAACGGAAAAAATGTATGTTCCTTCTATGAAGCATGTATCAGAATGGCATTACCAAAACCTGGGGGTGGCGGGGCACATGGTGGTGTGATGATACATCACATTTGGACCACACAACACAATTTGGACCAACCAAAAAAATTCAACCACCCTACACAAACCCTGGTCAAAACTAGTTTGACCAATATTACAAAAGTTGTACATAATTCAGAAACAGTCAGAAATATACGAAGCATTCAGGAGTCAATACTGAAGACAAAGCAATTATGCCAAAAGACGAAGGCAGAGGAGGAACAGGTCTTGCTATATTGCACAACAAAGCCAAATTCAACTTTTCATCGATTCCAAAATTCTGGCTGCAATTAGCACACCCTGGTCTCCTGATGTCGCAATAGTTGGCTGCTGGGAGCGGAGACACTCGACTTCCTTCTTCAACTTATCGCACTCTGTGCGAACTTTCAAGTACTTCGTCTCGAAATATTGCGCATGTTCAGCATGCAACTCCACTTCCTGTTGAAAACTTTCACAGTCACAGTTGCAATCACACTGACCAGCCTTGTCAGTGACCACACTCATCGGTGGCTGGGCGCGTAGTTCCTCGACTTCCTTCTTCAACTTCTCACACTCCACGAGAACGTCTGAGTACCGTTTATCAAAAGAAGATTGCATGGAACGGGCATTCTCCTTCGATATGGCACGATTTAAAATGCACCTGCCCACGAGGTGGCGGATTTTCTTATGAAGGATGATGTTGTGGCCCTTGATCTGGTCCAGTTTCGCGGAGAATCGTGTTATCACATCCTGCATTGCAAATTCAACAGCAATGAAGTATGCAGAGTGCAGATGAGGGGGGAGAAATAAACAAATGGAGTGCCAACCTCTTCAATATGCCTGAGAGCTGCAAAGTCCTTGTCCATAGGAACCTCTTCAACGATGGAACCGCCATCCCTGGAAGAAAGACATTTAAGTAGTTGGATCTGGCAGCCAGCAAGGAGGCGATGAAACTGCGGCACGGCAATGGAAACATACACGGCCGAAGATGCACACACGCGCACTGGCTGCTCCTCTCCCGGAGACTGGGCATTCGTCTCTGATTCTGCATTCATGATACCAAACCTATGCAAGAGTTTGAGGTTTCTGTTCTGAAGGGTGGTGTTGTGGCCCTTTAATCTCATAATCCCTTCCTGCATGGAAAAATTCACCAGGAACGAATCAGGGATCCTTTTTCATTCACAGGATATGAAAATCATAAGATTAGGAAAAGCATAGGATTTTGTATACATTACAGAGGGTGTATGCGCTATTTTATGGGCTATTTGGAATGTACAAAATGAAGTCGAGTTTAATAAACCCAAATCTCATCCCTTCTTGCAGGTTATCCCTATGATTATTCACTAGATCCGTATGTTTCTTATCTCCAGCCCGAGGATCAGCAGGATATCATGGAGTCTGGGTGCAACTGACTAGAGACAGCCGCACGGGATTTTTACAGCCAGGGTGGCTGGCAGTTTCCTCATAGAATTACTTACTGATGTGTTTTTGCCTTTTTGGCACCCGCTGTTTTCTATGTTTCGTTGGTGGATCTTTGTGTCGACTCTAGCTGATCCGTGAGAAGTTGTCATAATTTGTGTATGAACTGAAGAAAGCAATAAAGCAGCCATATACATCATTTTGATGCAGAGGCTGTGATATGTCCCCCATTTCGAAAAAAGGAACAAACATAGGATATATTTCTATAAATCAAACAACTAATGTAGGAAAAAAAACCATAGGATCTAAATGCTACACAATTCTTATAGAAGTCCTACGAATTAAAGAAGCCCTCATGCAGTACGGAGATGAAGAGGAAGAAAAAAAAGCAATGGATATATATTATATAGTGCATACATTATTAATGCTCTTGAGAGCTAACAAGTGCTCATCAAACAACGGGTCCTCGATAGCTAAGTACGAAGTGGATCCTGCGGTAGAAAGCACGAGCCTGGAACCGTCGGCCCTGGAAGATGATAGCCGGTTTAGTTGGCACCGCCTGCCAGCAAGGACTCAACGAAAATCCGGCATGGCGATGGAAACATACCCAGGAGCTTCGTACCCACCAGGTTGGCGAGAAACGAGCGATTTCTCAACTTGGGTAGGAATGGCGCTGAAACCAGCCGCCATGGAAGAAAGACGGTTAAATTGTTTGATCCGCTAGCCAGCCAGAAGGCAGAGAAACTTCGGCATGGCGATGGAAACATACCGGGGAGCTTCGTACCCACCATCTTGGCGAAACACGGTCGATTTCTCGGCATCGGTAGGAAGGGCGACACTTGAACGGGCGGCCCTGGAAGAAAGACGGTCAAATAGCTGGTTCTCCCGGGTAAAAAAATAGTTGGATCTGTTTGCCTTGCTGTAATCTGCGTTCATGGGGGCAAAGAAAGCACATGGCGATAAAAACCTACCAGGACTCTTGCTGGATTACTCTGCCCTGACCCAACAAGCCCGAAGCAGACTGAGCTTGCGATGGAAGCGCAGACTGAGCTTGCGATGGAAGCGCAGACATGCCTGTCCGCCGGCGCCGCTGGTACACTTTCAAAGTCGGAGTTTGCAGGACTTTCAGCGGGATGGATTTCACCGCGGATTTAGTCTCAGACAACAACGCCTCCTTCCTCTTCTTACACTTCTTCATGTTCTTCTTAGACAACTTGTTGAACGATGGATGAATCGCTGGAGGAAGAAGGAAGGGACAAGCAGGTGGGGATAGAAGGGGTCGGTGTAGAGCTCTCCGGGGAGGGTTCCCCGGGGAGGAGGATGAAAACTGGAACGAACAGGACAGGGATGGGACTGGGCAATCTTGTCCGTCCATCCAAAATCAAAGGGCGGGAGCACATAAGACTTTGGGCCATTGACAGGCTGGTCCTGCCACAGGCGGACCCCAAGTTTCAGCGATTCAATGTCAGTGAAAAGATGGGCAATGTAAAAGAATCTTGTTCGGGGTCGGCCGCGGAAGCCAAATCTCTGTGTCCCAAAGTCTACTAGTAGTCTACTCCTATATAGGTATAGCTGCATAGCCATCATACCATTGCATTGATCGAGCTGTACGCCTTTACCACTCTGATTCAGGTACAAAATATTAGTGTTCTCTTGTCAAATCAAAGGCCATGTCAGTTTGACGAAATGGACGTTCTTTAACTCACAAACTACTCCAAGGACATCATTTACGGACTACTGAAGCCATGTACATAATTTCTGGATCGATTTAGTAATTTGCTACAACTGTAATATTATTTCCAATTTTCAGCAATTTATTTGAATTTTAGGATTTTACTTATAAATTTCGCTAATTGACATGTGTAGGAAAGATAGAAAACAACTAGTGTATGCATGACCAATTAATCTGACTAAATAAATCTTATAGTGGCCACTTTGCATCACTCAAACTGAGAGGGCATGTTAGATTCATATGATAGAATAATGGAGAATCGCTATGACATATGCCTCCTTGAATCCTACGGGAAAGAAATCTACATGAATTGGTAGAGCTAGGTGTGTGATGGTATCATCGGAAAGACAAAGGAAATTTCTATAGAGATTGAGAGTGCATAGCATAGTTGTCACAGATGCATATGAATTTTTCCAAGAGGTCTAACCTCTTATTAGAAATCCTATAGGGTTGTACTAGTATAAGAAAACAATACATAGAAATTTTGGAGGATTCAATTCTTCAAATCAAACAAGCTATATAGGGGGAAAATCATATCCTTTGATTCGTACAATTTGTATAGGAGTTATGTAGGATTTGACTATAGGAGTTATGTAGGATTTGACTATAGGATTTGAATATTTGTACGGTTGTGTAATATTTTTACCCAGATCAATTCACATACCACCGGTTATGTATTTTTTTGGGCTATAAAAATAGGAGGTGTGGTATATTTGATGTGTGTAGAGATAATCTCACCATCTTATAGCCACCCCTAACATTTCGAGCAAACAAAAAAAAATCTATACCACTACCCACCTCTCGTCCTACACTCAATTCCTACACAACCAAACAACAAAAATTGGCTATCCTAGCCAGGTGGTTGGGGATACTCTCATCCCATAAACCTATCCCCTAAACCAAACAACCCCTAATATGGAGGGAAGGAAAACCTAGTATCTGATACTGTACAAAAACACATAAAGCAATCTGGAACCGTCCACATAGAATCAACGGGCCAGAGCAGATGCCTTCTTTGGGAAGGGTCTTGCGCGGAAGCCAAGGAATCCTCTGCGTCGACAATCTGGTGTAGCAGTAAAATAGACCATCATAGCGGAACATTGATGGAGTCACTACAATGCGTCCGAATCCGGGTATAGTCTTGTCATATCAATGGCCATGTCAGTTTCTCCAGATATAATCTATCCGTTAGCTAGTACTACTACTCTAGAGGCTGACGCCACATGCAGAAGTTGTACAGTACTACGACTACTATCGAGTATCGACTAGTCCGATCACGTCCAGGTCGCAACTACTCAAAAATGGCCGTAAAGAAAATGCAGAAGTAGGATGGGGCCACGACAAAAGACATACATCTATTTATGGACAGAGGTAGTATCATATCAGCATGCATTAGCATCTCATTTGCAACTAGTTGCACTCGCATCCTATTATCGGATATCACACTTCTGCACTTTTAAAAAATATGAAGAAAAACAAAACTGGGACACATATTATGTTGTGTATTGCTCCACAGGTCACAGATGAGTATGTAAAAAAAATTCTAGCTTGCACAAAAAAGACAAATGATATGTGAATAGTTAAGGAATATTATTCACTTTGGTCTTTTCTTTTTTCCACAGCTCACATATGGTCACCTTTTGAAACAAATGTTTAGATGTGCGAAAGATACAACATAACCCGTGACTATGATTTGAATTTACATTTTTTTACAAACTCGAAATGTGACATCCGACAATAAGATGAGGGATCAACTAGTTGCGAAATGTTTGCACTCCTGACCATGCATCTGAATCTATCTACTAGACTACTACAACAACATACAAAATGCACCAGTTTTGAACTAGAGATGTAACAGCAGTACTAACCGTTGGTTTCCAAAATCTAACGCTTGTGATTAGAGGGATTCGCGTCAAGAGATACCACAACAGCATACACTTCTTTCTAGAACCATCATGTAGCCATTATGTAGAAGAAGAAAAAAGCAGGGTCACACCAATATCACACGTCCCACTCGATAGTAAGAAAGGTTCCAAGTTATTGTTCCCATTTCTCAACTGGTCATACCTATTTCGATGGTGTAACCTACGTAGTATAAGTTATATATTAGTTGTATGGAAAGTTTGAGCAACATTTAGAACATAATTTTGTACTCCTAATTGGTCCAACATGCATGCTAAGATTGGGGTCTTCACCTTGAAACGGCGAGCGCCGAAAAGCGGGTCAAAATCGCCCAGATCCTCGAAGATATCTACAGGCGCAGCCGCTGTATGAGAGACGGAGTGGGAAACGAGTGGGGCGAT
This sequence comes from Lolium multiflorum, assembly GCA_030979885.1. Taxonomy (NCBI): domain Eukaryota; kingdom Viridiplantae; phylum Streptophyta; class Magnoliopsida; order Poales; family Poaceae; genus Lolium; species Lolium multiflorum. Next base: position 144,818,870 of record CM061747.1, read on the forward strand.
GTATGAGAGACGGAGTGGGGGTGTAGTATGTACTATAGTAAGACGGCGAGACGGCGAGGTCAGAGTGATTAAGACTAGTCACAATGGGAAGTACGTAGTACGTAGTATCATACACTACTAGTTTGTGATACTACCTCCACAATGCATAGTATCATAATATGGTTCATACTTATGTCATATTTAAAGTTTTGTAGAATCTCAATGCAAATGTGTGTACATGATGTATTTGTCATGAAGTTTTCTAAGTTTTCTAGGTTTATGTGTTATAATACTACTCTCATATCTCACCTCATAATTGATGTGACACATTAGATTTTTGCCAACATGGCATGTATGATACTACTTACGAGCCTTAAAAGCACTTTTTTGTGATGTTGATCAAATTGTACTCTAAAATTGTCACTGGACAACAGGTCGGCCTATTGCAAACTTGTTTGAATGAGCTAAAATAGTTAGAAATCTAGAAAATTTGTCACTTCAATGAATTTTCATCCTATAACGTTTACTTAATTTGAAAAACGAATGGGGACGTTTGCCATAATGGGACAATCATTTCTACAAAAAAGAATAAGATGGAAAGTCTCGCAATGTTATTTATCATGACAACATTGACAATGTCACAACCGTGGGGTGATTAGGGAATCCACTCCGCTAGAAAAAACAAACTTATATAAGGCATGTGTGGCAATGCAGTTTGTCTACCTTATACACATATCTAGATGTGTAGCTATATATGGATTTTATTTTCCAACTTTAGATGATCAGTTTATAGTTCACCATTTAATTAGAATTCATAATTTTTGGGAATAAAATACTTGGAGGTACCCTGCAAGTGTGGTACCACAAACTAAGCCCAAACATGGGTCCCAATAGTACAACATAGCGCGCATAGGAAGTTTGAGCAAATTTGAAACCAACCAAATGAGGTAGAAACAAATCAGAAAAAAGTTGTGAAACATGTGCATGGAGCCATCACATGACATGTACTTACTACTAACAAGTAAAAAATATAAAACCCTATCATACATAGAGGTTTGGGGTGAAGAGTTATTATTCACACACATATAGAATAAATATGGACTGCTTTTGGCTTTCTACCCATTAATTTGAGCAAGCTTCATGCAGTGTCCACTTCAAACTTGACAACATTGGAACCATAGCTGCTTGAGTTCGCCTCGCTAGCCTCTTCCCATATGTAAGCTTAATTAATTGGTTACACTACGAAAACCACAATCAACTTCTGAATAATGCATGCATTGCCCCCCTTTTGCACATATGCAACTTTGCAAAGTAGGGATTTTTGGTTTACCACACATTAGTGTGTTGTTTTCTTTTTATTAGGACCCATGTTTGGTAGCCACATTTTTCCAAAGCCAAAGTGTGGTTAGCCAAAAAAAAAGCTAGTATGGCTAGCCACCAAATTGTGGCTTAAAATATTAAAGCCAAACTTTGTCAAAACTTTGTAAAAAAAAGTTGAGTCTATGACAAATGGACCATATATACATGCAATGAAGTGTGATAAGCCAAATTGTGGCAAAAACCAAACACATGCCAAATAAACTATATGCATGCATGGCTGCCAAATTTTGGCTTCTTGACAAATTGTGGCTAGGAACCAAACATGCCCTTGCTGGCCAAAGGGGTCCGAATATGTGTTTTGTTTATTCGCTATCATGTGCAGTACGTGTGTGCACAATACCGCAAATCAAAATTTCACGGGTAGGCCAAACATGCATGCATGGTAGGCGAATCGCCATTTCGAAGGCTAATTTGTCAAACTAGCTTACCATGAAACCATCATGTGTACTCCAATTAATTAAGTTCGGATATGAATGGTGGTCATCAACCAAACTAAAAAGAATTCAAAATTTGGGATGATATAGGGATGTGCCCTATTGTTGTGGAATCAGAAAACATTAGCCAACGAAAATGTGGGTTGCATCCAAGTATAGTAGCTCACAAAGTCGATTGCCAAGAAGTTTTTGCCTAAATTTGAAATAAAGCCAAAATGAGGTTCAAACTTATTGAAATCAGCAAGCAAGGCAATCACGAAGTCACCAATTACTACTTTTATCTAGGAAAAATAACAAACATGATGGCATGCAAATATTCTTGAGAAGCAGAATCATTCTGTAAATATATATTTTTGGAACCATGCATGTTGGACATTGATTCGCTTCTTGCCACATGGGTGAGCTAGCTTGGTTACCGCAAGAACCATGCATGGCGAACTTTCGAATCATGACCCCTTTTTTAAGAGATCAATGAAAAACTTCTTATTTTCGACTATACTTTGCCAAATACAGTTTTTTTGGTTTTCCACATAAAGTCTTTTCATTTTTATTGGCCGAATTAAGGGGGGCAAAATTAAAAGGATGTATTTGTGAAGTGGCTACCGCGTGTATTGCGCACACTACCACCTATACAATTTTCACAAGAGGGTGACATGGTTGGATGGCCATGCATTTCCATGGTTTGTTGGATTATCTCATCATGTAGTATATAATAAATTAATTTTGTAAATATTTTTCAATTCAAGTATTAACGATGGTTATATTACAACTCAAATAAATTGGGAAAATACTGGGGTTCGCCTCCCTAGAATCAATCTTGCCCGTCCATTTCCTATCAACTGACTATAGGGAGTACTAGATTTAAATGGCGGTTGGAGTTAATTCCTCAACCTCATCGCAGTATTATTCCCATCTGTCCCCACTAAACAACCCCTGGCGGTTCGTTCTCCCCTGCATTTCGGCAAGTTCCAAAAAACCCCATTGTTTGCAGTTGCTCTCCCTCCCTCCCCCTCAATCCCTCCGATCAGTTCGACGTGCTTCAGCGCTGCCATGGCCGACGGCGGCCTGTTTACGCTAAAGAGGAGCGTCGTTCCCCATGGGACGACCAAGGTGAACGTGGTCTACACGAATGACCCTTCCGTTCTCGAGCACACCCTCAAGATGTACGAACAAAAGCTACTAGAGGACAGGTCCAGGTTCGTCGGCCTCGACCTAGAATACACTGCGGACCAAGTAAGTACCGCCGTCGTTCAGTTGGCCATGGACGACCACGTCCTGGTGTACCATTTCTGCAGGTATGTTCTTCACATGCCTTCCTTTATCCTTTTGTTTTTTAATATAGAAACTCTTCCTTTATCTTGGATCTGCTTTTTTATTTCGACATAGACTAGGTTCTAACTTGTATGAAAACACGAACAAACTAACTTGTATGAAAAATGTGGTCTGGAACGTAATATCCAACATACTTGTATAATTTTTTTGGATTGACCACGATATCTAGTTTCATGATTTTGGTACTCAAAATTTGCACAAATTTCATGTACTCATACTCACCGATAATCGGCATGGATGTCAAGATATTAACATATAGTAACTGAATCTTAACTTGACACTTAAATAATTAGATCATATAGTCGCAACAATAATTCATGTTATTTTGATGTGTATCACTGATGCAAAATCATTGTTTCACTGCAACAAGTATACAGTTTACTGGAAGAAAAATATGTGTACTATTTCAGCATATACGATCTTACAAGATTGATTTGTGTTAACATGCAGGAGTCCTGATAATCTGGCACTGCAAGAATTCCTTCAACATAAAGGAATTTGTTTCACAACTGTTGACATCAGGGGTGACTCTAGCAGGTTTGCTAGAGATGGCATTAAAATTCCTAAACATAATTGGATTGACATTCAGGATATGATCAATTTCAATGGTCCTGGCAATAGGACTGGCATGGGTGATTTGGCAGCCGCCATCATTGACCCATCTTACAAAGACATGAAGACCAAGTTCCCTACTAGCAGCCACGATCAATGGGAGTGCATGCCATTGCCTGAAGTAAACTTGAGGTATGCTGCGATTGATGGGTATGTCAGTTTTGAGTTGTACAGGCGACTCAAAAAAATCAATGATGGGCAGCGTCAAGCACAACCAATTCCAAGGGAAGTGGTTTGCCCGGATTGCAAGGAAGCGGCTAGGTTGGCCGCTCTTCCCCCTGCCTGGCGCGACGAGAAGAAGCAGTGTGTCGGGACAACCTACTGGGAATTTGTATCTTATTGCTTTAGGCACAACATACCATTTGATCCGAAGAAAATGCCACCATGGATAAAGGACTCGTGCGAGCCTACTTCGGGGTCTCCGTGGGATGGCGGTTCACATGGTGAGCAAGCTAGGGCAACGGCTGGATGTGGTGAGCTAGCAAGGGCAGGGCCTGTATCTGGTTGGGAAGCTCCAACAAGGATTCCCGACACACGAAGTGCGAACGAGTGCAGAACTTGGACTGCCAACCCATGGGAGGCAGGTACAAGCGGCACCGGCAAGCGCATCAAGAGGGATGATGATAATTGGTGAACTAGGCTGGCGTTATATGTTTCCAAGATTGTACATAAGTTTAGAATTATGAACTGGTAGTATTGTTTAGGTGATGTAATTACTTTTGCAACAATGTGTATGAGGTTTCAGAATCACGCATCCTTATTTAAACATGTTTAAAACATGGAAATGAAAAGGTAAGCCTGCATCCTTCTTAGTCACTCCAAAATTAAGCTTTTGGGAAGGTATTTGAAATTTCCATGTTTGAAACCCAAAACGACTTCTCTTCGTGATTGACTTCATAAGACAAAGTTCAGGCTTAGGGGTAGATACATGATTTTTCTGGTTTGAATATGACTAGACCTTGTTTATCAACTTGAGTGCTTACTATATGACATAAGAAGGCTATGTGCTTTGGTTTTTCATTTTTTTTTGAATCTTGGTCAATTCCTAGGTACGGTTTGACCAAGATTTGAACAAGTTTAAAATATGAAAATAAAATGTAAGCCCGGTCTGGATCCTTCTTAGTCACTCTGAAATGAAGCTTTTGGGAGGTTTTTGAAATTTCCATGTGTTTGAAACCCAAAACCACTTCTCTTCATGCTTGACTTCGTAAGATAGATTTTAGGGTTAGGGGTAGATACGTACATGATTTTTCTAATTATTTTTATGCCCATTTGAATCTTGGTCAAATCATAGGTTTGACCAAGATTTAAACATGTTTAAAATATGAAAATGAAAAGCTAAGCCTGCATCCTTCTTAGTCACTCCAAAATGAAGTTTTTGGGAAGGTTTTTGAAATTTCCATGATTGAAACCCAAAAACGACTTCTCTTCGTGCTTGACTTCATAAGACAAAGTTTAGGGTTAGGGGTAGATACATGATTTTTCTGGTTTGAATATGTCTAGACCTTGTTTATCAACTTGAGTGCTTATTATATGACATAAGAAGGCTATGTGCTTTGGTTTTTCATTTTTTTATACCCATTTGAATCTTGGTCAAATCCTAGGTTTGACCAAGATTTGAACAAGTTTAAAACATAAAAATAAAAGGTATAAGCTCGACCTGGATCCTTCTTAGTCACTCTAAATTGAAGCTTTTGGGGGGTTCTTGAAATTTCCATGTTTGAAACCCAAAACCACGTCTCTTCATGCTTGACTTCATAAGACAGAGTTTAGGGTTAGGGTAGATACATGATTTGTCTGGTTTGAATATGTCTTGACCTTGTTTATCAACTTGAATGCTTAATATATGACATAAGAATACTATGTGCTTTGGTTTTCATTTTTTGATTTTTTCTGAATTTTTATGCCCATTTGATCTTGGTCAAATCCTAGGTTTAACCAAGGTTTAAACAAGTTTAAAACATGAAAATGAAAAGGTAAGCCTGCATCCTTCTTAGTCACTCCAAAATGAGGCTTTTGGGAAGGTTTTTGAAATTTCCATGTTTGAAATCCAAAACGACTTCTCTTCGTGCTTGACTTCATAAGACAAAGTTTAGGGTTAGGGGTAGATACAAGATTTTTCTGGTTTGAATATCTCTAGACCTTGTTTACCAACTTGAGTGCTTACTATATATGACATAAGAAGGCTATGTGCTTTGGTTTTTCAGTTTTTTTGAATTTTTATACCCATTTGAATCTTGGTCAAATCCTAGGTACGGTTTGACCAAGATTTGAACATGTTTAAAACATGAAAATAAAAGGTAAGCATGGATCCTTCTTAGTAACTCTAAAATGAAGCTTTTGGGAGGTTTTTGAAATTTCCATGTTTGAAACCCAAAACCACTTCTCTTCATGCTTGATCGACTTCATAAGACAGAATTTAGGGTTAGTGGGTAGATACATGATTTGTCTGGTTTGAATATGTTTAGACCTTGTTTATCAACTTGAATGCTTACTATATGACATAAGAATACTATGTGCTTTAGTTTTCATTTTTTTGATTTTTTCTGATTTTTTTGCACATTTGATCTTGGTCAAATCCTAGGTTTAACCAAGATTTAAACATGTTTAAGACATGAAAATGAAAAGGTAAGCCTGCATCCTTCTTAGTCACTCCAAAATGAAGCTTTTGGGAAGGTTTTTGAAATTTCCATGTTTGAAACCCAAAACCAGTTCTCTTCATGCTTTACTTCATAAGACAGAGTTTAGGGTTAGGGGTAGATATACGTGATTTGTCTAGTTTGAATATGTCTAGACCTTGTTTTATCAACTTGAATTCTTACTATATGACATAAAAAAACTATGTGGTTTGGTTTGATAGTTCATTGTTCATAATTCATAGTTGATCATACATACGGATCATACATACAGAATTGCGCGATCCTTATCGCGACTTCTAACCTATCTAGTCGTCGAGGAAGATGATGGTCGCGTTCTCCTCCGCATCCCGCGCCTCCTTCTCCTTCACGGCGGCGATGGCCGCCGCCTTGTCTTCTTCCTCCGCCCTCTTCTTGTCGGCATCGTCCTTGAGGGACGCGGCCAGCGCCTTCAAGAAGAGGGGGTCTTCCCCTTCCTCCGCCTCCTCCGCCTCCTCGCCGGCTGGCGGCGCGAATCCGCCGCTGGTGCTCGCCTCCCACGCCGCCTTCGACCGGCGGTTCCTCTCCCGGTCGGCGCGCCATTTGTTGAAGACGGGGCCGCTCATCGGTTTGAGCGGCGGATCCGCCTTGTACCAGAGCCCGCCCGGGGCGAACTCGCGGAGCGACGACGGCATGTACAGGGAGCCTCTGTACCTGCACGCCGCGCGCCGACTCCCGGCGGCGGACTGCTTGCACTGGAGCCGCCACGCCTCCTCGAGCGTGTCCGGCGCGCGGGATCGCTTCGATCCGCTCGCGGGCGACGCGGAACTGGTACGGCGTGAATACATGGCGAGCGGCGAAGAATCACCACCCTGCAATCAAGGCCAAGCACGCAGCATATGGCCTCTTCCTTACGTCTTTTGCCTGGTTTGTTGCCGGTCAACGCCCCTGCTGCTGGCCCTGATGCTCCTGGTCCTGTTTAAAGTTCAGCATTAAACTCTATACTATACAACTGTCGTGGTCTTGTGATGTACAGTAGTACTCTTTTGATGCATTTGTGATGTAGTAGTACTGTACTTTTTTTTGAACTGATATAGTACTATCTAAGAAAAGTACTCCCTCCGATTCACATTCTTTTTAGCACCAAGAAATATGGATCGGATCACCGGAGCGAGGGAGTAAATTACCCTTTTGTTGTGGCTTATTTTGGCTTTGGCAAAAGCCCTAAATAGGTGCTTTTTGGGCTTTTGGATTTTGGAAGCCAAAAGAATAGAATCTTTGTTCTTGGCTTCCAAAATCCAAAAGCCCAAAAAAGCACCTATTTACGTGCTTTTTTTGGCTTTTGCCAAAGCCAAAAGCCAAAAAAAGCCACAACAAAAGGGCCATAAACATGGCATCTCGTGCATGAAGCTTGACAGATTGATCGGGTTGGCTAGAACGGCTAAACAATGCTGCTCATTAGGCAAATGCATGCCATGTACGATAGTATACATCCAGTAAAGAAGTCTATACTGACATAAAAAAGACTACATTGGGGATGAGAGTCAATTGGGGCATCTACAATACAGAAAATCTTGCTCGTAGTTGATTTTGGCTAAGAGGGTTTTGTGCCCATATTTGTATCTTGGTATAATCCTAGGTTTGACAATGATTTAAACAAGTTTAAAATATGAAAATGAAAAGGTAAGCATGGATACTTCTTAGTCACTCTAAAATGAAGCTTTTGGGAGGTTTTTGATATTTCCATGTTTGAAACCAAGAACCACTTCTCTTCATGCTTGGCTTCATAAGATAAAGTTTAGGGGTTAGGGGGTAGATACATGATTTGTTTGGTTTGAATATGTCTAGACCTTGTTTATCAGCTTGAATGCTTACTATATGACATAAGAAGACTATGTACTTTGGTTTTTCATTTTTTTTTAAATTTTATGCCCATTTGAATCTTGGTCAAATACACTAGCTATGACCAAGATGTAAACAAGTTTAAAACATGAAAATGAAAAGGTAAGCATGGATCCTTCTTAGTCACTCTAAAATGAAGCTTTTGGGGGTTCTTGAAATTTCCAAGTTTGAAACCCAAAACCACTTCTCTTCATGCTTGACTTCATAAGACAGAGTTTAGGGTTAGGGGGTAAATACATGATTTGTCTAGTTTGTTGTTTAGACCTTGTTTACCAACTACTAGTTCGATTTTGGGCTACTAATATAAAATTAAAATAAGTTGAACTAGTATTCCTCTAAAAAATCATTTTGGTATGCATTGTTTGATACTTTTCATAGCTATAGTGCATCACAAATTTATGATTTCATGCTTTGCTTTGCCAATTTCGATTTTTTCTAACCACCTTCTCTTTGATTTCAAATTTAGGTCAAACTATCGATGCCTACTATGTGTTCTACTTGAATTGGATGCAGCGTGCGCACATGTTTTGCCATTGTTCTGGGCTTCCACACATCTTTGGGGCATCCAAGTATTTAAGTTACCTTGTTTTTTTGAATTGTAATTCATACCCTTCCTCCCAATTTTTATGCACATTTGAATCTTGGTCAAATCCTAAGTTTGACCAAGATTTGAACAAGTTTAAAACATGAAAATGAAAAGGTAAGCCTGAATCCTTCTTAGTCACTCAAAAATGAGAAGCTTTTGGGAGTTTTTTGAAATTTCCATGTTTGAAACCCAAAACCACTTCTCTTCATGCTTGACTTCATAAGACAGAGTTTAGGGTTAGGGGGTAGATACATGATTTGTCTAGTTTGTTGTTTAGACCTTGTTTATCAACTTGAATGCTTACTATATGACATAATAATACTATGTGCTTTGGTTTTCATTTTTTTGATTTTTTCTGAATTTTTATGCCCATTTGATCTTGGTCAAATCCTAGGCTTAACCAATATTTAAACAAGTTTAAAACATGAAAATGAAAAGGTAAGCCTGTATCCTTCTTAGTCACTCCAAAATGAAGCTTTTGGGAAGGTTTTTGAAATTTCCATGTTTGAAATCCAAAACGACTTCTCTTCGTGCTTGACTTCATAAGACAAAGTTTAGGGCTAGGGGTAGAAACATGATTTTTCTGGTTTGAATATGTCTAGACCTTGTTTACCAACTTGAGTGCTTACTATATGACATAAGAAGGCTATATGCTTTGGTTTTTCATTTTTTTTGAAATTTTATGCCCATTTGAATCTTGATCAAATCCTAGGTACAGTTTGACCAAGATTTGAACAATTTTAAAACATGAAAATAAAAGGTAAGCCCGACCTGGATCCTTTAGTCACTCTAAAATGAAGCTTTTGGGGGTTCTTGAAATTTCCAAGTTTGAAACCCAAAACCACTTCTCTTCATGCTTGACTACATAAGACAGAGTTTAGGGTTAGGGGTAGATACATGATTTTTCTTGTTTGAATATATCTAGACCTTGTTTATATCAACTTTAATGCTAACTATATATGACATAAGAAAACTATGTGCTTTGGTTTTTAATTTTTCTGATTTTTTTATTTTGATAGATGCACATTTGAATCTTTGTCAAATCCTAGGTTTGGCCAAGATTTAAACAAGTATAAAACATGAAAATGAAAAGGGGAAGCCTGTATCCTTTCTTAGTCACTCTAAAATGAAGTTTTTGGGATGTTCTTGAAATTTTCATGTTTGAAACCCAAAACCACTTCTCTTCATGCTTGACTTCATAAGATAGAGTTTAGGGGCTAGGGGATAGATACATGATTTGCCTAGGTTTGAATATGCATGTCCAAACCTTGTTTATCAACTTGAATGCTTACTATATGACATAAGAAGACTATATGCATTTGTTTTTCATTTTTCTGATTTTTTTTAAATTTTATGCCCATTTGAATCTTTTGGTCAAATCCTTGGTTTAATTTGACACGGATTTAAACAAGTTTAAAATATGAAAATGAAAAGGTGGTAAGCAGGCATGTATCCTTCTTATATATATTAGTCACTCTAAAATGAAGCTTTTGGGAGGTTTTTGAAATTTCCATGTTTGAAACCCAAAACCACTTCTCTTCATGTTGTTGACTTCATAAGATAGAGTTTAGGGGTTAGGGGTATATATACATGACTTGTCTTGTTTGAATATGTGTCTAGACCTTGTTTATCAACTTTAATGCTTACTATATGACATAAGAACACTATGCGCTTTAATTTGGTTTTTAATTTTTTTAAATTTTGATGCACATTTTGAATCTTGGTCAAATCCTAGGTTTGACCGAGATTTGAACAAGTTTAAAACAAGAAAATAAAAGGTAAGCCCGCCAGACTGGATCCTTTCTTAGTCACTCTATAATGAAGCTTTTAGGGGGGTTGTTGAAAATGTAAGCATGTATCCTTCTTAGTACGTCACACCACAATGAAGCTTTTGGGAGGGTTTTTGAAATGTCCATGTTTGAAACCCAAAACGACTTCTCTTCGTGCTTGACTTCATAATTAAGACAAAGTTTAGGGTTAGGGGTATATAGATACATGATTTTTCTGGTTTGAATATGTCTAGACTTTGTTTATCAACTAGCTTGAGTGCTTACTATATGGCATATATAAGAAGCTAGGCTATGTGCTTTGGTTTTTCATTTTTTTTTGAATTTTTATGCCCATTTGAATCTTGGTCAAATCCTAGGTACGTACGGTTTGACCAAGATTTGAACATGTTTAAAACATGAAAATAAAAGGTAAGCATGGATCCTTCTTAGTCACTCTAAAATGAAGCTTTTGGGAGGTTTTTGAAATTTCCATGTTTGAAACCCAAAACCACTTCTCTTCATGCTTGGCTTCGTAAGATAGAGTTTAGGGTTTGGGGTAGATACGTACATGATTTTTCTAAGTATTTTTACGCCCATTTGAATCTTCGTCAAATCCTAAGTTTGACCAAGATTTGAACAAGTTTAAAAACATGAAAATGAAAAGGGTAAGCCTGGATCCTTGTTTAGGGTTAGGGGGTAGAGATACATGATTTTTGTGGTTTGAATATGGCAGACCTTGTTTATCACCTTGATATATGACATAGGAAGACGGTGTGCTTTTGTTTTTTTTTTTTTTGAATTTTTATGCCCATTTGAATCTTGGTCAAGTCATAGGTTTGACCAAGATTTAAACAGGTTTAAAACATGAAAATGAAAAAGTAAGCCTGGATCCTTCTTAGTCACTCCAAAATGTACCAATTGATAAATGAGTTAACTTGGCTTCATGGAAAAAATAATGTCATGTAAATGATTTAACTTGGCTTTCGTACCCTTGAATCCATAGGAAACTTTGTATAAATGTAGTAGTATAATAATCAACCGAGTTTTTACATCAACAGGTCTGTCACTTACGTGTGGTGCCCATGCGTGAGGTCCCACACTTCAGTGAGCACAAGTCACGTGCAATAGGTACGCAAACTCCCAGCCATTTTCTTTGTCAAGAGAAGACGCATCAGGATGCGTATTGGAAGTATGTGGGTCCTTCTGGATCCTTCGGTTGTCCCTCTCACAAAAAAAACAAATCTCTCTCATTCTCGGCCTCGCTCGCTCGCTCGCTCCTGCTCACTGACAAACCCTGCACAAAAGTCAACATCATCACCCGAAAAAGGGGAGACACCATAATTCTCTCCCTTCTTCTCTCCTTCCGAGTGATCCCTTCTTCCTCCGAGTTTCACTCGACGGGCAAACACACATGTGCTGCATAGTAATAATAAAAAAGTAGAAAAATCGACCTACGAATCTATGATTAAATAGGTTAAACTAGGGTTTTGCCCACTACTACAGATCAAGTTCAGAAATATCCAACTACTAGTTCGATTTTGGGCTACTAATATAAAATTAAAATAAGTTGAACTAGTATTCCTCTAAAAAATCATTTTGGTATGCATTGTTTGATACTTTTCATAGCTATAGTGCATCACAAATTTATGATTTCATGCTTTGCTTTGCCAATTTCGATTTTTTCTAACCACCTTCTCTCTGATTTCAAATTTAGGTCAAACTATCGATGCCTACTATGTGTTCTACTTGAATTGGATGCAGCGTGCGCACATGTTTTGCCATTGTTCTGGGCTTCCACACATCTTTGGGGCATCCAAGTATTTAAGTTACCTTGTTTTTTTGAATTGTAATTCATACCCTTCCTCCCAATTTTTATGCACATTTGAATCTTGGTCAAATCCTAAGTTTGACCAAGATTTGAACAAGTTTAAAACATGAAAATGAAAAGGTAAGCCTGAATCCTTCTTAGTCACTCAAAAATGAGAAGCTTTTGGGAGTTTTTTGAAATTTCCATGTTTGAAACCCAAAACCACTTCTCTTCATGCTTGACTTCATAAGACAAAGTTTAGGGTTAGGGGGTAGATACATGATTTGTCTAGTTTGTTGTTTAGACCTTGTTTATCAACTTGAATGCTTACTATATGACATAATAATACTATGTGCTTTGGTTTTCATTTTTTTGATTTTTTCTGAATTTTTATGCCCATTTGATCTTGGTCAAATCCTAGGCTTAACCAATATTTAAACAAGTTTAAAACATGAAAATGAAAAGGTAAGCCTGTATCCTTCTTAGTCACTCCAAAATGAAGCTTTTGGGAAGGTTTTTGAAATTTCCATGTTTGAAATCCAAAACGACTTCTCTTCGTGCTTGACTTCATAAGACAAAGTTTAGGGCTAGGGGTAGAAACATGATTTTTCTGGTTTGAATATGTCTAGACCTTGTTTACCAACTTGAGTGCTTACTATATGACATAAGAAGGCTATATGCTTTGGTTTTTCATTTTTTTTGAAATTTTATGCCCATTTGAATCTTGATCAAATCCTAGGTACAGTTTGACCAAGATTTGAACAATTTTAAAACATGAAAATAAAAGGTAAGCCCGACCTGGATCCTTTAGTCACTCTAAAATGAAGCTTTTGGGGGTTCTTGAAATTTCCAAGTTTGAAACCCAAAACCACTTCTCTTCATGCTTGACTACATAAGACAGAGTTTAGGGTTAGGGGTAGATACATGATTTTTCTTGTTTGAATATATCTAGACCTTGTTTATATCAACTTTAATGCTAACTATATATGACATAAGAAAACTATGTGCTTTGGTTTTTAATTTTTCTGATTTTTTTATTTTGATAGATGCACATTTGAATCTTTGTCAAATCCTAGGTTTGGCCAAGATTTAAACAAGTATAAAACATGAAAATGAAAAGGGGAAGCCTGTATCCTTTCTTAGTCACTCTAAAATGAAGTTTTTGGGATGTTCTTGAAATTTTCATGTTTGAAACCCAAAACCACTTCTCTTCATGCTTGACTTCATAAGATAGAGTTTAGGGGCTAGGGGATAGATACATGATTTGCCTAGGTTTGAATATGCATGTCCAAACCTTGTTTATCAACTTGAATGCTTACTATATGACATAAGAAGACTATATGCATTTGTTTTTCATTTTTCTGATTTTTTTTAAAATTTTATGCCCATTTGAATCTTTTGGTCAAATCCTTGGTTTAATTTGACACGGATTTAAACAAGTTTAAAATATGAAAATGAAAAGGTGGTAAGCAGGCATGTATCCTTCTTATATATATTAGTCACTCTAAAATGAAGCTTTTGGGAGGTTTTTGAAATTTCCATGTTTGAAACCCAAAACCACTTCTCTTCATGTTGTTGACTTCATAAGATAGAGTTTAGGGGTTAGGGGTATAGATACATGACTTGTCTTGTTTGAATATGTGTCTAGACCTTGTTTATCAACTTTAATGCTTACTATATGACATAAGAACACTATGCGCTTTAATTTGGTTTTTAATTTTTTTAAATTTTGATGCACATTTTGAATCTTGGTCAAATCCTAGGTTTGACCGAGATTTGAACAAGTTTAAAACAAGAAAATAAAAGGTAAGCCCGCCAGACTGGATCCTTTCTTAGTCACTCTATAATGAAGCTTTTAGGGGGGTTGTTGAAAATGTAAGCATGTATCCTTCTTAGTACGTCACACCACAATGAAGCTTTTGGGAGGGTTTTTGAAATGTCCATGTTTGAAACCCAAAACGACTTCTCTTCGTGCTTGACTTCATAATTAAGACAAAGTTTAGGGTTAGGGGTATATAGATACATGATTTTTCTGGTTTGAATATGTCTAGACTTTGTTTATCAACTAGCTTGAGTGCTTACTAAATGGCATATATAAGAAGCTAGGCTATGTGCTTTGGTTTTTCATTTTTTTTGAATTTTTATGCCCATTTGAATCTTGGTCAAATCCTAGGTACGTACGGTTTGACCAAGATTTGAACATGTTTAAAACATGAAAATAAAAGGTAAGCATGGATCCTTCTTAGTCACTCTAAAATGAAGCTTTTGGGAGGTTTTTGAAATTTCCATGTTTGAAACCCAAAACCACTTCTCTTCATGCTTGGCTTCGTAAGATAGAGTTTAGGGTTTGGGGTAGATACGTACATGATTTTTCTAAGTATTTTTACGCCCATTTGAATCTTCGTCAAATCCTAAGTTTGACCAAGATTTGAACAAGTTTAAAAACATGAAAATGAAAAGGGTAAGCCTGGATCCTTGTTTAGGGTTAGGGGGTAGAGATACATGATTTTTGTGGTTTGAATATGGCAGACCTTGTTTATCACCTTGATATATGACATAGGAAGACGGTGTGCTTTTGTTTTTTTTTTTTTGAATTTTTATGCCCATTTGAATCTTGGTCAAGTCATAGGTTTGACCAAGATTTAAACAGGTTTAAAACATGAAAATGAAAAAGTAAGCCTGGATCCTTCTTAGTCACTCCAAAATGTACCAATTGATAAATGAGTTAACTTGGCTTCATGGAAAAAATAATGTCATGTAAATGATTTAACTTGGCTTTCGTACCCTTGAATCCATAGGAAACTTTGTATAAATGTAGTAGTATAATAATCAACCGAGTTTTTACATCAACAGGTCTGTCACTTACGTGTGGTGCCCATGCGTGAGGTCCCACACTTCAGTGAGCACAAGTCACGTGCAATAGGTACGCAAACTCCCAGCCATTTTCTTTGTCAAGAGAAGACGCATCAGGATGCGTATTGGAAGTATGTGGGTCCTTCTGGATCCTTCGGTTGTCCCTCTCACAAAAAAACAAATCTCTCTCATTCTCGGCCTCGCTCGACTCGCTCGCTCGCTCGCTCCTGCTCACTGACAAACCCTGCACAAAAGTCAACATCATCACCCGAAAAAGGGGAGACACCATAATTCTCTCCCTTCTTCTCTCCTTCCGAGTGATCCCTCTTCCTCCGAGTTTCACTCGACGGGCAAACACACATGTGCTGCATAGTAATAATAAAAAAGTAGAAAAATCGACCTACGAATCTATGATTAAATAGGTTAAACTAGGGTTTTGCCCACTACTACAGATCAAGTTCAGAAATATCCAACTACTAGTTCGATTTTGGGCTACTAATATAAAATTAAAATAAGTTGAACTAGTATTCCTCTAAAAAATCATTTTGGTATGCATTGTTTGATACTTTTCATAGCTATAGTGCATCACAAATTTATGATTTCATGCTTTGCTTTGCCAATTTCGATTTTTTCTAACCACCTTCTCTCTGATTTCAAATTTAGGTCAAACTATCGATGCCTACTATGTGTTCTACTTGAATTGGATGCAGCGTGCGCACATGTTTTGCCATTGTTCTGGGCTTCCACACATCTTTGGGGCATCCAAGTATTTAAGTTACCTTGTTTTTTTGAATTGTAATTCATACCCTTCCTCCCAATTTTTATGCACATTTGAATCTTGGTCAAATCCTAAGTTTGACCAAGATTTGAACAAGTTTAAAACATGAAAATGAAAAGGTAAGCCTGAATCCTTCTTAGTCACTCAAAAATGAGAAGCTTTTGGGAGTTTTTTGAAATTTCCATGTTTGAAACCCAAAACCACTTCTCTTCATGCTTGACTTCATAAGACAGAGTTTAGGGTTAGGGGGTAGATACATGATTTGTCTAGTTTGTTGTTTAGACCTTGTTTATCAACTTGAATGCTTACTATATGACATAATAATACTATGTGCTTTGGTTTTCATTTTTTTGATTTTTTCTGAATTTTTATGCCCATTTGATCTTGGTCAAATCCTAGGCTTAACCAATATTTAAACAAGTTTAAAACATGAAAATGAAAAGGTAAGCCTGTATCCTTCTTAGTCACTCCAAAATGAAGCTTTTGGGAAGGTTTTTGAAATTTCCATGTTTGAAATCCAAAACGACTTCTCTTCGTGCTTGACTTCATAAGACAAAGTTTAGGGCTAGGGGTAGAAACATGATTTTTCTGGTTTGAATATGTCTAGACCTTGTTTACCAACTTGAGTGCTTACTATATGACATAAGAAGGCTATATGCTTTGGTTTTTCATTTTTTTTGAAATTTTATGCCCATTTGAATCTTGATCAAATCCTAGGTACAGTTTGACCAAGATTTGAACAATTTTAAAACATGAAAATAAAAGGTAAGCCCGACCTGGATCCTTTAGTCACTCTAAAATGAAGCTTTTGGGGGTTTCTTGAAATTTCCAAGTTTGAAACCCAAAACCACTTCTCTTCATGCTTGACTACATAAGACAGAGTTTAGGGTTAGGGGTAGATACATGATTTTTCTTGTTTGAATATATCTAGACCTTGTTTATATCAACTTTAATGCTAACTATATATGACATAAGAAAACTATGTGCTTTGGTTTTTAATTTTTCTGATTTTTTTATTTTGATAGATGCACATTTGAATCTTTGTCAAATCCTAGGTTTGGCCAAGATTTAAACAAGTATAAAACATGAAAATGAAAAGGGGAAGCCTGTATCCTTTCTTAGTCACTCTAAAATGAAGTTTTTGGGATGTTCTTGAAATTTTCATGTTTGAAACCCAAAACCACTTCTCTTCATGCTTGACTTCATAAGATAGAGTTTAGGGGCTAGGGGATAGATACATGATTTGCCTAGGTTTGAATATGCATGTCCAAACCTTGTTTATCAACTTGAATGCTTACTATATGACATAAGAAGACTATATGCATTTGTTTTTCATTTTTCTGATTTTTTTAAAATTTTATGCCCATTTGAATCTTTTGGTCAAATCCTTGGTTTAATTTGACACGGATTTAAACAAGTTTAAAATATGAAAATGAAAAGGTGGTAAGCAGGCATGTATCCTTCTTATATATATTAGTCACTCTAAAATGAAGCTTTTGGGAGGTTTTTGAAATTTCCATGTTTGAAACCCAAAACCACTTCTCTTCATGTTGTTGACTTCATAAGATAGAGTTTAGGGGTTAGGGGTATAGATACATGACTTGTCTTGTTTGAATATGTGTCTAGACCTTGTTTATCAACTTTAATGCTTACTATATGACATAAGAACACTATGCGCTTTAATTTGGTTTTTAATTTTTTTAAATTTTGATGCACATTTTGAATCTTGGTCAAATCCTAGGTTTGACCGAGATTTGAACAAGTTTAAAACAAGAAAATAAAAGGTAAGCCCGCCAGACTGGATCCTTTCTTAGTCACTCTATAATGAAGCTTTTAGGGGGGTTGTTGAAAATGTAAGCATGTATCCTTCTTAGTACGTCACACCACAATGAAGCTTTTGGGAGGGTTTTTGAAATGTCCATGTTTGAAACCCAAAACGACTTCTCTTCGTGCTTGACTTCATAATTAAGACAAAGTTTAGGGTTAGGGGTATATAGATACATGATTTTTCTGGTTTGAATATGTCTAGACTTTGTTTATCAACTAGCTTGAGTGCTTACTAAATGGCATATATAAGAAGCTAGGCTATGTGCTTTGGTTTTTCATTTTTTTGAATTTTTATGCCCATTTGAATCTTGGTCAAATCCTAGGTACGTACGGTTTGACCAAGATTTGAACATGTTTAAAACATGAAAATAAAAGGTAAGCATGGATCCTTCTTAGTCACTCTAAAATGAAGCTTTTGGGAGGTTTTTGAAATTTCCATGTTTGAAACCCAAAACCACTTCTCTTCATGCTTGGCTTCGTAAGATAGAGTTTAGGGTTTGGGGTAGATACGTACATGATTTTTCTAAGTATTTTTACGCCCATTTGAATCTTCGTCAAATCCTAAGTTTGACCAAGATTTGAACAAGTTTAAAAACATGAAAATGAAAAGGGTAAGCCTGGATCCTTGTTTAGGGTTAGGGGGTAGAGATACATGATTTTTGTGGTTTGAATATGGCAGACCTTGTTTATCACCTTGATATATGACATAGGAAGACGGTGTGCTTTTGTTTTTCTTTTTTTTTGAATTTTTATGCCCATTTGAATCTTGGTCAAGTCATAGGTTTGACCAAGATTTAAACATGTTTAAAACATGAAAATGAAAAAGTAAGCCTGGATCCTTCTTAGTCACTCCAAAATGTACCAATTGATAAATGAGTTAACTTGGCTTCATGGAAAAAATAATGTCATGTAAATGATTTAACTTGGCTTTCGTACCCTTGAATCCATAGGAAACTTTGTATAAATGTAGTAGTATAATAATCAACCGAGTTTTTACATCAACAGGTCTGTCACTTACGTGTGGTGCCCATGCGTGAGGTCCCACACTTCAGTGAGCACAAGTCACGTGCAATAGGTACGCAAACTCCCAGCCATTTTCTTTGTCAAGAGAAGACGCATCAGGATGCGTATTGGAAGTATGTGGGTCCTTCTGGATCCTTCGGTTGTCCCTCTCACAAAAAAATCTCTCTCATTCTCGGCCTCGCCGACTCGCTCGCTCGCTCGCTCACTGACAAACCCTGCACAAAAGTCAACATCATCACCCGAAAAAGGGGAGACACCATAATTCTCTCCCTTCTTCTCTCCTTCCGAGTGATCCCTTCTTCCTCCGAGTTTCACTCGACGGGCAAACACACATGTGCTGCATAGTAATAATAAAAAAGTAGAAAAATCGACCTACGAATCTATGATTAAATAGGTTAAACTAGGGTTTTGCCCACTACTACAGATCAAGTTCAGAAATATCCAACTACTAGTTCGATTTTGGGCTACTAATATAAAATTAAAATAAGTTGAACTAGTATTCCTCTAAAAAATCATTTTGGTATGCATTGTTTGATACTTTTCATAGCTATAGTGCATCACAAATTTATGATTTCATGCTTTGCTTTGCCAATTTCGATTTTTTCTAACCACCTTCTCTCTGATTTCAAATTTAGGTCAAACTATCGATGCCTACTATGTGTTCTACTTGAATTGGATGCAGCGTGCGCACATGTTTTGCCATTGTTCTGGGCTTCCACACATCTTTGGGGCATCCAAGTATTTAAGTTACCTTGTTTTTTTGAATTGTAATTCATACCCTTCCTCCCAATTTTTATGCACATTTGAATCTTGGTCAAATCCTAAGTTTGACCAAGATTTGAACAAGTTTAAAACATGAAAATGAAAAGGTAAGCCTGAATCCTTCTTAGTCACTCAAAAATGAGAAGCTTTTGGGAGTTTTTTGAAATTTCCATGTTTGAAACCCAAAACCACTTCTCTTCATGCTTGACTTCATAAGACAGAGTTTAGGGTTAGGGGGTAGATACATGATTTGTCTAGTTTGTTGTTTAGACCTTGTTTATCAACTTGAATGCTTACTATATGACATAATAATACTATGTGCTTTGGTTTTCATTTTTTTTGATTTTTTCTGAATTTTTATGCCCATTTGATCTTGGTCAAATCCTAGGCTTAACCAATATTTAAACAAGTTTAAAACATGAAAATGAAAAGGTAAGCCTGTATCCTTCTTAGTCACTCCAAAATGAAGCTTTTGGGAAGGTTTTTGAAATTTCCATGTTTGAAATCCAAAACGACTTCTCTTCGTGCTTGACTTCATAAGACAAAGTTTAGGGCTAGGGGTAGAAACATGATTTTTCTGGTTTGAATATGTCTAGACCTTGTTTACCAACTTGAGTGCTTACTATATGACATAAGAAGGCTATATGCTTTGGTTTTTCATTTTTTTGAAATTTTATGCCCATTTGAATCTTGATCAAATCCTAGGTACAGTTTGACCAAGATTTGAACAATTTTAAAACATGAAAATAAAAGGTAAGCCCGACCTGGATCCTTTAGTCACTCTAAAATGAAGCTTTTGGGGGTTCTTGAAATTTCCAAGTTTGAAACCCAAAACCACTTCTCTTCATGCTTGACTACATAAGACAGAGTTTAGGGTTAGGGGTAGATACATGATTTTTCTTGTTTGAATATATCTAGACCTTGTTTATATCAACTTTAATGCTAACTATATATGACATAAGAAAACTATGTGCTTTGGTTTTTAATTTTTCTGATTTTTTTATTTTGATAGATGCACATTTGAATCTTTGTCAAATCCTAGGTTTGGCCAAGATTTAAACAAGTATAAAACATGAAAATGAAAAGGGGAAGCCTGTATCCTTTCTTAGTCACTCTAAAATGAAGTTTTTGGGATGTTCTTGAAATTTTCATGTTTGAAACCCAAAACCACTTCTCTTCATGCTTGACTTCATAAGATAGAGTTTAGGGGCTAGGGGATAGATACATGATTTGCCTAGGTTTGAATATGCATGTCCAAACCTTGTTTATCAACTTGAATGCTTACTATATGACATAAGAAGACTATATGCATTTGTTTTTCATTTTTCTGATTTTTTTAAAATTTTATGCCCATTTGAATCTTTTGGTCAAATCCTTGGTTTAATTTGACACGGATTTAAACAAGTTTAAAATATGAAAATGAAAAGGTGGTAAGCAGGCATGTATCCTTCTTATATATATTAGTCACTCTAAAATGAAGCTTTTGGGAGGTTTTTGAAATTTCCATGTTTGAAACCCAAAACCACTTCTCTTCATGTTGTTGACTTCATAAGATAGAGTTTAGGGGTTAGGGGTATATATACATGACTTGTCTTGTTTGAATATGTGTCTAGACCTTGTTTATCAACTTTAATGCTTACTATATGACATAAGAACACTATGCGCTTTAATTTGGTTTTTAATTTTTTTAAATTTTGATGCACATTTTGAATCTTGGTCAAATCCTAGGTTTGACCGAGATTTGAACAAGTTTAAAACAAGAAAATAAAAGGTAAGCCCGCCAGACTGGATCCTTTCTTAGTCACTCTATAATGAAGCTTTTAGGGGGGTTGTTGAAAATGTAAGCATGTATCCTTCTTAGTACGTCACACCACAATGAAGCTTTTGGGAGGGTTTTTGAAATGTCCATGTTTGAAACCCAAAACGACTTCTCTTCGTGCTTGACTTCATAATTAAGACAAAGTTTAGGGTTAGGGGTATATAGATACATGATTTTTCTGGTTTGAATATGTCTAGACTTTGTTTATCAACTAGCTTGAGTGCTTACTATATGACATAAGAAGGCTATATGCTTTGGTTTTTCATTTTTTTGAAATTTTATGCCCATTTGAATCTAGATCAAATCCTAGATACGTTTGACCAAGATTTGAACAATTTTAAAACATGAAAATAAAAGGTAAGCCCGACCTGGATCCTTTAGTCACTCTAAAATGAAGCTTTTGGGGGTTCTTGAAATTTCCAAGTTTGAAACCCAAAACCACTTCTCTTCATGCTTGACTACATAAGACAGAGTTTAGGGTTAGGGGTAGATACATGATTTTTCTTGTTTGAATATATCCAGACCTTGTTTATATCAACTTTAATGCTAACTATATGACATAAGAAAACTATGTGCTTTGGTTTTTAATTTTTCTGATTTTTTTATTTTGATGCACATTTGAATCTTTGTCAAATCCTAGGTTTGACCAAGATTTAAACAAGTATAAAACATGAAAATGAAAAGGGGAAGCCTGTATCCTTCTTAGTCACTCTAAAATGAAGTTTTTGGGATGTTCTTGAAATTTTCATGTTTGAAACCCAAAACCACTTCTCTTCATGCTTGACTTCATAAGATAGAGTTTAGGGGCTAGGGGGTAGATACATGATTTGCCTAGGTTTGAATATGCATGTCCAAACCTTGTTTATCAACTTGAATGCTTACTATATGACATAAGAAGACTATATGCTTTTGTTTTTCATTTTTCTGATTTTTTTAAAATTTTATGCCCATTTGAATCTTTTGGTCAAATCCTTGGTTTAATTTGACACGGATTTAAACAAGTTTAAAATATGAAAATGAAAAGGTGGTAAGCAGGCATGGATCCTTCTTATATATATTAGTCACTCTAAAATGAAGCTTTTGGGAGGTTTTTGAAATTTCCATGTTTGAAACCCAAAACCACTTCTCTTCATGTTGTTGACTTCATAATGTCGAGTTTGTTGTTTAGACCTTGTTTATCAACTTGAATGCTTACTATATGACATAATAATACTATGTGCTTTGATTTTCATCTTTTTGATTTTTTCTGAATTTTTATGCCCATTTGATCTTGGTCAAATCATAGGTTTAACCAATATTTAAACAAGTTTATAACATGAAAATGAAAAGGTAAGCCTGCATCCTTCTTAGCGCATCCACAATGTTGCTATTGCCAAATCTGATACGATGGTGAATTTGGCTTTGGTGTGAAATATAGCAATAGCTCCACAATGTAGTGGTTCCAAATATTTATAACGTGGGTCCCGCCATCAAGCTAAAACAACACATAAAGCCAATATGGAACTACTCTCACAATGTAGGGAACTAGTTCCAAATGCCAAAAGTGAAATTTGGCATCGGAGCACCTACTTGCTCCGGTTGCCTGTTTTTCTGGTTTTGGAACTACCTCTACAATGTATGGAACTAGTTCCAAAAGCCAAAAATCAAATATGGAACCACTTTTGGCTACACGTTGTGGATGCTCTTAGTCACTCCAAAATGAAAGCTTACATATACTCTTGGAATACTGTTTTGGGTGATTTGTCATTCAAAAATTTGGTATCATTCGGATCGGAGGAAGTATAGTTGGAGATGAATGGCCCACCAAGTCTCTGCCTTGAAGTTTGCTCTTTGACCAGTATTACTACTCGCGAGGTGCCGAGGAGACGGGGAGGCCAAATTTAAGAACTAACCTTTGCTCTTGCCGTCTTCCTCAGTTCACCACTTTGTTTACCTCTTGGAATACTACTTCGCCACCATGACCGGGAGCAAGTCTCGCCACAGAAGGGCTCGTGCGGCTGCGGCGAAGCTGAGGGAATCCCAGCAATGGCGTCCCTGTGCTGCTGTCGAGGTGCCTTCTGCGCAAGAGTCTTCAAGGGCGTCGCAGCCCGCGACTGCTACCTTCAGGCGATCCTCCGTTCTTGCGCATCTTTCTATGTCTTTCACAACTTATCATCCCCTCCTTTTCTTACCTTCTCTCAATCGTATATTCAGGTCGGGCGGCCTTAGTTTTCCCGCAGCCCTCCTGCCTGCGGAAACATCTTCCACGGAGCCAAGTTCTCAAAGCAGCGAGGTATAGACATTCGTGCAAATTGGGATTCCCATTTTCTCTTTCTTGGTACTTCTCTGGGTACACTTCTGATTTTGTGCTCCATCCCCATCTGATAGAAGCCCCGCTACGAGATCGGTCCCATTTTAGAAATGGTTATGGGCGATTTCTGCGTCGAGACGGCGGACAGAAGCGCCCTCGCCGATGAGTGCATGAGACTTTATTCTGAGCTCGCCACTGAGAAGATCCGGATTCGCATTCTCGACGATATCGCCATGAAATCGTTCACTGCGAGTAATGAGATCCAGCGGCGGAGCCTCGGCCAGGCGGAGACCATGGACAAACTCGCCGGACTGATCCTGAACCTCACGGTTAGGACGGACAAACTAGAGGCCGAGCTGTCACAGGAGAAGGCTCTCAACTCCGAGCTGAAGCGTCAAGCAGGCTCAAGGTAGATCTTGACCAGGTCACTGTGTACCACTAGCTGCAATCCTTGATGACTGTTGTGTCACCTGGCTTCCGAGTTTCTGAAGGTTAATTTTCGAAATTTTGTTCGTAAAATTGGCCTGTGGAAATGTAAACAAACTAGTACTCTTACTTTATTATATTAGTACTTGTGTCAATGTAGTAGTTGTGTCTGAGTCGAGTCAATGTTGAGTCGTTGAGTGGGAGTGGTGTTTTGGAACATGGGAGCATATGCTACCTATATTTTAAATTGCATCTTACACATATTTTAAATCTCAAAAAATTTGAAACAAAAAATCCGCACGTACATCTTCATGTGCTACGCGCTCACAAAGTCGTTTCATAAAAAATGAACTTATCATGTGACGTGTGTAAAAAAGACAAAATTCAGTGCTTAAAACAATGCTTTTCACAGGATAAGTTTTCTCTTTTTTACATAGGTCATAAAAAATATTATTTTTTCGTGAAACTTGACGCACACACATATATTATGGAGATGTACATGTAGAATTTTTTGTCAAATTTTTTCACACTTTGAAATATATTTTGTTGGTAGAGGGAGCATACGCACCCGGGAGCCGAATTGAGGGAGCAGTCGTTGAGTCACCTAGTATCTATAATATCTAAATAGGAACAAGAAATCCAAAATTTTCAAATTCTGGCAAAAATTAGAACTTCTCAGGAAAATCTATTTTTTTATAGGAAATCAAAAACACTGAAACGAGTATACTGTTTTAATTTGAGCCATTTATGTGCAGATTTGCATAAAAAGACTGACATTTTCCCTAAACTTTGTATATTGTGAAGTCAAGCATGGAGAGAAGTGGTTTTGGGTTTCAAACATCCTTTTCATTTTCTTGTCTTAAACTTGTTTAAATCTTGGTCAAACCTAAGATTTGACCAAAAGATTCAAACATGCATAAATTCAAAAAAATCAGAAAAATGAAAAAACAAAAGCATATAGTCTTCTTATGTCATATAGTAAGCATTCAAGTTGATAAACAAGGTCTAGACATATTCAAACCAGAAAAATCATGTATATATCTACCCCTAACCCTAAACTCTGTCTTATGAAGAGAAGTGGTTTTGGGTTTCAAACATGGAAATTTGAAGAACCTCCCAAAAGCTTCATTTTAGATTGTGACTAAGAAGGATCCAGGCTTACCTTTTCACTTTCATGTTCTAAACTTGTTTAAATCCTAGTCAAACCTAGGATTTCACAAAGATTCAAATATATGGGTATAAAATACAAAAAAATAGAAAAATGAAAAACGAAAGCACATAGTCTTCTTATGTCATATAGTAAGCATTAAAGTTGATAAACAAGGTCTAGACATATTCAAACTAGACAAATCATGTATCTCCCCCTAACCCCTAAACTTTGTATTATGAAGTCAAGCATGAAGAGAAGTGGTTTTGGGTTTCAAACATGGAAATTTCAAAAACCTCTTAAAAATTCATTTTAGAGTGACTAAGAAGGATGCAAGCTTCCCTTTTCATTTGCATGTCTTAAACTTGTTTAAATCTGGGTCAAACCTAAGATTTGACCAAAAGATTCAAACGGGCATAAAATTCAAAAAAAATCAGAAAAATGAAAAACAAAAGCATATAGTCTTCTTGTGTCATATAGTAAGCATTCAAGTTGATAAACAAGGTCTAGACATATTCAAACCAGAAAATCATGTATATATCTACCCCTAACCCTAAACTCTGTATTATGAAGTCAATCATGAAGAGAAGTGGTTTTGGGTTTCAAACATGGATATTTCAAGAACCTCCCAAAAGCTTCATTTTAGAGTGTGACTAAGAAGGATCCAGGCTTACCTTTTTCATTTTCATGTACTAAACTTGTTTAAATCCTGGTCAAACCTAGGATTTCACAAAGATTCAAATATATGTGTATAAAATATAAAAAATAGAAAAATGAAAACCAAAGCACATAGTCTACTTATGTCACATAGTAAGCATTCAAGTTGATAAACAAGGTCTAGACATATTCAAACCAGAAAAATCATGTATATATCTACCCCTAACCCTAAACTCTGTCTTATGAAGTTAATCATGAAGAGAAGTGGTTTTGGGTTTCAAACATTGGAATTCCAAGAACCTCCCAAAAGCTTCATTTTAGAGTGTGACTAAGAAGGATCCAAGCTTACCTTTTCATTTTCATGTTCTAAACTTGTTTAAATCCTGGTCAAAACTAGGATTTCACAAAGATTCAAATATATGGGTATAAAATTCAAAAAAATAGAAAAATGAAAAACCAAAGCACATAGTCTTCTTATGTCATATAGTAAGCATTAAAGTTGATAAACAAGGTCTAGACATATTCAACCTAGACAAATCATGTATCTACCCCCTAACCCCTAAACTCTGTCTTATGAAGTCCAACATGAAGAGAAGTGGTTTTGGGTTTCAAACATGGAAATTTCAAAAACCTCTTACAAAATTCAGTTTAGAGTGACTAATTAAGAAGGATGCATTCTCCCCTTTTCATTTTCATGTCTTAAACTTGTTTAAATCTTGGTCAAACCTAAGATTTGACCAAAAGATTCAAACGGGCATAAAAAAATCAGAAAAATGAAAACCAAAGCACATAATTTTCTTATGTCATATAGTAAGCATTCAAGTTGATAAACAAGGTCTAGACATATTCAAACCAGAAAAATCATGTATATATCTACCCCTAACCCTAAACTCTGTCTTATGAAGTCAATCATGAAGAGAAGTGGTTTTGGGTTTAAAACATGGAAATTTCAAGAACCTCCCAAAAGCTTCATTTTAGAGTGACTAAGAAGGATCCAGGCTTACCTTTTCATTTTCATGTTTTAAACTTGTTTAAATCCTGGTCAAACCTAGGATTTGACAAAGATTCAAATATATGGGCAAAAAATTCAAAAAAAATAGAAAAATGAAAAACCAAAGCACATAGTCTTCTTGTGTCATATAGTAAGCATTAAAGTTGACAAAAAAGGTCTAGATATATGCAAACTAGACAAATCATGTATCTACCCCCTAACCCTAAACTCTGTCTTATGAAGTCAAGCATGAAGAGAAGTCGTTTTGGGTTTCAAACATGGAAATTTCAAGAACATCCCAAAAGCTTCATTTTAGAGTGACTAAGAAGGATCCATGATTACCTTTTCATTTTCATGTTTTAAACTTGTTTAATCTTGGTCAAACCTAGGATTTGACCAAGATTCAAATGGGCACAAAATTTAAAAAATCAGAAAAATGAAAAACCAAAGTACATAGTCTTCTTATGTCATGTAGTAAGCATTCAAGTTGATAAAATGGTTCATGCCGGCGTCTTAGCTGCTAAAAAAAATTATACACCAATTGATTTGACGAATTGATGATTTACTCTAGTCTGCTTCTAGACCATGCAGCTAGCGAGTATTCATATGTACTGCATGGAGCCCCCAACTTTTGACTTCCCGTGTCGGAAAAGGCCTGTCTAATAATGTGGGGCAGTGAGGTATCCCGAAGTATCTAGAGGGTTCCAGTGTTTCAGGCTTTCAGCATCGCCAGTCCAAGGGAAGGATGGGTGACGAATCCGTGCATTCACAGCCGTTTAGATCTGAAGAGTCCTTGTATGATGAGCGGTAGATAGCACCTCTAAGCTGCAAATCAACAGCTTCAATTACTTCAAATGAGCATTGGCCGGAAGGCTGACAGAGTGAAAAAATTCAATTTCAAAAACTCATGTATAGAATAGAAAAAAAATAAAAAACATGTAGATAGAATAGAGGTATAGATAGATTAGCCCAAAAAAGAAGAGGACGGGGAAATTTCGAACGCTCGCCTTTAACTCAGCACAGCAGACACCTCCCTCGCGCTCCTAAACTTTCGAACGCGCGCCCAATATTTCGAACGCTCGCCTTTAACTCAGCACCCAGCCCACCTTGTTCTTCTCTAGACACCTCCTTCGGCGCCCTGTTCTTCTCTAGACACACCCTCGGTGAACCAGGCCGCGCACCAAAACTTCCCCACGCTGTCTATCAGCCGCGTCAGCCGGCGACTGCTGGTGGCGCCGTTCTTCTCCAGCCGCACCGGCAGGCGCGGTCAGCTGGTAGATCCTCACGGTATGCATGCTATCTTCAGGCCTGGGCAAGTACGATTCATTATAGCTCAATCGAAGTCAGTCGCCGTCGCCCAGCCCTTATAAGTTCGTTAGTTCGTTCGAATCGATCGGTTGATATTGTTTTCCTCTCGATGTGTTTGTTTGACATTGTTTTCCGCTTTACCTATTTGCTCGAATTCGTTCGTACTGTACACTGTACTGCTCACCATTGCCCAATGTCTGTAGTCGTCGCTTGGTGCCAGTCCTCTATGGACCTGTTTGTAATCTTATTACTTCTGGGTTCTTTGCACTGCTAATACATCGGTGGATTTACGGCCAAAAAGAAGAAAGAATTTGTTGGTATTATATTGCTTTCGATTGATCTGTTCGCCCCCAAGCTTTTACAGAAGCCGCAAGAGATTCAAGGATGAAATGGCTCTCCTTGTTTGCAGTGGCGGATCTACAGGGTATGCCGTATATGCCACGGCATACCCTGCGTCCAAGCCGTGCAAGATCTTTGATAGTTTAATGAGCTGAGCAATTAATCAAGATGAGTGATGTATATGTATACATGCGGTGCTAATACATGTGGCGTGCAGCCATGCGAACACTGAGCTAGTGCATGTAACCGATTGATTAGACATCCGATTGATTAATGCATTGGCTTTAGCCAACAGTCTACTTGCATGTTTTTCAAGATGTGCGATTTTGTCTCGCGTGTAAGCCTACAAGGCCAGCTATGGCCATGCACCATGACCTGATTAGATATCATGATTAATCAAAGGAAATATCTTGCTACTGTATATACGATTAATCAACTGATAATTAATCTTTGGTAGTCAAGTATATGATTAATTATATATATTTAGTGAGAATTCAGTTCAAAATTAGAGCACCCCGTCAACGGTGCATTTTTCAACAATTTACATTTTGATTATATGCAAAATCTGTTTTATTTAATCATTTTGACATACTCCCTTCAATCCAAATTAATTGACTCAACTTTGTCTAGATACTGATGTATCTTAGACAAGTTTGTTGAGTAGATACATTTATATCTAGACAAATTTGAGTTAATTAGTATGAATCCGAGAAAGTATTTTATTTAATTATTTTTATTAGGACAAAAGAAATTCAATAGAAACTCCAAAATTTTGTTGTGTCATACCCTTTCCTAAAATCCTAGGTCCGCCACTGCTTGTTTGTAAGGCAAAGAGGAAATCATATCATGGCTTATCATCATGGGTATAACCTTTTTAGCTAGATTTTGCTGTTTGGGATCTATGATCCTTTTAGTTGCTGCTCTCCAGTAACATTTTCCCTCTTTTTTATTACAGTGAAAAATACACAGCGAGGAAACCACTGTCCAGCCTAAAAAAATAGACCTCAGTTGGTTTGCTGAAATCGGCTCAAATAACGTGGCATTTAGTTATATAGTTTTATATTCGACCTGTTTGCTCAGATATGTTGGTTTACGTTCATACGCAACCTGTTGGGCAAGTATGGACACAGCTTCAGTGACTTTCAGGTCAAAATTCCAGCGGTTGAGTGATTTTTGGTTGGATCCATTCCTGTGCGTTCGATCGGCTTTTGATGGCTGTTATTGAGACAAAGTCATGGCTGGACTTTTGACGCAGCTCCAGTGACGTTCAGCTAGGTCAAAAGCCCAGCGTTGACTTTGGTTCAATATCAGCCATCCAAAGCCAATCGAACACACATGAATGTATCCCCAAAAATCACTCTAGAAGCAAGTTTCCCAGACAAAAACCAAGGTTTAATCGAACCAAAGGAGCCAAGAAGCACGTTGAAGGTTGATGGTCGCGAAATGTGATGCGGCGCAACACCAGGGATTCCGCGCCAACTAGGAACCTGCACAACACAACCAAAGTACTTTGCCCCAACGAAACAGTGAGGTTGTCAATCTCACCGGCTTGCTGTAACAAAGGATTAAACGTATCGAGTGGAAGATGTTTGCAAAGAAAACAGTAAAACAAGTAGATTGTATGCTATGTAAAGAATAGGACCGGGGTCCACAGTTCACTAGAGGTGTCTCTCCCATAAGATAAAAGCATGTTGGGTGAACAAATTACAGTCGGGCAATTGACAAATAGAGAAAGGCATAACAATGCATATACATGACATGGTAAATATAGTGAGATTTAATTGGGCATTACGACAAAGTACATAGACCGCCATCCAACTGCATCTATGCCTAAAAAGTCCACCTTCAGGTTATCATCCGAACCCCCTCCAGTATTAAGTTGCAAAGCAACAGACAATTGCATTAAGTATTGTGCGTAATGTAATCAACAACTACATCCTTAGACATAGCATCAATGTTTTATCCCTAGTGGCAACAGCACATCACAACCTTAGAACTTTCTGTCACTGTCCCAGGTATCAATGAAGGCATGAACCCACTATCGAGCATAATTACTCCCTCTTGGAGTTAAGAGTAAAAACTTGGCCAGAGCCTCTACTAATAACGGAGAGCATGCAAGATCATAAACAACACATGAACAATAGATTGATAATCACCATAATCATAGTACTCTCTATCCATCGGATCCCGACAAACACAACATATAGTATTACAGATAGATGATCTTGATCATGTTAGGCAGCTCACAAGATCTAACAATGAAGCACAACAAGGAGAAGACGACCATCTAGCTACTGCTATGGACCCATGGTCCAGGGGTGAACTACTCACTCATCACTCCGGAGGCGATCATGGCGATGAAGAGTCCTCCGGAGATGAACCCCTCTCCGGCAGGGTGCCGGAGGCGATCTCCGAATCCCCCGAGATGGGATTCGCGGCGGCGTCTCAAGGTTTTCCGTATCGTGGCTCTCGGACGGGGTTTCGCGACGGAGCTTTAAGTAGGCTAAGGTCAACGCGAGGGGCCACACGAGGGGCCGGGGGGCGGCCGCGCCCAAGGGCTGGGCCGCGCCGGCCACCCCCTGGCTGCCTCGTGGCCCCACTTCGTTAGGTCTTCGGTCTTCTGGAAGTGCAAAAATAGGACCCTGGGCGAAAGTTTCGTCCAATTCCGAGAATATTTCTTTACTAGGATTTCTGAAACCAAAAACAGAGAAAACAGAATCGGCTCTTCGCATCTTGTTAATAGGTTAGTAAAATGCATAAATATGACATATAATGTGCATAAAACATGTAGGTATCATCAATAAAGTAGCATGGAACATAAGAAATTATCGATACGTTGGAGACGTATCAGCATCCCTGCTTAGTTCTGCTCGTCCCGAGCAGGTAAAACGATAACAAAGATAATTTCTGAAGTGACATGCCATCATAATCTTGATCATACTATTTGTAAACATATGTAATGAATGCAGCGATCAAAGCAAAGGTAATGACATGAGTAAACAACTGAATCATATAGCAAAGACTTTTCATGAATAGTACTTCAAGACAAGCATCAATAAGTCTTGCATAAGAGTTAACTCATAAAGCAATAAATCAAAGTAAAGGTGTTGAAGCAACACATAGGAAGATTAAGTTTCAGCGGTTGCTTTCAACTTGTAACATGTATATCTCATGGATATTGTCAACATAAAGTAATATAACAAGTGCAATATGCAAGTATGTAGGAATCAATGCACAGTTCACACAAGTGTTTGCTTCTTAAGGTGGAAGGAGATAGGTAAACTGACTCAACAATAAAAGTAAAAGAATGGTCCTTCGCAGAGGAAAGCATCGATTGCTGTATTTGTGCTAGAGCTTTTATTTTGAAAACATGAAACAATTTTGTCAACGGTAGTAATAAAGCATATGAGTTATGTAAATTATATCTTACAAGTTGCAAGCCTCATGCATAGTATACTAATAGTGCCCGCACCTTGTCCTACTTAACTTGGACTACCGGATCTTTGCATGCCATGTTTCAACCAAGTGTCACAAAGGGGTACCTCCATGCCGCCTGTACAAAGGTCCAAGGAGAATGCTCGCATTTCGGATTTCTCGCTTTTGATTATTCTCAACTTAGACATCCATACCGGGACAACATGGACAACAGATAATGGACTCCTCTTTAATGCATAAGCATGTAGCAAAGTTATTATTCTCATATGAGATTGAGGATATATGTCCAAAACTGAAACTTCCACCATGATTCATGGCTTTAGTTAGCGGCCCAATGTTCTTCTCTAACAATTTTGCATGCTCCAACCACTAAAATGATAGACCTTCAGACAAGACGGACATGCATAGCAACTCACATGATATTCAACAATAGTTGATGGCGTTCCCCAGAAACATGGTTATCGCACAACAAGCAACTTAATAAAATATAAAGTGCATAAGTACATATTCAATACTACGATAGTTTTTAAGGCTATTTTGTCCCATGAGCTATATATTGCAAAGGTGAATGATGGAATTTTAAAGGTAGCACTCAAGCAATTTACTTTGGAATGGCGAAATACCATGTAGTAGGTAGGTATGGTGGACACAAATGGCATAGTAGTTGGCTCAAGGATTTTGGATGCATGAGAAGTATTCCCTCTCGATACAAGGTTTAGGCTAGCAAGGTTATTTGAAGCAAACTCAAGGATGAACAAGTGCAGCAAGACTCACATAAAAGACATATTGTAAACATTATAAGACTCTACACTGTCTTCCTTGTTGTTCAAAACTCAATACTAGATATTATCTAGACCTTAGAGAAACCAAATATGCAAATCAAATTTTAGCAAGCTCTATGTATTTCTTCATTAATGGGTGCAAAGCATATGATGCAAGAGCTTAAACATGAGCACAACAATTGCCAAGTATCACATTATCCAAGACATTTTTAGAATTACTACATGTAGCATTTTCCAATTCCAACCATATAACAATTTAACGAAGAAGAAACTTCGCCTTGAACATTATGAGTAAAGCCTAAGGACACATGTGTCCATATGCAACAGCGGAGCGTGTCTCTCTCCCACAAAGTGAATGCTAGGATCCATCTTATTCAAACAAAAACAAAAACGAAAACAAACCGACGCTCCAAGTAAAGAACACAAGATGTGACTGAATAAAAATATAGTTTCAGGGGAGGAACCTGATGATGTTGTCGATGAAGAAGGGGATGCCTTGGGCATCCCCAAGCTTAGATGCTTGAGTCTTCTTAAAATATGCAGGGATGAACCACGGGGGCATCCCCAAGCTTAGAGCTTTCACTCCTCTTGATCTTAGTATATCATTCTCCTCTCTTGACCCTTGAAAACTTCCTTCACACCAAACTTCAAGCAAACTCATTAGAGGGTTAGTGCACAATTAATAATTCACACATTCAGAGGTGACACAATCATTCTTTTCACTTCTGGACATTGCATAATGCTACTGGACATTAATGGATCAAAGAAATAAATCCAACATAGCAAAAGAGGCAATGCGAAATAAAAGGCAGAATCTGTCAAAAACAGAACAGTCCGTAAAGACGAATTTATAAATGGCACCAGACTTGCTCAAATGGAAAAACTCAAAACTAATGAAAGTTGCGTACATATCTGAGGATCACGCTCGTAAATTGGCAGATTTTTTCGAATTTTCTACAGAGAATTATGCCCAGATTCGTGACAGACAGCAATGCTGTTTCTGCGCAGCGATCCCAAATATAACATCAACTTTGACATAGAAACTTTACTTGGCACAAAAACATGATAAGGAGAGGTTGCTACAGTAGTAAACAACTTCCAAGACTCAATAAAACAAAAAATTGCTGTAGGTAAAAACATGGGTTGTCTCCCATAAGCGCTTTTCTTTAACGCCTTTCAGCTAGGCGCAGAAAGTGCAAATCAAGTAACATCGAGAGTAGAAGCATCAACATCATAGCTTGTTCTAATAATAGAATCAAAAGGCAACTTCATTCTCTTTCTAGGGAAGTGTTCCATACCTTTCTTGAGAGGAAATTGATATTTAATATTACCTTCCCTCATATCAATAACAGCACCAACAGTTCAAGAAAAGGTCTTCCCAACACAATTGGACAAGATGCATTGCATTCGATATCCAAGACAACAAAATCAACGGGGACAAGGTTATTGTTAACCGTAATATGCACATTATCAATCCTCCCCAAAGGTTTCTTTTTAACATTATCGCCCAGATTAACATCCAAATAACAATTCTTTAATGGTGGCAAGTCAAGCATATCATAAATCTTTTTAGGCATAACAGAAATACTTGCACCAAGATCACATAAGGCATTACATTCAAAGTCATTGAATTTCATTTTAATGATGGGCTCCCAACCATCCTCTAACTTTCTAGGAATAGAAGTTTCAAGTTTTAGTTTCTCTTCTCTAGCTTTTATGAGAGCATTTGTAATATGTTTTGTAAAGGCTAAATTTATAGCACTAGCATTAGGACTTTTAGCAAGTTTTTGCAAGAACTTTATAACTTCAGAGATGTGGCAATCATCAAAATCTAAATCATTATGAGCTACAGCAATGGGATCATTATTCCCAAGGTTGGAAAAAATTTCAGCAGTTTTATCACAAGCAGTTTCAGCAGTTTTAGCAATTTCAGGCAGTTTTGTACGCTTTGCACTAGGAGTAGAAACATTGCCACCACCAATTATATTACCATTGATAGTAGGAGGTGTAGCAACATGTGAGGAATTAGCATTACTAGTGGTGGTAATAGTCCAAACTTTAGCTACATTATTCTCTTTAGCTAGTTTTTCATTTTCTTCTCTATCCCACCTAGCACGCAACTCAGCCATTAATCTTATATTCTCATTAATTCTAACTTGGATGGCATTTGCTGTAGTAGTAATCTTATTATCAAGATCATTATTAGGCATAACTTTCAACTTTAAAAGATTAACATCAGAGGCAAGCCTATCAACTCTAGAAGCGATAGTATCAATTTTATCAAGCTTTTCCTCAACAGATTTGTTAAAAGCAGTTTGTGTACTAATAAATTCTTTAAGCATGGCTTCAAGACCAGAGGGTACACTTCTATTATTGTTGTAAGAATTCCCATAAGAATTACCATAACCATTACCATTAGTAGAAGGATATGGCCTATAGTTATTACCAGAGTTGTTCCTATAAGCATTGTTGTTGAAATTATTATTTTTAATGAAATTCACATCAACATTTTCTTCTTGAGCAACCAATGAAGCTAAAGGAACATTATTTGGATCAACATTAGATCTACCATTCACAAGCATAGACATAATCACATCAATCTTATCACTCAAGGAAGAGGTTTCTTCAACAGAATTTACCTTCTTACCTTGTGGAGCTCTTTCCGTGTGCCATTCAGAGTAATTTATCATCATATCATCAAGAAGTTTTGTAGCCGCCCCCAATGTGATGGACATAAAAGTACCTCCAGCAGCTGAATCCAATAAATTCCGCGAAGAAAAATTTAGTCCTGCATAGAAGGTTTGGATGATCATCCAAGTAGTCAGTCCATGGGTTGGGCAATTCTTTACCAAAGTTTTCATTCTCTCCCATGCTTGAGCAACATGTTCAGTATCTAATTGTTTAAAATTCATTATGCTACTTCTCAAAGAAATAATTTTAGCGGGAGGATAATATCTACTAATAAAAGCATCCTTGCATTTAGTCCATGAATCAATACTATTCTTAGGCAAAGATAGCAACCAATCTTTAGCTCTTCCTCTTAATGAGAAAGGAAACACTTTCAATTTAATAATATCACCATCTACATCTTTATACTTTTGCATTTCACAAAGTTCAACAAAATTATTGAGATGGGCAGCAGCATCATCAGAACTAGCACCAGAAAATTGTTCTCTCATGACTAGATTTAGTAAAGCAGGTTTAATTTCAAAGAATTCTGCTGTAGTAGCAGGTGGAGCAATAGGTGTGCATAGGAAATCATTATTATTTGCATTTGTGAAG
Organism: Lolium multiflorum; assembly: GCA_030979885.1. Classification (NCBI taxonomy): domain Eukaryota; kingdom Viridiplantae; phylum Streptophyta; class Magnoliopsida; order Poales; family Poaceae; genus Lolium; species Lolium multiflorum. Next base: position 144,855,005 of record CM061747.1, read on the forward strand.
TCACACAACTTAGTATTTTCAGGGTTGGCCATTTTAGCAACAGTAAATAAAGCAAACTAGATAAAGTAAATGCAAGTAACTAATTTTTTTGTGTTTTTAATATAGCAAACAAGATAGCAAATAAAGTAAAACTAGCAACTAATTTTTTTGTGTTTTGATTTAGTGCAGCAAACAAAGTAGTAAATAAAATAAAGCAAGACAAAAACAAAGTAAAGAGATTGAGAAGTGGAGACTCCCCTTGCAGCGTGTCTTGATCTCCCCGGCAACGGCGCCAGAAATTTAGCTTGATACGCGTAGATGCACACGTCCGTTGGGAACCCCAAGTGGAAGGTATGATGCGTATAGAAGCAAGTTTCCCTCAGTATGAAACCAAGGTTTAATCGAACCAGTAGGAGCCAAGAAGCACGTTGAAGGTTGATGGTCGCGAAATGTGATGCGGCGCAACACCAGGATTCCGGCGCCAACTAGAACCTGCACAACACAACCAAAGTACTTTGCCCCAACGAAACAGTGAGGTTGTCAATCTCACCGGCTTGCTGTAACAAAGGATTAAACGTATCGAGTGGAAGATGTTTGCAAAGAAAACAGTAAAACAAGTAGATTGTATGCTATGTAAAGAATAGGACCGGGGTCCACAGTTCACTAGAGGTGTCTCTCCCATAAGATAAAAGCATGTTGGGTGAACAAATTACAGTCGGGCAATTGACAAATAGAGAAAGGCATAACAATGCATATACATGACATGGTAAATATAGTGAGATTTAATTGGGCATTACGACAAAGTACATAGACCGCCATCCAACTGCATCTATGCCTAAAAAGTCCACCTTCAGGTTATCATCCGAACCCCCTCCAGTATTAAGTTGCAAAGCAACAGACAATTGCATTAAGTATTGTGCGTAATGTAATCAACAACTACATCCTTAGACATAGCATCAATGTTTTATCCCTAGTGGCAACAGCACATCACAACCTTAGAACTTTCTGTCACTGTCCCAGGTATCAATGAAGGCATGAACCCACTATCGAGCATAATTACTCCCTCTTGGAGTTAAGAGTAAAAACTTGGCCAGAGCCTCTACTAATAACGGAGAGCATGCAAGATCATAAACAACACATGAACAATAGATTGATAATCACCATAATCATAGTACTCTCTATCCATCGGATCCCGACAAACACAACATATAGTATTACAGATAGATGATCTTGATCATGTTAGGCAGCTCACAAGATCTAACAATGAAGCACAACAAGGAGAAGACGACCATCTAGCTACTGCTATGGACCCATGGTCCAGGGTGAACTACTCACTCATCACTCCGGAGGCGATCATGGCGATGAAGAGTCCTCCGGGAGATGAATCCCCTCTCCGGGGTGCCGAGGCGATCTCCGAATCCCCCGAGATGGGATTGGCGGCGGCGTCTCTCGTAAGTTTTCCGTATCGTGGCTCTCGGACCGGTTTCGCGACGAGCTTTAAGTAGGCGGAAGGTCAACGCGAGGGCCACACGAGGGCCCAGGGGTGGGCCGCGCGCGGCCGGGCCGCGCCGGCCACCCCCCTGGCTGCCTCGTGGCCCCACTTCGTTAGGTCTTCGGTCTTCTGGAAGCTTCGTGCAAAAATAGGACCCTGGGCGAAAGTTTCGTCCAATTCCGAGAATATTTCTTTACTAGGATTTCTGAAACCAAAAACAGCAGAAAACAGCAACTGGCTCTTCGGCATCTTGTTAATAGGTTAGTTCAAAAATGCATAAATATGACATATAATGTGCATAAAACATGTAGGTATCATCAATAAAGTAGCATGGAACATAAGAAATTATCGATACGTTGGAGACGTATCAGCCATCCAAAGCCAATCGAACACACATGAATGTATCCAACCAAAAATCACTCTACAATAAGTCGTTTCCAGACAAAAACAATGTTTATTCCCAAACTATTTTTTTTGAATCCGACCAATCTTTCCCGGAATGCAGAAGAAATATATAAGATTTACTGGAATGTTGTTCTTTTTACTGGACAGTTTGAATTTTAAGTTTAAAGTTGGTTGTAAAACATAAAATGAGGTTTATTGATAAACAATATGGCTGAATCTGATGAAACTCCCCCAGAATGCATAACCCGACATATAAGATTTACTGGATTTTTGTTTCAAAAACTTCTAGGCAGTACGAATTTTAAGTTTAAAATTTTCTCGTGAAACTTAAAATGGGTAAATTTTGGATCCATTCTCGTGCGTTCGATTGGCTTTTGATGGCTGTTATTGAAACAAGTGTTAATTGGTTCTATGCCACTCCTCAATTCACAAGTTGTGTTTATGCCATTACAAAAACTGAAGTTGTGTTTATGCCACTCTCAATTCTCAATATCCCCTTCTATATATGCCATTTTCAATACTCCACTATAATAAATATAGCATATCTATGATAGTACTCTATGATACCACCCACTATGCACCCATGTTCCAAACACCACTCCCGCTGACTGTACCTTATTGTATCGAGCGATAAGCTTGATGAGCAACCCAAACAAACAAACAAAAAGACTGTACCTTATTGTACTTGCTCTTACCCGTATCTTCTCTTTCTCTTTCATCGCGAGTGCAGCTAATTCAGTTAGTCTTCCAATGAATATTAATATTTTGTCTCAATGATGTCATGTTTCGACTAACAATTAGCACTTTTGAATTCTTAGATTGCTTTTTCACACGATGCACTTCTTTTAATTTATTTTACCACATTTCAATGTGAACCTTGACCAAATAAATAGGACAACAATATCACGATCATATAATACATAAGCAGCATTGTTAGAATCGTGTTGGAAAATACTTTCTAATGATACCAGTTTTATATCAATTTTTTTATATACTTCATCCTGAAAAATATGTTTCAACTTCATCAAAACTTGCATGTATCTGCAAACTAAACTCATCTAAATACATGTATATCTACATAAAATTGAAACATCATTTTTAAATAGAGAGATATAGATTAATATTTTTTCGAAGATAAAATACGAAAAACAAGGGTGCATTGTTTATTGAAATGGAGTGAGTAGTATATATAAAATCATTTTAGTTGCCAATGATCATGTTGAGGGCCTCTATTTCTTGTTTTGCTCAGGCCCTCCGTATTCTCAGGTACGGCCCTGGTGGTCTATGAACCTGTATGTAATCTTATTACTTTTGGCTTCTTTGCACTGCTAATAGATCGGCGGAATTACGGCAAAAAAGAAGAAAGAATGTGTTGGTATTGTATTGCTTTCGATAGATCTGTTCGCCCCTCCCCCCAAGCATTTATAGATGGCACAAGAGATTCAAGGATGAAATTGCTCTCCTTGTTCATAAGGCAAAGAGGAAATCATATCATGGGTAGAACATTATATATATATTTTGCTGCTTGGGATCTATGATCCTTTTAGTTGCTGCTCTCCAGCAACTTTTGTACATATTTCCCTCTTTTTATTAATAAAAAAATACAAAGTGGGGAAACCCAGTGGTCAGCCTAAAAAAATCTGTTCGCTAGGTAGCCGTAGTTTTGCACTCAGTTTGTTTGCTGAAATCGGCTCAAATAATGTAGCATTTATAGTTTTATATTCGACCTGTTTGCTCAGGTATGCTTGCTTACATTCGTAGGTGACCTGTTTGTTGAAATAGCTTATCGCTTCTCTGACCATCTATCTCCTCAACAGATGGACAGAACTTGGATATTATTTGACTCATTAACCACACCAACATATTTGAGTGGTATTGAAGACTTCATGAAGCACGTTAGTGATTTTACTGACGGCGACAAGACAAAGGAAGTGATTTGTCCATGCCGCGTATGTTTGAATATTGGGTCCAAGCCTCAACATGTAGTCTCAGATCATTTATTCGTTTATGGGATGGACCAGACATATATCAGGTGGATTAACCATGGTGAACACTATGATCAGCCTGACATTATTGATCCTCTTTATTCTGATGGTTATCAGCCTGAAGATCTCGTCCAGGATGAGGCTACTGCTAATTTGTTACGGGATCTGTATCCATATGCAAGCCAACAGCCCCATGGTTATCACAAAAAGCCTCTTTTCCATGACCTGATAGAAGATGCTAAGCGCTTAGTGGCCCCTGGTTCTGTTGTGTCAAGATTCGAATTAATTGTGAAATTACTTCATGACAAGTCATACCAGGGGATTACCAATAAAGCGTTCAATGCAGTTGCGAAGACATACAGCGATGCACTCCCTGGGGCTGGACTGCCAAAATCCTTTTATGAGGTGAAGCAGTACATCAAGGTACTGGGACTTGGATATGAGAAGATTGATTTTTGCAAAAATAACTGTGCACTGTTTTGGATGGAGTATAATGACCTCGATGAATGTCCAGTATGTAAGGAATCAAGATGGAAACATGATGGAGCTGGTGGTAAGAAAAAGATTCCTTGGAAGGTTCTGAGATACTTTCCACTTGTACAAAGATTGCAGAGGTTGTTTGCTTCAGAACAAACATCTCGGGAAACAAGATGGCACAAAGAGATTCTCACGCCCGACCCTGATTTACTGAGGCATCCTGCTGATGGCGATGAATGGAAGCAATTCGACCTGGATCATCCAGATTTTGCTGCAGATCCAAGGAACCTGAGACTTGGCCTTGCTACAGATGGATTCAACCCATTTGGCAACATGAGCAACTCGTATAGCATGTGGCCAGTACTAGTTACACCTTACAACCAGGCTCCCTGGACATGCACCGATCAGTCGAACTGTATGATGGCCTTACTCATCCCAGGTCCCAAATCTCCTGGGAAGGATTTTGATGTGTTCATGCAGCCTCTTATTAGAGACTTGCAAACATTATGGGAGGGTGTCCCTACACGGGATGTGTGTCAACCTAAAGAACAAAATTTTCTATTACGTGCTGCTGTACTGTATTGCACCCATGATTATCCAGCTTTGGGCACTATGTCAGGCAGAGTAACATCAGGTTATAATGCATGTGTTCACTGTGATACTGATCAGCTGGCAGTGAGGATAATAAACAAGATATGCTATATGGGCCATCGCCGTTTCCTTCCATTAGATCACAGTTTCCGAAAAAATAGAAAAAAATTGCAATTTATTGGTGATCAGGCCTGTAAAAAGACTAAACCGCAGCACTTTAAGAGTCACGAGTTGGAGGCGCACCTAGAAGCGGTCAGAAATGTTAAACCAGGAAAACCACCAGCCGCCACAGCAGGTACAGGCGTACAGCAGAGAGCATAGAGCAACATCTCTAGTTATATTCCTTTATTTTTCATGTCTAAATTGTTGTATTTGTGTTTGCTTGTAGATGATGACAATGGACAAGAAGCTAGCTTCTGGAGTGTTCTTGAAGATATTGAGGAAGGCCTCGAGGTTAGCATCTATCTCTAATACTGTAGCATTTTCACTATACTACTATGATAGATGAATGGATCATCAGTTATTCACTTGCTTGTTTCGGACAAGATGATGATACTACTATGATAGATGAATGGATCATCAGTTATTCACTTGTTTCGGACAGGATGATGATACTTGTATAGAACAAGCTTTCAGTCTAATCTTTTCACCTTATGCAGGGCCTGAAGCTGTAATGTTTAGTGAGTCGCAGCCTGCACTTCAGTGCTTCTACAAGTCTGAAATGATGAAGCAAAGCTTGGAGTAAAGACTGCAATTTATCTTCATTTTCGGTTCATTCGAATTCTGTATTGTCATGAGTCATGACTCTTGTCATGTAATGGCTGAAGTTAAACTGCCAATTGATTTGTGTCATGTAATGGCTGAACTTAAACTGCTACTCCTACCATTTGTGTCATGTAATGGCTGAAACTTAAACTGCTATGTGTCCCTGTGCGGCTATGTGCCCAGTTTTCTCCTATTGATTTGCTGTCAATATTTTTAGCTAAGGTACTAGAGAAGTGCTGCTCAATTTTTTTTAGCCTATTGTCAGGGATGGGTAACCGCTGGTTAGCCGTTAACCCGATGGTGGTGGTTATGGTATGCAGTATGTCCCCGTGGCAGTTATCAGGGATGGGGACGGGAAGAACTTTGCCTCACGGGGACGGTTTTGGTTTAGTAATAACCAGCGGTTTCTCTCCCCGTTGCCAAATGGAGGTACAGCAGAGAAGAATACAGAAGATGCAGCAGCAGTAGTAGCAGATAGAAAAAGGAAGAAGAGACGAGATGAACTGAGTCTAGCAGCTACCAAAAGGAAGATGGGAGGTGAAATAGCAGCACGTACCAAGAGGAAGGAAATGGAAAATGATAGACCGAGAATATTTTATAAGCGCAGGACCACTCTTTGGGACTTGCCGTATTGGGCTGGTAAGAAGCTTCGGCATAATATTGATATCATGCACATGGAGAAGAATATATGTGACAGCATTGTCGGCACATTACTCAACATTCCATCCAAGACAAAAGATAGCTCAAATGCTAGGATTGATTGTGCAACATTGAATGTTAACAGGCACTTGCAACTGGATCGTAATGACAAAGTGAACAAAGGCAAGGAAAAACATTATAAATTTCGAGGCGCGGAATTCACATTGCCGATGCCTAAAAGGAGATTATTTTGTGAGTACCTCCGAGGTGTGATGTTCCCGTTCGGATTTGCTTCCAACATTGCAAATTGTCTCAATGCTGAAGGAAACAAGCTCCAAGGGTTGAAAACTCACGATTGTCACATCCTGCTGCAAAGGCTTTTAGCTATTGGCATTAAAGATTTAGTGAAGCCAAATATGTACAACGTGATTGCAGAGTTGGGAAGGTTCTTTAGGGAAATATGTAGTAAAACTCTAAGCAGAGCTGTTGTAGAACGTCTTAAGGTGGACATAGCAGTAATCCTGTGCAAGCTGGAGCTGATATATCCTCCAGCCTTCTTTGATGTGATGGTGCATTTGGCTGTTCATCTACCTGATGAGGCACTTTTAAGAGGTCCGGTACAGTATGGATGGATGTACCCTATAGAACGTCGACTGTGCACTTTCAAGAATACAGTTAGGAACAAAGCTAGACCGGAGGCTTGCATTGCAGTGGCGTATATTGCTGCTGAAGCATATACATTTGCCTCAAGATATATTCCTGATATTGAGACCAGATTCAATCGGGGTCGCAGAATTTTGGAAGTTGGAGGATCTGTTTTTAAACATGGTGTTGAGCTAATAGGAAAGAGGACCGAAAAAACATTAGAGCAGTCTGAATTTGAACAGCTGTCTTGGTATGTGCTGAATAATGCTACAGAGGCTGATGAATATGTTAAGTGAGTACTATGCACACGAACTACTCAGTTCCTCGCATATACTATGAACTTGTATCAAAATGAAATATATTCAGCTGACTTGGCTATGTTTTGCAGGTTGTACATGGAAACGAATGGAAAGCTATCGGCACGTGGGAGTGGGTTTCAGGACTGGTTTGAGAAATATGTAAGATGTTCAATTGCACTCTGACTTGTCTATGTGTTTTCACATGAGATGACCTCTTGTCTATTTTGTAATCGTAGATCTCGAAACTCCATGCGGAGAATCCAGGCGCTGTTAGTGCTGATCTCCTTGTCCTATCACGTGGTCCAGATAAGAGGGTGTTGGTAGCTGCAGCTTGCAATGCCAATGGTGTCCATTACAGCTCCTATGAGCGTGAACAACATTTGAAGACACGAAATAGTGGCATCACAACCAGTGGAGATCACTTGACAACCAGAAAAAAGAGATCAGAGTCATTTGACCATTATGGTCACATAGAAGAGGTTATTCAGTTGTTCTATAGTGATAAGGTTACTGTCCGATCTGTGGTTCTATTTAAGTGTTATTGGTACAACCAAGATCCAAACAAGGGCAAAGGTGCCAGAAATGATGGGTATTTCATATCAGTCGATACTACTGCTCAGTGGTACAAGGATGATCCTTATATTTTGGTACCTCAAGCGGCCAAGGTACTTTTCTTGGAAGACAGATCTAGAAAAGGATGGCAGTATGTGCAAAAGTTTGTGGCAAGGAACATATATGATTTGGATGAGAATGCGGATCCAATAATTGGTGCCCAGCAAGATGATTTCGCTGGTTGTATGCAAACTAAAGTTGCTGACATTGATGAAACCTCGTTGGATACAGGTATCCCTGCACATGATGGAGAAGTAGATTTCACTGTTGAGGTTAGCATAGTCGACAAAGAGATGGATAAACTGAAGCTACCTGGTGAATCTCAGGAGGAGAATGGACAGGACGAGCAGGATGAGACCATGCACGAATATCAGAATGAAGACGGAGGTGATGATGATGATGATGATGATGATGATGATTAGACTCTTGTCTCTGTATCATGCTGTGAGATGAAGAACCATGATTTGTTTTGATTTTTCTATTTGGAAAATGTATGAGTCCTGAAGACAATTATCTGTTGGATTGTAATCCCATGATGACTAATTATTTATGTTTGTTGTCCTACTAAAAGTTGGTCAAACTTAATTGTGTGGAAGTAATCCCATGCTGTTTGATTCATAGGGTCATATCCCATAGGAAAATAGAATGATAATAGATCAAACTAATGCAGAATATCTTATAACCACAATCAAATAGAATTTCTCTTGACATAGGATTCAAGTTGGCATGGCATCCCTATCATACAGGGTTTTTATTCATACTATGCTACAAATCGAAAATAAGATGGGTCAGCACTTTATCGCGGCAGATAGGGCAGCTGGCGTTCGTTACAAACCAGGAGAAGATGCACTTCCTATGGAACGGGTGTTTGCATCCCCGGAGACGCACCGTTGTGCGCTGCGACAGCCCCAGCATGCATATGCTGCAGTGGCCGTCCTCCGGCGCAACTAGGACCCAACTGTCCTGCAGCGCCGGCAAGTTGACGATGAGCCGGTGGTCCACCCTAAGGGTGAGGTCGAAGTGGAGGCCACCGAGCCGACGACACGCCTGCTGCCACATCAGGTGCATAACATCGTAAGGCATGATGATGTCCCACTCCTCCTCCGTGAGGTTCAGGTTCTTGAGCAGCCATACACGGGCAAGAATCTCGCGCATAGTTCGCACGACATTGCCCCCACTACGCAGCTTCCTCGGAGGCAAGCCAAGATCCAGCACCACCTCTTCGCAGGGTGTAGTGGTGATATCGTCCTCATCCAGTGGGGCAGGGAGGGGGCCGGCCATCCTCCTGAGCTCGTACGTCCTCGAGAAGAAGATGTGCACTGTCATAGTGTACGGGGACGCCTCGCCCTCGCCCACGGCCGGCGGCTCGCCGACGGAGAAGTCGGTCGTGCTTGCCGACACACGGCAGGCACGGAAGACATGTGGGCCAGACTCGATGATGCGCTCGCGTGAGGAGCGCTCTAGTAGGGGCGTCGCCGCCATTGGGGATTCTTCGGAGGGCTGTAGACAGGCGGCTAGTCGACGGTGAGGTGGTTGGTGTGAGATCTCTGGGATGAGGCCAGGGGAAGTGGGCGAAGTGCTCGGGACTAGGGACTGCCCTCAACTTTCCGCAGTAGTTTATGATAATAATTGGTGGACGAGGGAGACTAGTCCAGAGACTACCCAAAGTTGATAAATCATGTTCGAGGGAAAATGCCCAAGATTTATTATCAAAATTCAAGCTAATTTCGCCGATTTTGTTCTGCCGTTCATTAGACATCATCCAACGGCCTTTGGTCTCTGGGATTCGCTGCTACAGTGTCATCGAGTACTATTTTCTACCCAATTCCAGAAACATCCATAAAGCTAGTAGATAGCTTTCCTGCTTGTTGGCCCCACCCCATTTTTTTAATCTTTTCTTCCTTATCCCCTTCGCTCATGCTAGCAGCTACTTGCAGCCATTGCTACACCAGCGAGGTGATCTCTATATGATAGGCACGGTTTTAGTAAGACAGCAAGTTGTAGATAGCTAACCATGAGACACATGCCTCTCTGGTTGAGACTGAGCTCGCTCTTGTGATTGGGCTCCAATGGTCGAGGTGAGTCACAGCTGCAATGACAGAGGTTTGTGCTGAATTAATTAGCACAGAGGCGTAACTAGCACTAGATGGAGAAGGCATAGTACACATATCGGACACGAAGTCGCGTCTGGCGAGCAGCTCGCATTCACTTGCATCAGTGCGGTACAACAAAGATGATGAAGAAGGATTGGAGCTTTGAAGGTAGTCAGAAAAGTTACAAAAAATAATACGTGCAAAACTTAACCTGTATAAACGCACATGCATGGATAATTTTACATTTCTGCATGAGAAAGACATGTCAATTTTCAGTACGACATGGTTTGATTTGTCAAATTTGATGCTCCTTAATGCGTTTTAAGTGAAAATTACAGGTTTATTCATTATAATTGCCGATTTTTAACGTTACGTGCAGCTGACTAGCAAACTATAAGTGTGTGATTGCTTGCTTCCAAAATAAGGATATGTAATCATTTTGTATAAGGTAGTACCAATTAGTCGTTATATTGCAGAACTTAAAGAGTTTTGAGAGATTCAACTCGTTGCTACTCCATAAGAATGGTCATGTTGACAAATTTGATCCAGTGTTGAACAGAGCCAGAAACATTTCAAAAACTTGAGCATGGAAGAGGCTAGGGGTAAATGCCCCAAGGCCAGCCGAGCCTATCGTAGGTGCCGTCCCGAGGAGGAAGTACCTTAATTTGGGGCGCGCGCGGACGCTGCGGTACCCCGAGCTCGAGACGCCGCCGTACCGGTAGCTCGACCCGCGACGAGGCATGGCGGCGGCGGCGGAAGCGGAGCGGCGGCGGCGGAAGGTAAAGCTCCTGCTGACAAACATATTAGGCACAAATGGGCAACCTTCAGTAACCCATGTTCCATTTTTTTTGTCAGGATAACCCCATGTACCACCTTCCCAATAGAAAAAGTACTGTTCAACCTTCCCCTGTTGGGCCCAATATTTCACTTTTGGGTTGCCAAGGAACATCTACATGGTAATTGTTATCGGTCTACTTGCTCCGGCCGTCGAAGCCCAATAACTTCAAATGGGCCTTTCTGCTCATGCAATTTCGGCCCTTTTCTAATGAAACACAGATCCTATGATTGGCAAAAAAAAATACACGGAGATTCTACATAAAAGTTGTTTTTATTTATTTTGAATTATAGGGTTCCAATTTTTGAAACTGCTCATGCCCAATATGAAAATCCTTGATCGCTCCATACCCACATGGATAACGGTATTTTTAAAAATTCATAAAGTGGATTTGAAATTTAAAACATATCCTAATAATTCCTTGATTTAATCTATCAACTTGCAAGATCTTGGAGCCAAAGAGCTTGTATTAGTCTGCGAAAATAATACTGATAAACCTGTCGTTAACAAGAAATGAAGGTTTATCGTTCAGAGAGGATGCCATGTGGGACCCATGAGACAGTAGCGTCCTCAACGTTTCAAAGAAAAAGGCAAGTAGCCCGAAAATAGGGGTAAAAAATAAATCCTACAAAGGAAACATTTATAGTTCATAGAGGCTGACATGTGGGACCGATCTGCCAGCTGCATCCTCATCATTTCGAAGTCGGCAGGGATCAGAAGAAAAAGGCAAATAGCCAGAAATTAGGGGTCAAAAATAAATCCAAAAGGAAACTTATATTCTTCATAGAGGATGACATGTGGGACCGACCTGCCAGCAGCGTCCTCATCGTTTCAAAGGCCGCAGGGGATCAAAAGAAAAAGGCAAATAGCCAGAAATTAGGGGTAAAAAAAATACAACAAAGGAAAGGTTTATTGTTCATAGAGGCTGACTTGTGGGACCCATGAGCCAGCGGCGACCTCAATTTCAAAGGCGGCATATGATCGAAAAGAAAAAGGCAAGTTAGCAAAAATCAGTGGGTAAAAAAATCTAAGAAATGAAACTTTATTGTACAGTCCCATGAGCCAGCACCTTACTCAACGTTTCAGTGGCGGCATGAGATAGAAAGAAAAAGGAAAGTGACCAAATATCAGGAGCAAAAAATAATCCAAGAAAAGAAACTTTTATTGTACATAGATGATGACATATGGGTCCCACTTATACAAGCTCTTTCGCTCCAAGATCTTGCAAGTTGATTGTACATAGAGGATGACATGCGGGCCCCTTGTGTCAGCAGCTTACTCAACGTTTCCAAGGCGGCAGGGGATCAAAAGAAAAAAGGAAGTAGCCAGAAATTAGCGGTAAACAATAACTCCAAGGAAGGAAACTTTTATTGTTCATAGAGTATGACATGCGGGACCCATGCGCTAGCAGCTTCCTCAACGTTTCAAAGGGGGCATGAGATCGAAAGAAAAAGACAAGTGACCAAATATCAGGAGCCAAAAATAATCCAAGAAAAGAAACTTTATTGTACATAAAAGATGACATGCGGGTCCCATTTTGCAGCAGCGGTGTCAACGTTTCAAATGCGGCTTGAGATCAAAAGAAAAAGAGTAGCCAGAAATTAGGGGTAAAAAAACTCCCAGAAAAGAAAGTTGATTGTACATAGAGGATGGCATGCGGGTCCCATGACCCAGCACCTTACTCAACGTTTCAGAGGCGGCATGAGATCGAAAGAAAAAGGAAAGAGACCAAATACCAGGAGCAAAAAATAATCCAAGAAAAAGAAACTTTTATTGTACATAGAGGATGACATATGGGTCCCACTTATACAAGCTCTTCCGCCCCAAGATCTTGCAAGTTGATTGTACATAGAGGATGACATGCGGGCCCCTTGTGTCAGCAGCTTAATCAATGTTTCCAAGGCGGCAGGGGATCAAAAGAAAAAGGAAACAGCCAAAAATAAGAGGGTGAAAAAATCCAAGAAAAGAAACTTTTATAGTATCGAGGATGACATGTGGGTCCCATGAGCCAGCAGCTTCTCAACGTTTCAGAGGCTGCATGAGATCGAAAGAAAAAGGCAAGTGACCAAAAATAAGGGGGTAAAAAAATCCAAGAAAAGAGACTTGATTGTACATAGAGGATGACATGCGGGTCCCACCAGTCAGCAGCTTACTAACGTTTCCAAGGCGGCAGGGGATGAAAAGAAAAAGGAAATAGCCAAAGATCAGAGGGTGAAAAAAATCAAAGAAAAGAAACTTTTATAGTACATAGAGGATGACATGTGGGTCCCATGGGCCAGCAGGTTCCTCAACGTTTTCAAGGGCGGCATGAGATCGAAAGAAAAAGGCAAGTGACCAAAAATCAGAGGGTGAAAAATAATCCAAAAAAAGAAACTTTTATTGTACATAGAGGATGACATGCTGTCCCAACGTTTCAAATGCGGTTTGAGATCAAAAGAAAAAGAAAGTAGCCAGAAATTAGGGGGTAAAAAAACTCCAAGAAAAGAAAATTGATTGTACATAGAGGATGACATGCGGGTCCCACGAGTTTGCAGCTTACTCAACGTTTCCAAGGCGGCAGGGGATCAAAAGAAAAAGGAAATAGCCAAAAATCAGAGAGTGAAAAAAAACCCAAGAAAATAAACTTTTGTAGTACATAGAGGATGACATGTCCCATGAGCCAGCAGGTTCCTCAACGTTTCAAACGTGGCATGGGATCGAAGGAAAAAGGCAAGTGACCAAATATCAGGAGCCAAAAATAATCCAAGAAAAGAAACTTTATTGTACATAGAGGATGACATGCGGGTCCCATTTTGCAGCAGTCCCAACGTTTCAAATGCGGCTTGAGATCAAAAGAAAAAGAAAGTAGCCAGAAATTAGGGGGTCAAAAAAAACTCCAAGAAAGAAAGCTTTATCGTTCATACAGGCTGACATGTGGGACCTATGAGCCAGCAGCTTATGAACGTTTCAAAGGCGGCAGGGATCAAAAGAAAAAGGAAATAGCCAAAAATCAGAGGGTGAAAAAAATCCAAGAAATCAAACTTTTATTGTACATAGAGGATGACATGCGGGTCCCATGAGCCAGCAGATTCCTCAACGTTTCAAACGTGGCATGAGATCGAAAGAAAAAGGCAAGTGACCAAATATCGAGCCAAAAATAATCCAAGAAAAGAAACTTTATTGTACATAGAGGATGACATGCGGGTCCCATTTTGCAGCAGCGGTCTCAACGTTTCCAAGGCACAGGACCAAAAGAAAAATGAAGTAGCCAGAAATCAGGGGGTGAAAAAAATCCAAGAAAAGAAAGATTTCAATTGGGCTGCATCTGGACATCTGGGCCTTCGAACTATCCTTCTGGGCCTTTTGACACGTACAATTTCAGCCCACTCCAGAACATGATAGTTCGGATTTTTCTCAAAAAAAAAACAGGAAAGTCCTATGCTTCGCCAAAACAAAAAACAAGGAGATTCAAGATATATGTTGTAAAAATAAAGATTTAATTTATCCGTTTGCAATAGCTCAGAGCGAAATACACTGTTTATTGTCTGCAAAATAATCAAGATATCACATGTTTCTTGTACGGGGAGGCTGACATCGGGACCCATGAGCCAGCAGCGTCGTCAACGTTTCAAAGGCGGCAGGGGATCGAAAATAAAAAAAACCAAAAATCAGTTGGTAAAAAAATCCAAGAAAAGAAAACATTTATCGTTCTGAGAGGATGACACGCGGGACCGATGAGGCAGCAGCATCCTCAACGTTTCCAAGGCGGCAGGGGATCAAAGAAAAAAAGGAAATAGCCAGAAATTAATTAGGGGTAAAAAATAAATCCACCAAAGGAAACTTGTATTGTTCATAGAGGATGACATATGGGACCGACCTGCCAACAGCGTCCTCATCGTTTCAAAGGGGGCAGGGGATCAAAAGAAAAAGGCAAATAGCCAGAAATTAGGGGTCAAAAATAACTCCAATAAAGGAAACTTTTATTGTTCGTAGAGGATGACATGCGGGTCCCATGAGCCAGCAGGTTCCTCAACGTTTCAAACGTGGCATGAGATCGAAAGAAAAAGGCAAGTGACGAAATATCAGGAGCCAAAAATAATTCAAGGAAACTTGATTGTACATAGAGGATGACATGCGGGTCCCATGAGTAAGCAGCTTACTCAACGTTTCCAAGGCGGCAGGGCATCAAAAGAAAAAGGAAATAGACAAAAATCAGAGAGTGAAAAAAACCATAGAAAATAAACTTTTATAGCACATAGAGGATGACATGCGGGTCCCATGAGCCAGCAGGTTCCTCAACGTTTCAAACGTGGCATGAGATCGAAAGAAAAAGTCAAGTGACCAAATATGAGGTGCCAAAAATCCAAGAAAAGAAAGTTTTATAGTACATAGAGGATGACATGCGGGTCCCATTTAGCAGCAGCGGTATCACCGTTTGAGAGGCAGCAGGGGATCGAAAGAAAAAGTCAAGTGACCAAATATGAGGTGCCAAAAAAAATCCAAGAAAAGAAAGTTTTATAGTACATAGAGGATGACATGCGGTCCCATTTAGCAGCAGCGGTATCACTGTTTGAGAGGCAAGGGATCGAAAGAAAAAGTCAAGTGACCAAATATGAGGTGCCAAAAAATCCAAGAAAAGAAAGTTTTATAGTACATAGAGGATGACATGCGGGTCCCATTTAGCAGCAGCGGTATCACCGTTTGAGAGGCAAGAGGATCGAAAGAAAAAGTCAAGTGACCAAATATGAGGTGCCAAAAAATCCAAGAAAAGAAAGTTTTATAGTACATAGAGGATGACATGCGGGTCCCAAGCAGCGCGGTATCACCGTTTGAGAGGCGGGGATCGAAAGAAAAAGGCAAGTGACCAAATTTGAGGTGCCAAAAAAACTCCAAGAAAAGAAACTTGATTGCACATAGAGGATGACATGCGGTCCCATTTAGCAGCAGCGGTCTCAACGTTTCCAAGACGGCACGGGATCAAAAGAAAATGAAGTAGCCAGAAATCAGGGGGTCAAAAAATCCAAGAATAGAAAGAATTTTGGTTCATAGAGGATGACATGCGGGACCCATGATCCTGCATCGTAAACGGCTCGATCGGAGAACGTTGAACGAGATGGCGCGATCTAGAAAAAAACAATGCCAGAGAGGCTGCCATCTGGGCCCTACATCCCTCGGCGGTGCGGATTTGCGTTGACTCGGCCGGCGAACCCGAGATTTCGAGATGCACCACGTCCCGGGCCACCATACGCCACGTTTTGGCCGCTTTCGTCGGGCTAGGTGGCCTCAAAAACGAGAAAAAAAAGTTTTGACATGCACCACGGAGGGACCAAAATCGTCGGCCATGGTACACCAGCAACCACGGCGCGACTTCAACTTCGTCGCCATGGCAACTTTTCTTGTAGTGTCTCTTTGGCAACAACTGGCCCAAAGCCTATCAATTATGATGGCTCCTTCTTCAAACTCCTCCCCAACCTGGTAACCTCTGCAAGAGTCCTCCACCCTTCAACGCGGTTACGATGCGGGGACAGCCGATTTCAACACCATCGGCTTTTCAGAGCGAAGAATCTTCAGGGCTAGCTGCCCCCCGAGCCTTGGTCAAGGCGAGAATGAAAGTGCACCAGCCGTTGGGCACTATCGCCTCACAACTGCAAAGACCAAATTGATCCTAACCAAATCGGTTTTCAAAAGCAGAGAATCTACAACGTGAACGCCTCCGAGCTTCTTCACCAACGAGGCAACCTCTCGATGAGAAAGCGCTCATTCAACTGGATGACCGTCGGTCGTTCTCATGATCCTATCCTGATCTGCACGTCCATGCTGTTCTTGTTGTTGGTCAGGGTCGGGATCCCTTAAACTTGCCCTAACCGATATTGCCAACACATGTCTGCCGCTTCTGCTAGCACCGCTGGACTTGGAGGTTTGCCGACGGAGCCAACAATAATTCCACCGAGGAGAGCCACCTGTGTTTGTCCTTCGCCAGAGCCTTGCTACTTGATGACTGCTCCATCCGCTTCGCTTGTAGCGCCGTATCCCTTGAGTCGATGGCCGTGCATCGGCTTTGAATCCTTAAGTCGATGTCTACGCATCGGCTGTGCTCAAAAATTTCTGTATTTTCGATTTTGCGGCCGATTTGTTTACGTATCGGCCCCCATACTTGAGCTGCTCTGCTGGACATTTGACATCCGTTCCCAGCTCCGTATCCTCGTATCTCATCCATCTATGTGCCCCCCGAGCCGATTCTGTCAAGTAATTGATGGTATCGGCTCTTCAGGCATCTGTTGGATCAATGCTGAACACAGACAAAGGTATGTTGAGGATAATTTTGGCCGATTGCGGGAATCGGCCTCCTTTTCCATTGCAACGCTTTGGCGATGATTTGCAACTTCTTGGATTTCTAATGTAGCTACGTGGCATGTTGGAGATGAGATCCTTTGCTTTTCATTTTTTGAGGGCCGATCTCAGGGATCGGCCTTGCCACGTATGTCCAATGTCTTGGACCTGCTACTCCGTTAGGCCGGTGGATAAAACCAGCCTTACCCCATTTTTCGAGGCTTCGATGCGCTCACAACCCTCTAAACTGATTCCAGAGAGCGGCTCTTGGTCATCTGCTTCCCACACGCTCATGGCAGCTAATGATATCTCGATTGAGTCATCCGCCTGAACGACTTCCACTTCATCTCCATCCCACTGTATGATGCATTGGTGCATTGTAGATGGGATGCAACAGTTAGCATGAATCCAGTCCCTTCCCAATAGGACGGCGTAATTGCTTTTGCTGTCAACGATGAAGAACGCAGTAGGTATGGTCTTCCGGCCTACAGTAAGCTCTACATTCAGAACACCTTTCGCTTCTGACGCCTGGCCGTTGAAGTCGCTTAATGTGATGTTGGTCTTGATCAGATCATCGCTGGAATGCCCCAAACGACGTAGCATGGAATACGGCATTATGTTGACTGCCGCTCCGGTATCAACCAACATCTTGCTGACAGGCTGCCCGTTGATGTAACCCCTCAAGTATAGGGCTTTCAGATGCCTGTAGCTTCTATCTCGTGGCTTTTCAAAGATAACCGGTCGTGGACCGCAGTCGAATTGAGCCACTGAAACTTCCTCGTCGCTTGGAGCGCGAAACTCCGACGGGAGTATGAATACCATGTTTGTATCAGCCGATGTCTCTGCATCGGCATCAGCCGATGCCGTGCATCGGCTTTCGCCTGCTTTGGGCGCCATACTTTCTTTGGCGGGCGCGCCTTCGTCTCCAATGTTTGCTGAATTTTCACGGCCAGATCGGGCCGTGCTCTTCTCAACGTGTACAGGTACTGTGCCTCGGCTTCTTCCAGGTTTCGCAGCCGTGCACCCTACGCTTCTGAGAATGGCTGAGTCCATCACCACCTTGGTCGGTGATACCTATCTTCTTCTCCATCTGACTCCTCGAAGTCTTCTTCTTGAGAGGACTCAGCTCTTTGTTATGTGGTGAGGGGTCCCGACGCTCGAACACCGAAACTTCGTTTGTCCTTCTCCTTCGCCGTTTGCACTCGGCGCTTCGATTGTTGGCAATCGCTCATTCCCGAGTCCCAAGAATGTTTGAAGAAGGGACAGCCTGCTTATCCACGCTGTCTTGCCCTCAGACCTCTCTCCGGCGTGACGTTCGCACCCGTCGCCGTTGTTCCCCGCTGCTCGACGATACCTCCTATTTGCATCGACCGACGATATCCTCCATCGTCGTCGTCGTAGCGGCGACGTCGGTCGTACTGCTGTTCATATTTGTTGAGGAGATGCACGGATAATGGGCGTTGATACCGTATGCTTCTCACCTCCTCCTCGGTTAGGTACCGTCTATCGTCGTCTTGGGGCCGGTCGCGTGGAACGGCCTCCTCTTTATCTTTGCCACGAGAGTGGCTGCTCTCTGCTTTGTCCACGCCATGGCGGATCACAAACCCTGCCATATTGACATCGAAAGAGAACCCTGGCTCTCTTATGGAGTGGCTTAGGTCCACCATGTTGACGTCCGGAAACGGACGCATGTCTACCTTCATGGCAAACTGTCCGAAAGTTAATCGGCCTGATTCTATCGCCATCTGAATTTGTGCGCGCAATACTTTGCAGTCGTTGGTGGCGTGCGTGAACGTATGATGCCATTTGCAGTATGGCCTTTTGTTCATCTCCTGCGCCGTAGGGATCTTGTGGCCTTCGGGTAGCTTCAACTGTTTCTCTTTCAGTAGCAGATCGAAGATCTGTTCAGTTTGGTCACGTCAAAGTCCAACCCTCTTGGAGGCCCTGGCGGGTTCACCCATTTGCAGGACACAGGTACTGGCGTCCGAGTCCACTCGGCTACCGCAACTTCCTGATCTTCCGCAGAATCTTCATCCTCATCAGCATTGACCAGGGTTATCGCGCGCTTGAACTTGTCCTGGTACAGTTCTGGATGGCGCTGTTCATATAAGGTCAGCCTCTGACCAGGTGCGTCAACGAGTTGTACTCCACTTGGAACGTCAGATCTTTGAATGACGCTGCAAGGCCTGCCACGGCCAGCTCGACTGCTTCTTTCTCAGTTATATGAACCGAATAGCATCGGTTCTTGACAGTTCTGAAACGCTGAATGTACTCAGCCACTGTCTCTCCTCGCTTTTGCCGAACCTGTGCTAGTTCGGCAATACCAGCTTCAGTAGCTTCTGAATGGTATTGGGTGTGGAACAGTTCCTCCAGCTGCTTCCATGATTGCACTGAATTTGGCTGCAACGAGGTGTACCATCCAAAAGCTGGACCGGTGAGGGATTGCGAGAAGCACCTCACCCGTAGCTGATCCGATGCCGAAGCCATGCCCAGCTGGGCCAAGTATCGGCTCACGTGCTCGATGGAGCTAGATCCTTCTGACCCACTGAATTTGTTGAAGTCCGGAAGCCGGTACTTGGGTGGTAGTGGGATCAGGTCGAACTCATTGGGGTACGGCTTGGAATAGCCGATTATCTTCTTCTTCGGCAAGATGCCGAACTGATCTCTCAGGATCTGCGCTGATCTGATCTGCGGTGGAGGTAGTGGCAGCTGAGCTTTCCTGGACTGGTGCAGTGGTATACTTGGCTAGCCACGCTTGTTTCTCAGCTTCTGCTCCTAAACTCCCCGCTGCTGCAGTCGTTCTTCCTGCCGGAACAATTGCTCCTGCTCCGGCAATCCCTCCTGGTGGAGCCTGGATCGCCTGCGTCCAGTTGTTGCAGTCCGGCACATACGTGCACACGTATCCGTGTGGGATTTCCTTGGGCGGGTCATGCAAGAACTGATAGTCGCCCGGGTCACCCCCAACTTTGTAGACGACGTATGCCGGTGAGCCTTGTTGCTGTGGAGCCGCCATTGCGTACGGCAGAGGTGGCCTGGTGTGGAGTTGCATCTCTCCCTGGTGAGTCCCTAGAACAGGTCCTGAAGGGGAGTACCGACGCTCCATGATCTCTTGCACCACACGGAGCGCAACGCGCTCCAAAGTGTTCACCAGGCTCTCAGAATGCCGATGCAGTGAATGGGCCACCACGTAGTTGACCTCCTGTCGCAGGGCTCTGGTACGTTCATCTGAAGGGAGAGACAGATCTACCCCGTCAAGGACGCCTTGTGGCGTGAATCCTTTGAACCTGATACCGTGCGAACGGGTCTTCTCAAAGGAGCCGATGAGTTCGGCTTCAACGATGGCCTTCAGCTCATCGTACTTCTTCTTATGATCAGGAGGAAGATCCTCGTATGTGATCTGTTCCTCCGCCATCTCGGATGCCGATGTTGACGTGGATGTTGCAGAAGATGGTCCCACCGGGCGTGCCAGAATGTGTTACCCTCCAAAACCCACCGACGGGCAATGGCTGAGCAACACGAAGAGCCGGGAAGCTCCCAGGGCCGCTTAGTGGATCCCTGGCACCTCGCGTCGTCCCGCAAATCTTCTGGCCAACGTCCTGGCGGTTGCTAGGGCGTGCCACCTGACCTAGACCCGATCAGGAAGGTGTTAGTGCTTCGATTGTTCCTGCATGGTAGACACGTAAACATTAAATACGAGCCCTATCGGCTCTCAGGTTTCCCTGTGGATCGGCTCAAGGAGCCGATCGCCCCATGTTTCACGTTGGATTTACAATGGCATGGGGATCCTGCTTGATCAGGACAAAGCTAAAACGATCCACGACAGTTTAGGGTTTTCACCGCATAACCGGAACGTCCTACGTGTGATCGGGCCTAGCAGCTACGGAAGACGATGCAAACCATCCCTACGAGAGGCCTAAAAACCAACATAACGTCGATTCCCGGAACATCCCTCGCAGGGACGATGAACAACATCTAGCGCACTACCGGATCCTCCGACCCCAGCGTAAGGCCTAACTATGCAGATATTAAACTAATCCTTGCGGAGCAAGGAGCAACTATAACGGATCGGATCTACTAAGTAACGAACAAGCAAGATGCTGCCCTTACGTCTGGATAGACGTAAGGGCAGCTAGGTGTCGAGGGACGGCATTGCCACGCAGATATGCACGTGAAAGCATCAATGCAAGCCCCTAAACACCTAAGGATAAATAGTACTGCTCGCCATCAACAAGGCTTCAGCACGAGCAGTACAAGGTTGACGAATAAACGTATCGCCTAGATCGCTAGATGCGATCTAGGCAGCATGGTGCTTACCCGGGAGAAACCCTCGAAGAAAGGGGTGGCGATGCGCCTGATTTGTGTTGGTTGAACGATGATTGTCCTCCTTTCCCGATAACCCTAGATACATATTTATAGTCCAAGGGACTTTCTAATTGAGGCGTGCACCTAACCGTGCACGGGCCAGACTCTATCTCTTTAATCTAAATACAATACGATCTAATAATTTACAGATACATGGTCAACTTAGCCCAACTCTCAGCGCAAGGCCGCTTCGAAGATGCTCCACGTGTACGTCCTTCAAGCCCATCTTCACTTACGGCCCATCTCCTGATTTGGCCAAAATCGGGTGGTAACAGCACGAACGCGTGCGAGGCGTCGCTTCGGCAGTCCGCACCACGTTAACGAAGATGCCTCGCGTGCCGAGCGGCCGCCGCCCACCTATGCGCACGAAGTAATGACAATGCCACGCGTGCCACGTCCATCGCCTGCCTCCGGCCTACATAAAGAGGGGCGCACACATCTCATCTTCTCCCACACAAAACCTAGCCGCCGCACAACCTCCACCGTAGCGCCGCCGCCGCCGCAGAACCTCCACCTCTGCCATTAGCAGCGCCGGGCGTGGCCAGGTGATACGTCCAAAACGTATATACTTTCCCGAACACTTTTGCTATTGTTTTGCCTCTAATTTGTGTATTTTGGATGCAACTAACACGGACTAACGCTGTTTTCAGCAGAACTGTTCTGGTGTCTCGTTTTTGTGCAGAAATCGAACTTTCAGGAAAAACCTCGAATTTATATAGAAGGCCCTATTTTCCCAGAAGACTCACGGAGCCGAAGGGCAAGTCAGTGGAGGCCGAGGGCCCCACACCCTAGGCGGCGCGGCCCAGGAGGGGCGCGCGCGGCCCTAGCGTGGGCCCTGCAGGCCTCCGACGCCCTCCTTCGACTACTTATCGCCTCGACCTAAAAACACCAGGGTACGCGATATTTCCAGAGACCATCCAAGACGCCGCCGCTATCGCGAAACTCCGCCTCGGGACCAGAAACTCCGTTCTCACTCCGGGACGGGGAATTGGAGGGGATCTTCACCGCCATCACCACCGACGTCTCTCCATCGACCAGCCATGTTTCCCCCATCCATGTGTGAGTAATTCCCCCGCTGTAGGCTGAAGGGGATGGTAGGGATTGGATGAGATTGATCATGTAATAGTCACAAGATTGTTAGGGCATGGTGCCTAGTATCCGTAGATGTTACTTTTATGATATTGTTGCAACTTGTTATGCTTAATGCTTGTCACTAGGGCCCGAGTGCCATGATCTCAGATCTGAACATGTTATTGTTTCATCATGATATGCATTGTTTATTGATCTTACCTGCAAGTTGTATACACACGTTGCTGTCCGGAACCAATGGCCCCGAAGTGACAGAAATCGGGACAACCGGAGGGGATGGTAGTGATGTGAGGATCACATGTGTTCACGGAGTGTTAATGCTTTGCTCCGGTACTCTATTAAAAGGAGTACCTTAATTTCCAGTAGTTTCCCTAGAGGCCCGGCTGCCACCGGCTGGTAGGACAAAAGATGTTGTGCAAGTTTCTCATTGCGAGCACGTACGACTATATATGGAACACATGCCTATTGATTGATTAGTACTTGGATACCGCTTTATTATTACCTGCAAATGCCCTACCATGATTGTTATATGAATTCTCTCATCCATGCAACGCCCGTTCATCCGTCCCTGTGCCTACAGTATTTTAATCCTGCTGTTTACTATAATCACTCCGGTGCAGCTGAATTGACAACTCCGCTGTTAAGGCTTACAAGTATTCTTTGTCTCCCCTTGTGTCGAATCAATAAATTGGGTAATACTTCCCTCGAAGACTGTTGCGATCCCCTATACTTGTGGGTCATCAAGACTATTTTCTGGCGCCGTTGCCGGGGAGCATAGCTTTATTTGCAAGTTCACTTGGATTGATATTGTTCGCTGCAAATTCTCCATCATGGGTAAACCTCACGATACTAAAGTCGCCATATTACCATCCACTACAAGAAAAGGTACAACTCTGAGTACCTCTGCTGCTCTTGATTCACCATCTGTGATAAGTCAACTTGTTTCACCACCACAAACTTCACGTGTTGGTACTTCTGCTGAATCTGAAAATTCCTCTGATAATTTTGATGATGCTTCTACTGTGCTTGATAATGCTGGTTCATTAGGTCCTTTTCTAGATGCTACAATTGCTAGGTCTAGACAAATTGAAATTACTGAAACTCCTAATGAAAATACTGTTACACCTGTTAATTCACCTGAGATTGATGATCTTGATGAAGATTATGTAGAACTTGATGATGATTTTATTGATAAATGCAATGCTACTACTAGTACAAGTAACCTCAAAAAGCTTATTGCACAACATGCTGTTAGATATAAACTGTCTCCTGATCCTAAATTTGCCACATCTCCTATAAACATTAAGGATAAAGATTATGACTTTTCTCTTGAGCTCAAGAGCTATTGTTGAGAAAACAGTTTCTTAAGTGGATTACCCAAGGTTTATCGAACTCAGGGAGGAAGAGGTCAAAGATATCCCTCTCGTGCAACCCTGCAACCACAAAGCAAGAAGTCTCTTGTGTCCCCAACACACCAAATAGGTGAACTAGTTCGGCGAAGAGATAGTGAAATACAAGTGGTATGAATGAATATGAGCAGTAGTACGGCGCCAGAAAATAGCTCGCTGGCGTGCAGTTGATGGTAGTAATATTGCAGGAAGTAAACAAGCAGTAGTAACGCAGCAGTAGTAATTCAGTAAAAAACAGAACAAGCAAAGATAGCAGTATTTAGGAACAAGGCCTAGGGAATAGACTTTCACTAGTGGACACTCTCAACATTGATCACATAACAAATAGATAAATGCATACTCTACACTTTTGTTGGATGATGAACACATTGCGTAGGATTACACGAACCCTCAATGCCGGAGTTAACAAGCTCCACAATTAATGTTCATATTTTAGTAACCTTATAGTGTAAGATAGATCAAAAGACTAAACCAAGTACTAACATAGCATGCACACTGTCACCTTCATGCATATGTAGGAGGAATAGATCACATCAATATATCATAGCAATAGTTAACTTCGCAATCTACAAGAGATCACAATCATAGCCTACGCCAAGTACTCACACGGTGCACACACTGTCACCTTTACACACGTGGAGGAGGAATAGAGTACTTTAATAACATCACTAGAGTAGCACATAGATGAATAGTGATACAAAACTCATATGAATCTCAATCATGTAAGGCAGCTCATGAGATTATTGTATTGAAGTACATAGAGAGAGATGAACCACATAGCTACCGGTACAACCCCGAGCCTCGATGGAGAACTACTCCCTCTTCATGGGAGCAGCAGCGGTGAAATGGCGATGAAGATGGCATGGTGTCGATGGAGAAGCCTTCCGGGCACTTCCCCGTCCCAGGGTGCCGAACAGACCCGTCTCCCTGCATCTTGCTTCGCGATGGCGGCGGCCTGGGAAGGTTTCGCACCGTGGCTTCCTCCGTAAGGGTTTTCGGTGTGGGCTTTATATAGGCGAAAGGGCCTCGAGAGGCACGAGGGTGCCCTCACCACTGTGGCGCGCTGTGCCCGGGCCCGCGCCTGTGTGTGGTGTGGGGCCCCCTCGGCCCATCTCTGCCCCTCTTCGGTGCTGGAAGCTTCCGGCAAAATAGGAACTCGGGCGTTGATTTCGTCCAATTCTCGAGAATATTTCGTTACTAGGATTTCTGAAACCAAAAACAGCAGAAAAGAACTGGCACTTCGCATCTTGTTAATAGGTTAGTTCCAAAATGCGTAAATACGACATATAATGTGCATAAAACATGTAGGTATCATCAATAAAGTAGCATGGAACATAAGAAATTATCGATACGTTGGAGACGTATCAGCATCCCGAAGCTTAGTTCTGCTCGTCCCGAGCAGGTAAAACGATAACAAAGATAATTTCTTAAGTGACATGCCATCATAACCTTGATCATACTATTGTAAGCATATGTAATGAATGCAGCGATCAAAACAATGGTAATGACATGAGTAAACAACTGAATCATAAAGCAAAGACTTTTCATGAATAGTATTTCAAGACAAGCATAAATAAATCTTGCATAAGAGTTAACTCATAAAGCAATAAATCAAAGTAAAGGTATTGAAGCAACATAAAGGAAGATTAAGTTTCAGCGGTTGCTTTCAACTTATAACATGTATATCTCATGGATATTGTCAACATAGAGTAATATAACAAGTGCAATATGCAAGTATGTAGGAATCAATGCACAGTTCACACAAGTGTTTGCTTCTTAAGGTGGAAGGAGATAGGTAAACTGACTCAACAATAAAAGTAAAAGAAAGGTCCTTCAAAGAGGAAAGCATCGATTGCTATATTTGTGCTAGAGCTTTTATTTTGAAAACATCAAGAGAGTATAAAAGTAAAGTTTTGAGAGGTGTTTGTTGTTGTCAACGAATGGTAGCGGGTACTCTAACTCCCTTGCCAGACAAACCTTCAAAGAGCGGCTCCCATTTTATTTTATTTTCGGTGGCACTCCTTCCAACCTTTCTTTCACAAACCATGGCTAACCGAATCCTCGGTTGATGGCGTGTAACTCACACGTTCTTGGGAACCCCAAGAGGAAGGTATGATGCGCACAGTAGCAAGTTTTCCCTCAGAAAGAAACCAAGGTTTAATCGAACCAGTAGGAGCCAAGAAGCACGTTGAAGGTTGATGGTCGCGAAATGTGATGCGGCGCAACAACAGGGATTCCGGCGCCAACGTGGAATCTGCACAACAAAACCAAGTACTTTGTCCCAACGAAACAGTGAGGTTGTCAATCTCACCGGCTTGTGTAACAAAGGATTAAACGTATCGAGTGGAAGATGTTTGCAAAGAAAACAGTAAACACAATTGCAGTAAATTGTATGCTATGTAAAGAATAGGACCGGGGTCCACAGTTCACTAGAGGTGTCTCTCCCATAAGATAAAAGCATGTTGGGTGAACAAATTACAGTCGGGCAATTGACAAATAGAGAAAGGCATAACAATGCATATACATGATATGATAAATATAGTGAGATTTAATCCGGCATTACGACAAAGTACATAGACCGCCATCCAACCGCATCTATGCCTAAAAAGTCCACCTTCAGGTTATCATCCGAACCCCATTCAGTATTAAGTTGCTAAACAACAGACAATTGCATTAAGTATGGTGCGTAATGTAATCAACAACTACATCCTTAGACATAACATCAATGTTTTATCCCTAGTGGCAACAAGACATCCACAACCTTAGAACTTTCTGTCACTGTCCCAGATTTAATGGAGGCATGAACCCACTATCGAGCATAAATACTCCTCTTGGAGTTAAGAGTAAAAACTTGGCCAGAGCCTCTACTAATAACGGAGAGCATGCAAGATCATAAACAACACATAAACAATAGATTGATAATCACCATAATCATAGTACTCTCTATCCATCGGATCCCGACAAACACAACATATAGTATTACAGATAGATGATCTTGATCATGTTAGGCAGCTCACAAGATCCAACAATGAAGCACAACAAGGAGAAGACGACCATCTAGCTACCGCTATGGACCCATGGTCCAGGGGTGAACTACTCACTCATCACTCCGGAGGCGACCATGGCGGTGTAGAGTCCTCCGGAGATGAATCCCCTCTCCGCAGGGTGCCGGAGGCGATCTCCGAATCCCCCGAGATGGGATTCGCGCGGCGGCGTCTCAAGGTTTTCCGTATCGTGGCTCTCCGGGGGTTTCGCGACGGAGGCTTTAAGTAGGCGAGGGTCAACGCGGGGCCACACGAGGCCTGGGGTAGGCGGCGCGGCCAGGGCCTGGGCCGCGCCGCCCTAGCTCCTGGCTGCCTCGTGGCCCCACTTCGTTATCTCTTCGGTCTTCTGGAAGCTTCGTGCAAAAATAGGACCCTGGGCGAAAGTTTCGTCCAATTCCGAGAATATTTCTTTACTAGGATTTCTGAAACCAAAAACAGCAGGCACTTCGGCATCTCGTTAATAGGTTAGTTCCAGAAATGCATAAATATGACATATAATGTGCATAAAACATGTAGGTATCATCAATAAAGTAGCATGGAACATAAGAAATTATCGATACGTTGGAGACGTATCAGCATCCCCAAGCTTAGTTCTGCTCGTCCCGAGCAGGTAAAACGATAACAAAGATAATTTCTGAAGTGACATGCCATCATAATCTTGATCATACTATTTGTAAACATATGTAATGAATGCAGCGATCAAAGCAAAGGTAATGACATGAGTAAACAAGTGAATCATATAGCAAAGACTTTTCATGAATAGTACTTCAAGACAAGCATCAATAAGTCTTGCATAAGAGTTAACTCATAAAGCAATAAATCGAAGTAAAGGTGTTGAAGCAACACATAGGAAGATTAAGTTTCAGCGGTTGCTTTCAACTTATAACATGTATATCTCATGGATATTGTCAACATAAAGTAATATAACAAGTGCAATATGCAAGTATGTAGGAATCAATGCACAGTTCACACAAGTGTTTGCTTCTTAAGGTGGAGGGAGATAGGTAAACTGACTCAACAATAAAAGTAAAAGAAAGGTCCTTCAAAGAGGAAAGCATCGATTTTGTATTTGTGCTAGAGCTTTTATTTTGAAAACATGAAACAATTTTGTCAACGGTAGTAATAAAGCATATGAGTTATGTAAATTATATCTTACAAGTTGCAAGCCTCATGCATAGTATACTAATAGTGCCCGCACCTCGTCCTACTTAGCTTGGACTACCGGATCTTTGCATGCCATGTTTCAACCAAGTGTCACAAAGGGGTACCTCCATGCCGCCTGTACAAAGGTCTAAGGAGAATGCTCGCATTTTGGATTTCTCGCTTTTGATTATTCTCAACTTAGACATCCATACCGGGACAACATGGACAACAGATAATGGACTCCTCTTAAATGCATAAGCATGTAGCAATGATTATTATTCTCATATGAGATTGAGGATATATGTCCAAAACTGAAACTTCAACCATGATTCATGGCTTTAGTTAGCGGCCCAATGTTCTTCTCTAACAATTTTGCATGCTCCAACCACTAAAATGATAGATCCTTCAGACAAGACGGACATGCATAGCAACTCACATGATATTCAACAATAGTTGATGGCGTTCCCCAGAAGCATGGTTATCGCACAACAAGCAACTTAATAAAAGATAAAGTGCATAAGTACATATTCAATACTACGATAGTTTTTAAGGCTATTTTGTCCCATGAGCTATATATTGCAAAGGTGAATGATGGAATTTTAAAGGTAGCACTCAAGCAATTTACTTTGGAATGGCGGAGAAATACCATGTAGTGGGTAGGTATGGTGGACACAAATGGCATAGTAGTTGGCTCAAGGATTTTGGATGCATGAGAAGTATTCCCTCTCGATACAAGGTTTAGGCTAGCAAGGTTATTTGAAGCAAACTCAAGGATGAACAGGTGCAGCAAGACTCACATAAAAGACATATTGTAAACATTATAAGACTCTACACCGTCTTCCTTGTTGTTCAAAACTCAATACTAGATATTATCTAGACCTTAGAGAGACCAAATATGCAAATCAAATTTTAGCAAGCTCTATGTATTTCTTCATTAATGGGTGCAAAGCATATGATGCAAGAGCTTAAACATGAGCACAAAAATTGCCAAGTATCACATTATCCAAGACATTTTAGAATTACTACATGTAGCATTTTCCAATTCCAACCATATAACAATTTAACGAAGAAGAAACTTCGCCTTGAACATTATGAGTAAAGCCTAAGGACACATGTGTCCATATGCAACAGCGGAGCGTGTCTCTCTCCCACAAAGTGAATGCTAGGATCCATTTTATTCAAACAAAAACAAAAACAAAAACAAACCGACGCTCCAAGTAAAGAACACAAGATGTTGAATAAAAATATAGTTTCAGGGGAGGAACCTGATGATGTTGTCGATGAAGAAGGGGATGCCTTGGGCATCCCCAAGCTTAGACGCTTGAGTCTTCTTAAAATATGCAGGGATGAACCACGGGGCATCCCCAAGCTTAGAGCTTTCACTCCTCTTGATCATAGTATATCATTCTCCTCTCTTGACCCTTGAAAACTTCCTTCACACCAAACTTCAAGCAAACTCATTAGAGGGTTAGTGCACAATTAATAATTCACACATTCAGAGGTGACACAAACATTCTTTACACTTCTGGACATTGCATAAAGCTACTGGACATTAATGGATCAAAGAAATAAATCCAACATAGCAAAAGAGGCAATGCGAAATAAAAGGCAGAATCTGTCAAAAACAGAACAGTCCGTAAAGACGAATTTAAAGCTGGCACCAGACTTGCTCAAATGGAAAAACTCAAAACTAATGAAAGTTGCGTACATATCTGAGGATCACGCTCGTAAATTGGCAGATTTTTTCGAATTTTCTACAGAGAACTGTGCCCAGATTCGTGACAGACAGCAATGCTGTTTCTGCGCAGCGATCCCAAATATAACATCAACTTTGACATAGAAACTTTACTTGGCACAAAAACATGATAAGGAGAGGTTGCTACAGTAGTAAACAACTTCCAAGACTCAACAAAACAAAAATTGCTGTAGGTAAAAACATGGGTTGTCTCCCATAAGCGCTTTTCTTTAACGCCTTTCAGCTAGGCGCAGAAAGTGCAAATCAAGTATTATCAAGAGATGAAGCATCAACATCATTACCAGGGGTGTTGGGAGTTTTCTCAACCAAGCATAGTATATTTGATATATAAGTTTTAGCGTCTCCCTTTTCATTAGTCTTAGGCTTGCTACTCTCATCGAACAAATTTTCAGGAACAAGCCAAGCATAGTTATTTTCTAGTGCATCATTCATAGCTAGGAGTTTACATGGTATTGGTGCTTTGATCTCCCCACCATCATTAATATTATTAGTGTATCTTATTCTATCTATGTCCATTTTTTCAAGGAGACCAACAAAATTAGTATGAGAACCTAGCATATTAAATTTAGCAAAGACCTTTCTAGCCTCTCTTGCTAACCACCAAATTCTCTAAGAAGAGTTTCTAAAACAAAATCTTTCTTTTCCCCTTCTTCCATATCACCAAGTGTAAGAAACATGTGTTGGATTATAGGATTGAGATTAACAAATTTAGTTTCCAACATGCTAACT
Organism: Lolium multiflorum; assembly: GCA_030979885.1. NCBI lineage: Eukaryota > Viridiplantae > Streptophyta > Magnoliopsida > Poales > Poaceae > Lolium > Lolium multiflorum. The sequence goes on from CM061747.1 coordinate 144,885,663, forward strand.
AAAGCAGCAGCAGCAATTTCATAGGTAGGAGCAAGTTCTACCAAGTGTCTATCTTCAAAATCTTCAGTAATACTAACATGATTGAAAAATTCTTCTATATTATTTCTCCCAACTATGGACCCACGTCCTACCGGTATGTCTTTTGTGGTGAAATTAAAAGGAAACATGATGCAATAAGCAAAAAGTAAACAAGGCGAATAAAGTAAAGACAAGTAACTAATTTTTTTGTATTTTTGATATAGAGAGCAAGACAATAAATAAAGTAAAACTAGCAACTAATTTTTTTGTGTTTTGTTTAGGTGCAGCAAACAAAGTAGTAAATAAAATAAAGCAAGACAAAAACAAAGTAAAGAGATTGAGAAGTGGAGACTCCCCTTGCAGCGTGTCTTGATCTCCCCGGCAACGCCAGAAAAAGAGCTTGATGGCGTGTAACTCACACGTTCGTTGGGAACCCCAAGAGGAAGGTATGATGCGCACAGTAGCAAGTTTTCCCTCAGAAAGAAACCAAGGTTTAATCGAACCAGTAGGAGCCAAGAAGCACGTTGAAGGTTGATGGTCGCGAAATGTGATGCGGCGCAACAACAGGGATTCCGGCGCCAACGTGGAATCACAACAAAACCAAAGTACTTTGTCCCAACGAAACAGTGAGGTTGTCAATCTCACCGGCTTGCTGTAACAAAGGATTAAACGTATCGAGTGGAAGATGTTTGCAAAGAAAACAGTAAACACAATTGCAGTAAATTGTATGCTATGTAAAGAATAGGACCGGGGTCCACAGTTCACTAGAGGTGTCTCTCCCATAAGATAAAAGCATGTTGGGTGAACAAATTACAGTCGGGCAATTGACAAATAGAGAAAGGCATAACAATGCATATACATGATATGATAAATATAGTGAGATTTAATCCGGGCATTACGACAAAGTACATAGACCGCCATCCAACTGCATCTATGCCTAAAAAGTCCACCTTCAGGTTATCATCCGAACCCCATTCAGTATTAAGTTGCTAAGCAACAGACAATTGCATTAAGTATGGTGCGTAATGTAATCAACAACTACATCCTTAGACATAGCATCAATGTTTTATCCCTAGTGGCAACAACACATCCACAACCTTAGAACTTTCTGTCACTGTCCCAGATTTAATGGAGGCATGAACCCACTATCGAGCATAAATACTCCCTCTTGGAGTTAAGAGTAAAAACTTGGCCAGAGCCTCTACTAATAACGGAGAGCATGCAAGATCATAAACAACACATAAACAATAGATTGATAATCACCATAATCATAGTACTCTCTATCCATCGGATCCCGACAAACACAACATATAGTATTACAGATAGATGATCTTGATCATGTTAGGCAGCTCACAAGATCCAACAATGAAGCACAACAAGGAGAAGACGACCATCTAGCTACTGCTATGGACCCATGGTCCAGGGTGAACTACTCACTCATCACTCCGAGGCGACCATGGCGGTGTAGAGTCCTCCGGGAGATGAATCCCCTCCGGCAGGGTGCCGAGGCGATCTCCGAATCCCCGAGATGGGATTCGGGCGGCGTCTCGCAAGGTTTTCCGTATCGTGGCTCCCGGTACTGGGGGTTTCGCGACGGAGGCTTTAAGTAGGCGGAGGGTCAACGCGGGGGCCACACGAGGGCCCAGGGGGTAGGTCGGCGCGGCCAGGGCCTGGGCCGCGCCGCCCTAGCTCCTGGCTGCCTCGTGGCCCCACTTCGTTATCTCTTCGGTCTTCTGGAAGCTTCGTGCAAAATAGGACCCTGGGCGAAAGTTTCGTCCAATTCCGAGAATATTTCTTTACTAGGATTTCTGAAACCAAAAACAGCAGAAAACAACAACTGGCTCTTCGGCATCTCGTTAATAGGTTAGTTCCAGAATGCATAAATATGACATATAATGTGCATAAAACATGTAGGTATCATCAATAAAGTAGCATGGAACATAAGAAATTATCGATACGTTGGAGACGTATCAGTGCCTGCCAACAATCTCATACCATGAAGGAGTGCCTTTTTATTTTAGTTTTATTATGATGACACTCCTCCCCACCTTTGCTTTCTCAAGCCATGGCTAACCGAATCCTTCGGGTGCCGTCCAACAATCACATACCATGGAGGAGTGTCTATTTTTGTTAATTAATTTGGGACTGGGAATCCCATTGCCAGCTCTTTTTGCAAAGTTATTGGATAAGCGGATGAAGCCACTAGTCCATTGGTGAAAGTTGCCCAACAAGATTGAAAGATAAACACCACATACTTCATCATGAGCTATAAAACATTGACACAAATAAGAGGTAATAACTTTTGAATTGTTTAAAGGTAGCACTCAAGCAATTTACTTTGGAATGGCGGAGAAATACCATGTAGTAGGTAGGTATGGTGGACACAAATGGCATGAATATTGGCTCAAGTATTTGGATGCATGAGAAGTAATCCCTCTCGATACAAGGTTTAGGCTAGCAAGGTTTATTTGAAACAAACACAAGGATGAACTGGTGCAGCAAAACTCACATAAAAGACATATTGTAAACATTATAAAACTCTACACCGTCTTCCTTGTTGTTCAAAACTCAATACTAGAATTATCTAGACCTTAGAGAGACCAATTATGCAAATCAAATTTTAGCAAGCTCTATGTATTTCTTCACTAATAGGTGCAAAGTATATGACGCAAGAGCTTAAAAATGAGCACAACAATTGCCAAGTATCACATTATCCAAGACATTTTACCAATTACTACATGTAGCATTTTTCCAATTCCAACCATATAACAATTTAACGAAGAGGAAACTTCGCCATGAATATTATGAGCTAAGAACACATGTGTTCATACGAACCAGCGGAGCGTGTCTCTCTCCCACACAAGGATGAACTTATTCAGAGAACTAAGATAACAAAACAAAAACAAAAATAAAAGCACACAGACGCTCCAAGTAAAGTACATAAGATGTGACCGAATAAAAATATAGTTTCAAGAGAAAGAACCTGATACTTTGTCGATGAAGAAGGGGATGCCTTGGGCATCCCCAAGCTTAGACGCTTGAGTCTTCTTGAAATATGCAGGGAACCACGGGGCATCCCCAAGCTTAGAGCTTTCACTCCTCTTGATCATAGTATATCATACTCCTCTCTTGACCCTTGAAAACTTCCTTCACACCAAACTTCAAGCAAACTCATTAGAGGGTTAGTGCATAATCAAAAATTCACATGTTCAGAGGTGGCACAATCATTCTTTACACTTCTGGACATTGCATAAAGCTACTGGACATTAATGGATCAAAGAAATGAATCCAACATAGCAAAAGAGGCAATGCGAAATAAAAGACAGAATCTGTCAAAAACAGAACAGTCCGTAAAGACGAATTTTAAGATGGCACCAGACTTGCTCAAATGGAAAAACTCAAAACTAATGAAAGTTGCGTACATATCTGAGGATCACGCTCGTAAATTGGCAGATTTTTTCGAATTTTCTACAGAGGCCTGTGCCCAGATTCGTGACAGACAGCAATGCTGTTTCTGCGCAGCGATCCCAAATATAACATCAACTTTGACATAGAAACTTTACTTGGCACAAAAACATGATAAGGAGAGGTTGCTACAGTAGTAAACAACTTCCAAGACTCAAATATAAAACAAAGTACTGTAGTAAAAACACATGGGTTATCTCCCAAGAAGTTCTTTCTTTATAGCCATTAAGATGGGCTCAGCAGTTTTAATGATGCACTCGCAAGAAATAGAAGTTGAAGCAAAAGAGAGCATCAAGAGGCAAATTCAAAACACATTTAAGTCTAACATGCTTCCTATGCATAGGAATCTTGTAAATAAACAAGTTCATGAAGAGCAAAGTAACAAGCATAGGAAGATAAAACAAGTGTAGCTTCAAAAATTTCAGCACATAGAGAGGCATTTTAGTAACATGAAAATTTTTACAACCATATTTTCCTCTCTCATAATAACTTTCAGTAGCAACATGAGCAAACTCAACAATATAACTATCACATAAAGCATTCTTATCATGAGTCTCATGCATAAAATAATTACTACTCCCAACATAAGCATAGTCATTCTTATTAATTGTAGTGGGAGCAAATTCAACAAAGTAGCTATCAAATATAGGAGGTATATTGTAATCATAATCAAATTTATCCTCCATAACAGGTGGTAACAAAAGACTACTATCATTATAATCATCATAAATGGGAGGCAAAGTATCATCAAAGTAAATTTTCTCCTCAATGCTTGGGGGACTAAAAATATCATGCTCATCAAAGCCAGCTTCCCCAAGCTTAGAATTTTCCATATCATTAGCAACAATAGTGTTCAAAGCATTCATATTAATATGTTCCATGGGTTTTTTAATTTTCGCATCAAACCATCCATGTCTTAAATCAGGAAATAGAATAAAAAGGTCATTGTTGTCCATTATGCCTAACTAGTGTAAACAAGAAACCAAATGTCGCAATTGCAGAGTCTAAAGGAAATAGCTTCGAGCACACACAATGGCGCCAGAAAAGTACTGTTACCTGGAACCGAAGTATGAGTGCCTTTTACCTTTCCTCAACGGCGCCAGAAAAGTGCTTGATGTCTACGGGTGCTTCTATTCTTGTAGACAGTGTTGGGCCTCCAAGAGCAGAGGTTTGTAGAACAACAACAAGTTTCCCTTAAGTGGATTACCCAAGGTTTATCGAACTCAGGGAGGAAGAGGTCAAAGATATCCCTCTCATGCAACCCTGCAACCACAAAGCAAGAAGTCTCTTGTGTCCCCAACACACCAAATAGGTGAACTAGTTCGGCGAAGAGATAGTGAAATACAAGTGGTATGAATGAATATGAGCAGTAGTACGGCGAAAAAATATCGTCAGGCAGTTGATGGTAGTAATATTGCAGAAGTAAACAAGCAGTAGTAACGCAGCAGTAGTAATTCAGTAAAACAAGAACAAGCATGATATATTTAGGAACAAGGCCTAGGAATAGACTTTCACTAGTGGACACTCTCAACATTGATCACATAACAGAATAGATAAATGCATACTCTACACTTTTGTTGGATGATGAACACATTGCGTAGGATTACACGAACCCTCAATGCCGGAGTTAACAAGCTCCACAATTAATGTTCATATTTTAGTAACCTTATAGTGTAAGATAGATCAAAAGACTAAACCAAGTACTAACATAGCATGCACACTGTCACCTTCATGCATATGTAGGAGGAATAGATCACATCAATATATCATAGCAATAGTTAACTTCGCAATCTACAAGAGATCACAATCATAGCCTACGCCAAGTACTCACACGGTGCACACACTGTCACCTTTACACACGTGGAGGAGGAATAGAGTACTTTAATAACATCACTAGAGTAGCACATAGATGAATAGTGATACAAAACTCATATGAATCTCAATCATGTAAGGCAGCTCATGAGATTATTGTATTGAAGTACATAGAGAGAGAGATGAACCACATAGCTACCGGTACAGCCCCGAGCCTCGATGGAGAACTACTCCCTCTTCATGGGAGCAGCAGATGAAGATGAAGCGGTGGAGATGGCAGGTGTCGATGGAGAAGCCTTCCGGGGCACTTCCCCGTCCGGCAGGGTGCCGAAACAGACTCCTGTCCCCCGATCTTGGCTTCGCGGGCGGCGGCTCTGGAAGGTTTCGCGCATCGTGGCTTCCTCCGTAAGGGTTTTCGATGCAGGGGCTTTAAAGGGCGGCCTCGGAGGGGCACCAGGGTGCCCTCACCACCAGGTGGCGGGCCAGGCCTCGGCCCGCGCCTGGTGTGGGGCCCCGGCCCCCCTCGCCCCTCTTCTGCTGGAAGCTTCCGGCAAAATAGAACCCGGGCGTTGATTTCGTCCAATTCCGAGAATATTTCGTTACTAGGATTTCTGAAACCAAAACAGCAGAAAACATGAACTGGCACTTCGGCATCTTGTTAATAGGTTAGTTCCAAAAAATGCGTAAATACGACATATAATGTGCATAAAACATGTAGGTATCATCAATAAAGTAGCATGGAACATAAGAAATTATCGATACGTTGGAGACGTATCAATCTCCTATAAACATTAAGGATAAAGATTATGATTTTTCTCTTGATTTATCTCATATATCTATTGTTGAGAAAACACCCTTTTGTGGTACTGAAAAAGAGAGTGTTGTAGAACATATGAATGAGCTTTCTACTTTAAGTAGCTTGTTTTCTGATGATGTTAAGATGCGTACTTATTTTGTTGCTAAGATTTTCCCATTCTCATTAAAGGATGATGCTAAGATTTGGTATAATAATTTGCCTCCTGATTCTATTAATAGTCCAAGTTGTTTGCTTGATGTTTTCTTTCGAAAATACTTTCCCGCTAGTGCTCAACATATGGCTCTGCAGAGAATTTATAGTTTTGATCAAGAAGATGGAGAGAAATTGCCTGAGGCTTGGGCAAGATTTTGCTCTCTTATTAGAGCTCGGCCTGGACATGATTTGGAAAAGCATGATTTACTTGATATATTTTATAGTGGACTAACCATTGAGTCTAGGGCATACCTGGATAGTTGTGCTGATTGTGTTTTCAGGAAAAGAACTCCGGACGAAGCTGAAGAATTATTGGCTAAGATAAGCAAAAATCATGATGATTGGTCTACACCTGAACCAACCCCGACACCAATATTGAAGAAGAGGGGTATGATTGAATTAAATGATGAAGATATGAGGGAAGCCAAGAAATCTCTTATGGAGAAGGGTATTAAATCTGAAGATGTGAAGAATTTACCTCCTATAGAAGATCTATGTAAGATAATTCCCCCTTCATCCACAATCGAGGTACATTCTCTTCAACGCTTTGATAGAGGAGATATTCCATATTCAAAACCTCCTGATCAATGTTTAGATGAATTTGATAATTATATTGTTAAGCAAAATAATTTTAATATGAGAGTAGAGAATCATCTAATGGAAAATTCTCAAGCTATTGGTAAATTGCATGATATTGTGGAGAGAACCTCCAATGATGTTAAGATGCTTGTTAAACATTTTGATATGATTCAAACTCAAATTGATCAACTTACTAAAGTGCAAAATGACTTGTTAAAAAATAATCATGAAGAGAAACAAGTTTATGAAGTAACAACTAGAGGCGGTGTTTCTACCCAGGATCCTCTATATCCTGAAGGGCACCCCAAAAGAATTGAACAAGATTCTCAACGAACTAAAGAAATTAGTAGTCCTTCTAAGAAAAAGAAGAAGAAACATAAAATGTTGTAGAATCCTCTGAACCTGTTAATGATCCTAATAGTATTTCTATTTCTGATGCTGAAACTGAAAGTGGTAATGAACATGATGAAGATAATGATAAGAATGATGCTCCTGATAAAGAAGAAATTGAAAAAGAACCTGAAAAGCATGCTAAAAATAAAAAGTACACTAAAGAAGATTTTATTACAAAGAAACATGGTAATGAAAGAGAACCTTGGGTTCAAAAGCAAATGCCTTTTCCTGCTAAGAAACTAAAATCAAAGGAAGAGGAACATTATAATAAATTTTGTGATTGGATGAAACCTTTATTTTTGCAAATCCCTTTGACTGATGCTATTAAATTGCCTCCTTATTCAAAGTATATGAAAGATATTGTCTCTAACAAAAGGAAAATTCCCAATGAGGAGATTTCCACTATGCTTGCTAATTACTCCTTCAATGGTAAGGTTCCAAAGAAGCTTGGAGACCCAGGTATACCGACTATTCCTTGTTCCATCAAGAATAATTATGTTAGAACTGCTCTATGTGATTTGGGAGCAGGTGTTAGTGTAATGCCTTTTTCTCTTTATAAGAGACTTGATTTAGATAAGTTAATACCAACTGATATATCTTTGCAAATGGCTGATAAATCTACTGCTATTCCTGTTGGTGTATGTGAAAATGTTCCTGTTCAAGTTACTCAACATTGCTTGATATTAACTGATTTTGTTGTGTTGGAAATGCCTGAAGATGATAATATGTCCATTATTCTTGGAAGACCCTTTCTTAATACTGCAGGGGCTGTTATTGATTGCAATAAAGGCAAGGTTACTTTCAATGTTGATGACAAGGAACATACTGTCTATTTTCCAAAGAGGATTGATAAAGTATATGGAGTTAATACAATTTTTAATGTGAAAACTATCAAAGTGGGATCCATTGATTGTCCTATATATGAGCCTAAAGAAGAATATCAAACTCTTGTGATTGGATCCATATCAATTCAATATAAGGTAACATGATTGATTTGAGGTTTATTTCTTCTTATGTCATATAAAATTTATTTGGTAGCAAGACTTGATCAACCTTGTTAACAAGTATATTTTAATGCATGAGAGAGCTAAACAACATTTCTTTCTTTCTTTCTCCCTCCACTTGTTTTACTTGCTGTAGCACCTTTTGTTTTGCAATATGCTTTAGTTGTTAAGATTTTGGAAATCATTTTCCTGCGCAGTAATAATTAATTTAACACCCAGAAATGTGCATTTTTCGAAGTTCTCAAAAATTTACAAAAATTATACTGGTAGTCTTATTTTTCGAAGAGGCACCTGGGAGCACCTGGGGCTGACCAGTGGGGCACCCCAGGGTGGCACCCCACAGGCCGGCGCGGCCAGCAAGGGGGGCGCGCCACCCTGGTGTGTGGGCCCCTCCTTGCCCCACTTCATCATCTCTTTCACTCAGTGCACTCTCTCTCCCGAAAAAACTCGTACTCACTTTCTCTCACTCGCGTTTCTGCTCAAGAACTCGCGATTTCTCGATCTCTTTGCTCAGCCCAGATTTCTGTCTGAAATTTGGCACATTTGCTCCTTGGTATGTGACTCCTTTGATTGTCCAATTAGAATTTTGTTTGGTTGAGTATATCTTGAATATTTTGCTGCTGTAGATAACATGTTTAGTGAGCTTGCATGCTTGTTCTAAGTGGTAGAAACTAGTTTTGATGCATGTTTAGTACTCTAGCAAGTTCCTATAGTAGTTCCCCTCAATTATATACCTTGAAATCAAATTTTATAATGATTGTTGAAAATTTTCAGAAAATGGAAGGGAGTAGGCACCAACTAAATCAACAAGAATTGGAGGTGCAACAAGTCATGAGAGTTCACCGCGAAGAGGGAGTATACCCCTCTTATTACCCATGCACTGATTTTATGCGGAATGCAGGAATCCTGCAAGATGTTCAAACACTGATTTCCAATGCAGGGTTGGAAGGTTTTACTGTTGGTGAACCTTACCAATATGCTAAACTAACGGTGTCGGTTGTGCAGGATTTCGAATTTCATCGGTCTCAAACTAACCCCATGGTCCGATACAAGATTTATAACAAAACTATCAACTTGCCTTTCAGTGATTTTTGTGCAGCAATTAGAGTGCCGCAGTGGGGATCCTGTGAGAAGGTCAGGGGAACGCCGCGGGAGCTCTCGAATCTTTATACAATGATTTGTCATGGGAGAAGCTTCTCCGATGATGGTGGTAAGATCAGTAGCATTCAACTCCCAGCTATCCGCTACTTTGCTTATTTCGTTACAAAGTGCGTTCTTGCTAGAAAGAATGCAAGTAAGTTGTCTGTCCAAGATATGGCTTTCTTAGCTGCCGCTTTGCAACAGGATAGGACTTATAATTTGGGTGCTTTAATAGCTTGTAGACTTGCTACTAACCGTGAGAAGGGAGGAATTTGTGGAGGTCTTATCGCCTCTCGCTTATTAGCTATGCATGGTGTAGAACCTCACCATTTAGATATTCCGCTTTCCATGGAGAAACTTGATGTTGTTTCCATGATTAAACATGAGTTTATTTCAGATGCATCTAATTTGAACAACCTGTATTATAGGATAACTTTGTATAAGAAAAATTGGAGAATAACTAAGAAAATTGAAAAACTAGTACGATTGCCTGCACCTGTTCTGCTTAACCTTGATGCCAGGAAAGGGTGGTCGATCACAGAAAATGAGCTAAATGCATACATAGAAAGAGAAGGCCATCATGCAAGGGACGGCACGGAGGAGGCCGAGGAGCACCCCGACTCTTCATCCGATGCAGCAAGCTCTTCATATCAACATTATGGTCATGTGGAGCCTCCACGACATTCTTCTGCGCAGGGGCCTTATTATCACTCCATGTACGATCCACCGGCGTGGAACCCCGACCCTCGTTGGGAATGAACTCCACTTAGGCCAAAAGCCTAAGCTTGGGGGAGGTATACCGGCATCACTCATTCTTTGCATATTATGGTTGCTGGATACTTGTACATACTTGTTTAGTTTCTTAGAGTGGTTTTCTAATGAGAGGGAGATGATATTTGGGGAAGTGCTGTCCAAAAACAGATTCTGGGCTGTTACCAAAAAAATTCGTACGCACAGCCAGAACGTTATTTTGAGTTGCCAATTTTTGAGCATGTGCCCCAGGTTGTTATCTAACTTTCATTAGTTGAACACTTTTTGAGCTGAGCAACGGAAGATTTTTGTTAATTTCGATTTCTGTACTGCTGTCAGGTTTTGGCAGATTTCTGCCATCCTGCTTTTCTGTGTTTCTTTTAGTTTGCATTCTCTTGTTTTCGCTTTGTTTCTTTCCTAAAACACAAAAAGACCAAAAATATTTCTGTTGTTTCTCTTCACCATTTGTTTATTTGGTTCTTTGCTCTTATTTTACTTTATTTGCTATCGTTAGTTTGCTATGAGAAAACCCAAAAAGATTTTGCTTTGTTTTCTTGTTTCCTTTTGTTCTTGTTTCTAACCCGAAAACACCAAAAATATTTGTTGTTCTTCTTTGGTTTTGTAAAGTTCATTAGGGAGTTCAGAGGTCTCCGGTGGTTGGAGCTTGGTTTCATTTCATATTATTATTCAAGCTGCACAAGTGAAAGGCAATAATGACGATCTACGGCAATTTGACTGTGGTGAGAGGCTGGTATGAACTCTATTTGTTTTCATTTTTGTACATATACTCATCCATGTGAGCATGCTTAGTTGGTTCATGTGAGGTATATGTCATTTAATGAAAGTCTAGTAGTTTATGATCTCTCATGATTAGTTCCAATCTATTAATAATGAGTAGCATGTCATGAATATTTGCTTGCATTGTTTTATTCATAGATCGGTATGACATTGTGGTATCCTCCTCTGAATAATTCACTTGAATCGACTTGGCACATGCTCACGCATGCATATGACTAAAACAAAAGTCAATTAAGCCTCGCTGATCTACTTTGCTTCAGAGTTCTTGTATCACTTTTATGCCTCCGTTAATTTTATTTTGTCGCAAGCATGATTATGACAGTTATTGCTCTCTTGATTGTCGCTTCCCAGTCTATTGCTAGCCTCCACTTGTACTGAGCGGGAACGCTGCTCGTGCCTCCAAACACCTGAAAACCAAGTTATTCCAAAGTGTCCACCATAAATACCTATGCATGGCATTTCAAACCATTCCAAGTAAATTCTCATGTGCTACCTTTAAACCTTCAAACTACTTCTCAATTTGTGTTAATGTTTTATAGCTCATGAGGAAATATGTGGTGTTTTATCTTTCAACCTTGTCATTTACTCCGGACAGACTTTCACTAATGGACTAGTGGCACATCCGCTTATCCAATAATTTGCAAAAAGAGCTGGCAACGGGGTTCCCAGCCCCAATTAATCAACCTTCATTAATAATTCTCTTCACGTGTTTTGCTCTGATTCATCAGTAAGCAACTTAACCTGCAAATAGACACTTCCCCATGGTATGTGAATGTTGGAAGGCACCCGAGGATTCGGTTAGCCATGGCTTGTGTAAGCAAAGGTTGGGGGAGTGTCATCCATAATGAAACTAAAATACATGTGTAAACAAAAGAGAAGAGGGATGATCTACCTTGCTGGTAGAGATAACGTCCTTCATGGGAGCCGCTCTTGAGAGTCTGGTTGGCGAGGTGGTTAGAGTACCCACTATCATTCGTTGACAACAACAAACACCTCTCAAAATAATTTTACTTCTGTTTTTGAAAAATGAAAAGCTCTAGCACATGTTAATCCCTGCTTCCCTCTGCGAAGGGTCAATCTTTTACTTTTATGTTGAGTCACCATCCTTTCTTTGAGCACTTTCTTGAGAGCATGACTGTCATTCTTAGTATAATATGCTTGTCCCAAAATATGATCAGCTGTGGTATAACTTTGATGCTTTTATCTTTGACAAATTTACTTCTAGTCTTTCTATGAACTTCAGAGGTGCCTGGGCATTTATGTTTTGCTACAAATACAGGCAAGCGAGATACCACTTTATCATATCATTCTATGAACATTGCAATCCTGCTTATTGAAGTGCTTCATGATGCTTGTTATTAGTTTGTTGGTATCTCTTTTATGATTGACACAGTTACTAGATGACTTTATTTGCATGTACCTTATTATGAATTGCTTAAGCACTTGCCATATCATGAGAATATTTACATCATATGAACAAATGTGTTCGTGAAAGTTCTTTTATCGCACTCAGTTGTTAACTGAATTGCTTGAGGACAAGCAATAAGCTAAGCTTGGGGGAGTTGATACGTCCAAAACGTATCTACTTTCCCGAACACTTTTGCTATTGTTTTGCCTCTAATTTGTGTATTTTGGATGCAACTAACACGGACTAACGCTATTTTCAGCAGAATCTCTGGTGTCTCGTTTTTGTGCAGAAATCCAACTTTCAGAAAAACCTCGGAATTTATACAAGGCCCTATTTTCCCGTAAGACTCACGGAGCCGAAGGGCAAGTCGTGGAGTTCGAGGGCCCCACACCCCAGGCGGCGCGGCCCAGAGGGGGCGCGGCCCTAGCGTGTGGCCCCCTCGGCGACGCCTCCTTCGACTACTTATCGCCCTCGACCTAAAAACCAGGGGACGTCGATATTTCCAGAGACCATCCAAGACGCCGCCATCGCGAAACTCCGCCTCGGGACCAGAAACTCCGTTCGGCACTCCGCCGGGACGGGGAATTGGAGGGGATCTTCACCGCCATCACCACCGACGCTCTCTCGACCATCCATGTTTCCCCCATCCATGTGTGAGTAATTCCCCCGCTGTAGGCTGAAGGGGATGGTAGGGATTGGATGAGATTGATCATGTAATAGTCACAAGATTGTTAGGGCATGGTGCCTAGTATCCGTAGATGTTACTTTTATGATATTGTTGCAACTTGTTATGCTTAATGCTTGTCACTAGGGCCCGAGTGCCATGATCTCAGATCTGAACATGTTATTGTTTCATCATGATATGCATTGTTTATTGATCTTACCTGCAAGTTGTATACACACGTTGCTGTCCGGAACCAATGGCCCCGAAGTGACAGAAATCGGGACAACCGGAGGGGATGGTAGTGATGTGAGGATCACATGTGTTCACGGAGTGTTAATGCTTTGCTCCGGTACTCTATTAAAAGGAGTACCTTAATTTCCAGAGTTTCTAGAGGCCCGATGGCGTGTAACTCACACGTTCGTTGGGAACCCCAAGAGGAAGGTATGATGCGCACAGAGCAAGTTTTCCCTCAGAAAGAAACCAAGGTTTAATCGAACCAGGAGGAGCCAAGAAGCATGTTGAAGGTTGATGGTGGCGAAATGTGATGCGGCGCAACAACAGGGATTCCGGCGCCAACGTGGAATCTGCACAACAAAACCAAAGTACTTTGCCCCAACGAAACAGTGAGGTTGTCAATCTCACCGGCTTGCTGTAACAAAGGATTAAGCGTATCGAGTGGAAGATGATTGTTTGCAAGAAAATAGTAAAACACAATTGCAGGAGATTGTATGCTATGTAAAGAATAGGACCGGGTCCACAGTTCACTAGAGGTGTCTCTCCCATAAGATAAAGGCATGTTGGGTGAACAAATTACAGTCGGGCAATTGACAAATAGAGAAGAGCATAACAATGCATATACATGATATGATAAATATAGTGAGATTTAATCCGGGCATTACGACAAAGTACATAGACCGCCATCCAACTGCATCTATGCCTAAAAAGTCCACCTTCAGGTTATCATCCGAACCCCATTCAGTATTAAGTTGCAAAGCAACAGACAATTGCATTAAGTATGGTGCGTAATGTAATCGACAACTACATCCTTAGACATAGAATCAATGTTTTATCCCTAGTGGCAACAGCACATCACAACCTTAGAACTTTCTGTCACTGTCCCAGGTGTCAATGAAGGCATGAACCCACTATCGAGCATAAATACTCCCTCTTGGAGTAATAACTTGGCCAGAGACTAATAACGCATGCAAGATCATAAACAACACATAACCAATAGATTGATAATCACCATAACATAGTATTCTCTATCCATCGGATCCCGACAAACACAACATATAGAATTACATATAGATGATCTTGATCATGTTAGGCAGCTCACAAGATCCAACAATGAAGCACAATTAGGAGAAGACGACCATCTAGCTACTGCTATGGACCCATAGTCCAGGGTGAACTACTCACTCATCACTCCGGAGGTGATCATGGCGATGAAGAGTCCTCCGGGAGATGAATCCCCTCTCAGGGTGCCGGAGGCGATCTCCCGAATCCCCCGAGATGGGATTCGCGGCGGCGGCGTTTCTGGAAGGTTTTCCGTATCGTGGCTCTCGCACGGGGTTTTTCGCGACGGAGGCTTTAAGTAGGCGAAAGGGCAGCAACGGCCACACGAGGGCCCACACCATAGGTCGGCGCGTGCCTGGGCCGCGCCGCCCCGTGGTGTCGCCACTCGTGGCCCCACTTCGACTCCTCTTCGGAAGCTTCGTGCAAAAATAGGACCCCGGGCGGTGATTTCGTCCAATTCGAGAATATTTCGTTACTAGGATTTCTGAAACCAAAAAGCAGAAAACAAAGAATCGGCTCTTCGGCATCTTGTTAATAGGTTAGTTCCGTAAAATGCGTAAATACGACATATAATGTGCATAAAACATGTAGGTATCATCAATAAAGTAGCATGGAACATAAGAAATTATCGATACGTTGGAGACGTATCGCATCCCTGCTTAGTTCTGCTCGTCCCGAGCAGGTAAAACGATAACAAAGATAATTTCTGAAGTGACATGCCATCATAATCTTGATCATACTATTTGTAAACATATGTAATGAATGCAGCGATCAAAACAAAGGTAATGACATGAGTAAACAAGTGAATCATATGACAAAGACTTTTCATGAATAGTACTTCAAGACAAGCATCAATAAGTCTTGCATAAGAGTTAACTCATAAAGCAATAAATCAAAGTAAAGGTGTTGAAGCAACACAAAGGAAGATTAAGTTTCAGGTTGCTTTCAACTTATAACATGTATATCTCATGGATATTGTCAACATAAAGTAATATAACAAGTGCAATATGCAAGTATGTAGGAATCAATGCACAGTTCACACAAGTGTTTGCTTCTTAGGTGGAGGGAGATAGGTAAACTGACTCAACAATAAAAGTAAAAGAATGGTCCTTCAAAGAGGAAAGCATCGATTGCTGTATTTGTGCTAGAGCTTTTATTTTGAAAACATGAAACAATTTTGTCAACGGTAGTAATAAAGCATATGAGTTATGTAAATTATATCTTACAAGTTGCAAGCCTCATGCATAGTGTACTAATAGTGCCCGCACCTTGTCCTACTTAGCTTGGACTACCGGATCTTTGCATGCCATGTTTCAACCAAGTGTCACAAAGGGGTACCTCCATGCCGCCTGTACAAAGGTCTAAGGAGAAAGCTCGCATTTTGGATTTCTCGCTTTTGATTATTCTCAACTTAGACATCCATACCGGGACAACATGGACAACAGATAATGGACTCCTCTTAAATGCATAAGCATGTAGCAACAATTATTATTCTCATATGAGATTGAGGATATATGTCCAAAACTGAAACTTCAACCATGATTCATGGCTTTAGTTAGCGGCCCAATGTTCTTCTCTAACAATTTTGCATGCTCCAACCACTAAGGTGATAGATCCTTCAGACAAGACGGACATGCATAGCAACTCACATGATATTCAACAATAGTTGATGGCGTTCCCCAGAAGCATGGTTATCGCACAACAAGCAACTTAATAAGAGATAAAGTGCATAAGTACATATTCAATACTACGATAGTTTTTAAGGCTATTTTGTCCCATGAGCTATATATTGCAAAGGTGAATGATGGAATTTTAAAGGTAGCACTCAAGCAATTTACTTTGGAATGGCGAGAAATACCATGTAGTAGGTAGGTATGGTGGACACAAATGGCATAGTGGTTGGCTCAAGGATTTTGGATGCATGAGAAGTATTCCCTCTCGATACAAGGTTTAGGCTAGCAAGGTTATTTGAAGCAAACTCAAGGATGAACCGGTGCAGCAAAACTCACATAAAAGACATATTGTAAACATTATAAGACTCTACACCGTCTTCCTTGTTGTTCAAAACTCAATACTAGATATTATCTAGACCTTAGAGAGACCAAATATGCAAATCAAATTTTAGCAAGCTCTATGTATTTCTTCATTAATGGGTGCAAAGTATATGATGCAAGAGCTTAAACATGAGCACAAAAATTGCCAAGTATCACATTATCCAAGACATTTTAGAATTACTACATGTAGCATTTTCCAATTCCAACCATATAACAATTTAACGAAGAAGAAACTTCGCCTTGAACATTATGAGTAAAGCCTAAGGACATATTTGTCCATATGCAACAGCGGAGCGTGTCTCTCTCCCACAAAGTGAATGCTAGGATCCATTTTATTCAAACAAAAACAAAAACAAAACAAACCGACGCTCCAAGCAAAGAACACAAGATGTGATTGAATAAAAATATAGTTTCAGGGGAGGAACCTGATGATGTTGTCGATGAAGAAGGGGATGCCTTGGGCATCCCCAAGCTTAGACGCTTGAGTCTTCTTAAAATATGCAGGGGTGAACCACGGGGGCATCCCCAAGCTTAGAGCTTTCACTCCTCTTGATCATAGTATATCATACTCCTCTCTTGACCCTTGAAAACTTCCTTCACACCAAACTTCAAGCAAACTCATTAGAGGGTTAGTGCACAATTAATAATTCACATATTCAGAGGTGACACAAACATTCTTTTCACTTCTGGACATTGCATAAAGCTACTGGACATTAATGGATCAAAGAAATAAATCCAACATAGCAAAAGAGGCAATGCGAAATAAAAGGCAGAATCTGTCAAAAACAGAACAGTTCGTAAAGACGAATTTAAAGATGGCACCAGACTTGCTCAAATGGAAAACTCAAAACTAATGAAAGTTGCGTACGTATCTGAGGATCACGCTCGTAAATTGGCAAATTTTTTCGAATTTTCTACAGAGAACTGTGCCCAGATTCGTGACAGACAGCAATGCTGTTTCTGCGCAGCGATCCCAAATATAACATCAACTTTGACATAGAAACTTTACTTGGCACAAAAACATGATAAAGAGAGGTTGCTACAGTAGTAAACAACTTCCAAGACTCAAATATAAAACAAAGTACTGTAGTAAAAACATGGGTTGTCTCCCATAAGCGCTTTTCTTTAACGCCTTTCAGCTAGGCGCAGAAAGTGCAAATCAAGTATTATCGAGAGTAGAAGCATCAACATCATAACTTGTTCTAATAATAGAATCAAAAGGAAACTTCATTATCTTTCTAGGGAAGTGTTCCATACCTTTCTTGAGAGGAAATTGATATTTAATATTACCTTTCCTCATATCAATAACAGCACCAACGGTTCGAAGAAAAGGTCTTCCCAACACAATAGGACAAGATGCATTGCATTCGATATCCAAGACAACAAAATCAACGGGGACAAGGTTATTGTTAACCGTAATGTGCACATTATCAATCCTCCCCAAAGGTTTC
Organism: Lolium multiflorum; assembly: GCA_030979885.1. NCBI lineage: Eukaryota > Viridiplantae > Streptophyta > Magnoliopsida > Poales > Poaceae > Lolium > Lolium multiflorum. The sequence goes on from CM061747.1 coordinate 144,903,504, forward strand.
TTTTTAACATTATCGGCAAGATTAACATCCAAATAACAATTCTTCAATGGTGGCAAGTCAAGCATATCATAAATCTTTTTAGGCATAACAGAAATACTTGCACCAAGATCACATAAAGCATTACATTCAAAGTCATTGAATTTCATTTTAATGATGGGCTCCCAACCATCTTCTAACTTTCTAGGAATAGAAGTTTCAAGTTTTAGTTTCTCTTCTCTAGCTTTTATGAGAGCATTTGTAATATGTTTTGTAAAGGCTAAATTTATAGCACTAGCATTAGGACTTTTAGCAAGTTTTTGTAAGAACTTTATAACTTCAGAGATGTGACAATCATCAAAATCTAAATCATTATGAGCTACAGCAATGGGATCATTGTTCCCAAGGTTGGAAAAAATTTCAGCAGTTTTATCACAAGCAGTTTCAGCAGTTTTAGCAATTTCAGGCAGTTTTGTTCGCTTTGCACTAGGAGTAGAAACATTGCCAACACCAATTATTTTACCATTGATAGTAGGAGGTGCAGCAACATGTGAAGAATTAGCATTACTAGTGGTGGTAATAGTCCAAACTTTAGCTACATTATTCTCTTTAGCTAGTTTTTCATTTTCTTCTCTATCCCACCTAGCACGCAATTCAGCCATTAATCTTATATTCTCATTAATTCTAACTTGGATGGCATTTGCTGTAGTAGTAATCTTATTATCAATATCATTATTGGGCATAACTTTCAATTTTAAAAGATTAACATCGGAGGCAAGTCTATCAACTCTAGAAGCAATAGTATCAATTTTATCAAGCTTTTCCTCAACAGATTTGTTAAAAGCAGTTTGTGTACTAATAAATTCTTTAAGCATGGCTTCAAGACCAGAGGGTACACTCCTATTATTGTTGTAAGAATTCCCATAAGAATTACCATAACCATTACCATTAGCAGAAGGATATGGCCTATAGTTATTACCAGAGTTGTTCCTATAAGCATTGTTGTTGAAATTATTGTTTTTAATGAAATTCACATCAACATTTTCTTCTTGAGCAACCAATGAAGCTAAAGGAACATTATTTGGATCAACATTAGATCTACCATTCACAAGCATAGACATAATCACATCAATCTTATCACTCAAGGAAGAGGTTTCTTCAACAGAATTTACCTTCTTACCTTGTGGAGCTCTTTCCGTGTGCCATTCAGAGTAATTTATCATCATATCATCAAGAAGTTTTGTAGCCGCCCCCAATGTGATGGACATAAAGGTACCTCCAGCAGCTGAATCCAATAAATTCCGCGAAGAAAAATTTAGTCCTGCATAGAAGGTTTGGATGATCATCCAAGTAGTCAGTCCATGGGTTGGGCAATTCTTTACCAAAGTTTTCATTCTCTCCCATGCTTGAGCAACATGTTCAGTATCTAATTGCTTAAAATTCATTATGCTACTTCTCAAAGATATAATTTTAGCGGGAGGATAATATCTACCAATAAAAGCATCCTTACATTTAGTCCATGAATCAATACTATTCTTAGGCAAAGATAGCAACCAATCTTTAGCTCTTCCTCTTAATGAGAAAGGAAACACTTTCAATTTAATAATATCACCATCTACATCCTTATACTTTTGCATTTCACAAAGTTCAACAAAATTATTGAGATGGGCAGCAGCATCATCAGAACTAACACCAGAAAATTGATCTCTCATAACCAGGTTTAGTAAAGCAGGTTTAATTTCAAAGAATTCTGCTGTAGTAGCAGGTGGAGCAATAGGTGTGCATAGGAAATCATTATTATTTGCATTTGTGAAGTCACACAACTTAGTATTTTCAGGGGTATTCATTTTAGCAGTAAATAAAGCAAACTAGATAAAGTAAATGCAAGTAACTAATTTTTTTGTGTTTTCGATATAGAGAGCAAGACAATAAATAAAGTAAAACTAGCAACTAATTTTTTTGTGTTTTGTTTAGGTGCAGCAAACAAAGTAGTAAATAAAATAAAGCAAGACAAAAACAAAGTAAAGAGATTGAGAAGTGGAGACTCCCCTTGCAGCGTGTCTTGATCTCCCCAACGGCGCCAGAAAGAGCTTGATGGCGTGTAACTCACACGTTCGTTGGGAACCCCAAGAGGAAGGTATGATGCGCACAGCAGCAAGTTTTCCCTCAGAAAGAAACCAAGGTTTAATCGAACCAGGAGGAGCCAAGAAGCACGTTGAAGGTTGATGGTGGCGAAATGTGATGCGGCGCAACAACAGGGATTCCGGCGCCAACGTGGAATCTGCACAACAAAACCAAAGTACTTTGCCCCAACGAAACAGTGAGGTTGTCAATCTCACCGGCTTGCTGTAACAAAGGATTAAGCGTATCGAGTGGAAGATGATTGTTTGCAAGAAAATAGTAAAACACAATTGCAGTAGATTGTATGCTATGTAAAGAATAGGACCGGGGTCCACAGTTCACTAGAGGTGTCTCTCCCATAAGATAAAGGCATGTTGGGTGAACAAATTACAGTCGGGCAATTGACAAATAGAGAAGAGCATAACAATGCATATACATGATATGATAAATATAGTGAGATTTAATCCGGGCATTACGACAAAGTACATAGACCGCCATCCAACTGCATCTATGCCTAAAAAGTCCACCTTCAGGTTATCATCCGAACCCCATTCAGTATTAAGTTGCAAAGCAACAGACAATTGCATTAAGTATGGTGCGTAATGTAATCGACAACTACATCCTTAGACATAGAATCAATGTTTTATCCCTAGTGGCAACAGACATCACAACCTTAGAACTTTCTGTCACTCCCATGTGTCAATGAAGGCATGAACCCACTATCGAGCATAAATACTCCCTCTTGGAGTTAAGAGTACAAACTTGGCCAGAGCCTCTACTAATAACGGAGAGCATGCAAGATCATAAACAACACATAACCAATAGATTGATAATCACCATAACATAGTATTCTCTATCCATCGGATCCCGACAAACACAACATATAGAATTACATATAGATGATCTTGATCATGTTAGGCAGCTCACAAGATCCAACAATGAAGCACAATTAGAGAAGACGACCATCTAGCTACTGCTATGGACCCATAGTCCAGGGTGAACTACTCACTAATCACTCCGGAGGCGATCATGGCGATGAAGAGTCCTCCTGAGATGAATCCCCTCTCCAGGGTGCCGAGGCGATCTCCGAATCCCGAGATGGGATTCGCGGCGGCGTCTCCGGAAGGTTTTCCGTATCGTGGCTCTCGGGGGTTTCGCGACGGAGGCTTTAAGTAGGCGAAAGGGCAACGTGGGGGCCACACGGGGGCCCACACCATAGGTCGGCGCGCCAGGGCCGGGGCGCGCGCCCGTGGTGTCGCCACCCGTGGCCCCACTTCGACTCCCCTCCGGTCTCCGAAGCTTCGTGCAAAAATAGGACCCGGGCGGTGATTTCGTCCAATTCCGAGAATATTTCGTTACTAGGTTTTCTTCGAAACCAAAAACACAGAAACAAAGAATCGGCTCTTCGGCATCTTGTTAATAGGTTAGTTCCGTAAAATGCGTAAATACGACATATAATGTGCATAAAACATGTAGGTATCATCAATAAAGTAGCATGGAACATAAGAAATTATCGATACGTTGGAGACGTATCAAGCCCGGCTGCCACCGGCTGGTAGGACAAAAGATGTTGTGCAAGTTTCTCATTGCGAGCACGTACGACTATATATGGAACACATGCCTATTGATTGATTAGTACTTGGATACCGCTTTATTATTACCTGCAAATGCCCTACCATGATTGTTATATGAATTCTCTCATCCATGCAACGCCCGTTCATCCGTCCCCGTGCCTACGTATTTTAATCTTGTTTACTATAATCACTACTCCTGTCTTTATTTCACCGCTGCGTTATTTCACTATTCCTACCGCTATAAAACTGTTGCCTGGATAAACTCTTGCGAGCAAGTCTGTTTCCAGGTGCAATGAATTGACAACTCCGCTGTTAAGGCTTACAAGTATTCTTTGTCTCCCCTTGTGTCGAATCAATAAATTGGGTAATTCTTCCCTCGAAGACTGTTGCGATCCCCTATACTTGTGGGTCATCACCAGGTTACCGCGCCTCCACCTCCGACTCCACCTCCCCCGGTCGAGAGCTCCGACGAGGTGTTGGAGGACGACGAAAGCACCGACAATGTCCTCGACGAGGACATGGACGCGAAGTTCATGGCTGATGCAGAGCAGGAAGCACAGCAGTAGCGGGCGGCCCACGCGGCGTTCGACGTCGAGATGGAACACGGCGGCCGCCGCGCATGATGACTCCTCCGACATCGATTGGTCCTCTGATGACCCTGATAAGCCTACCTCGGAGGAGAGGGCAGCGGAGCAGGGGACGTTACTAGACTCCTTCGAGATGCTTAAGAAAGGCCGAGGATGCCGCGAATGAGGCGCTGCGACATCGCCTGCTAGAGGACGCGGTGGCTCACTGAGCTCTAGCGGACGCACGGTGGGCGGTGAAGAAACAGACGAGGGAGGGATGCAACAACGGGGCCGGGCCATCGAGCAGCAAGTAGCCTAGGACTTGTATCCCCTTTACTTTGTAGTAGAGTAGCTCTTTACTTGGTGAATGAAAAATGTTATTGGAAAATAAAAATGGATCAACCTCTGCTGGGAGCACACCTAAATGTAAACAGACGCGGGGTTAAAATATATGCGCGGAGCGACGTAAATGGACGTGCGCGGGCGCTGAACCCTGTTTACCGCCGGGACCCGCCACCCTGCAGGCACCGGTCTTGTCGATCTCCGTGTCCGCCGGTGCGGCTCCGCCGACCGGCACATGGCCCCCGCCCCAATAGATGGACGGTCTGGATATCACCAGACTCTCCGTTGCTGGGTATTGTACCGACATCTACTCACGTAGCATGTGTGTGCTGCTAGATCTGTTTCGACTTTCCCTCGTCAGAAGGAAGCTCTTCAGGCCTCATTCGGCAGGCAGGGTCTCGAGTGTTTTGTGGTGTAAATTCTGGGACAGGCCTACATAACACGTTGAAACACTAGATGCACCGTTCGGTAGTCAGGTTTTAAACAGAATGAGCCCAATCAACCCCCCTACTTGTAGGCTGAAATCTCCTCCGATCAACGGGAATAAAAACGCGGCACCCACCTCGCATTTTTCTTCTTCTAAATCTCGTCGGATAAGCAGCTGAGTAAAGCCTGTTCGGTCACACGTTTCCGCCCCAATCTGGGGAATGACGGGGATTGTTGTTTGGATCCGATATTTCTTACCTGCTTGGTGCTTGCCCTATCGATACGTACGTAAAATCACGTCAATACACGCTAATCCACTCCACAATCACCCAAAACGCTTTGCGTAAAACTCTGTAACACACGCCAGACGCCTGCCGAACAATGCCTCACCGGTTTAAACAAAACCTGTGGGGGCTGGTCGGCGCAAGTGGGCGCTGCATGGTGCGTGGTGTGGTATATGCACCACTGGCGTGTCCAACTGCTGTCGCCGAGCAAACACCACACATGCATGGCACCTGTGATGTAACAGGCCGAGTCAGGAACATGAGCGGTTTTCGCAAAAAAAAAAAGGAACATGAGCGGTGGATTTGGATTACTGGGTTTGGATTTCACCTGCGACGAGCTCCAGAACGGGGGAAGCAGATCGAGATGCATGCTATTCAATTTTATTCTCTGGAGACACAGTGTTGCAGCAGGCCACAGCTGCTGCTGTGACCAAGATAGAAGGGATAGAGGCCAGGTTAACATGAAGGTGTGGCTGCCGGGCCCCGCGCGCGCCAGCGCAGCACACGGGATGACAGGACCGCCTCCGGGGCAACCGATGCAGGCGTTTCGCCCAAGGGCGGGCGGGCGGGCTGGCGACGGCGACAACGACGGACGGGTGCCACTGAAGCATGGAGCGGCGAGGCTAGTAGGGTGCTTCCAACAGAGCATGTACCCAAACTGACATTCTCTATGTATCTCTGTGCTATGCGGCGACCGCACCAGGGGCTACTCTGGTACCACGAGGAAGCCTGGGGCAATAGCTCTAGGCATGGCGGTGGCGGCCATCTCCTCCGCCGGAGGTGTTCGACAGAATCGGGGCTGGTTGTGGCAATCTCGTGATTTTCACATCTAGTCCTAGCAGCGAGATGGGGAGACATGGCTAATGGTAAAAACCAAAGTCTAACTCGGGTCATGGTGGGCGATGGGACGTCGATGCGCCATTACCTTGTTGAAGGCACCGACTTTCCAACCAATGTCTACTCGCTCGTGCTGCTCCAGGGGAAACCTGGATCTAGGTATCTCAGATCGAACGATGTCGACGCTTTCTACATCGTTTACCCTCTTGGGGCATCATTCAAGAGGCATCATTTTTGGAGCTGCCACTAGATGGTGGGCGGGAAATGCGGGATTGTTGTGCATCTACCATGTCGATGACAGCAAGTCCCAGCGGAAAGCTGGGCCTCGGTGATTAACGCGACGTGATGGACTCACGTAGGGCGGTGGCGTACGTTGTCCGGCGCCATGGCGGCGTTGATGGCAGGTCTGATAAGGGCTATGCGGATCTCTGTTGTGAAGATGGACCAGCGGTGATGGCTTCTGAAGCGAGTGCATGAGGCACTCGCTAAGGATCTGCTAGACCGGATATGTGCTCCTGTTTCACTATATGATGACTCGGTGATGCCCCGGTAAGTAGCTGGTGGGGTCTTGTTTGTATTTATAGGGCATAAGGCCCTACCGGCATGTTCATCCACCCATTGTTGCCTTCGTATGTGTTTAGTGGTGGTTTCGGGTTTTATGATAATGCTCTTGATAAATATTTGCTGAACAAAATCTAAATAAAAGCCGTATGCATCGATTGATGTTAAGGCTGGGAGCTTTCCCTTCTTGAAAAAAAATCCCCCGCCACCTTTAACATCTAAATAACAATGATAATTTTTTTAGAAAGAGAACATCTAAACAATCAAGTCCCAACTTTGATTTCACACCTCCAAAACCGTTAAAGCGCCACGAATCAAATCCCAACAGACGGCGATCGACAGGCCAGGAATCGGAAGCTGCTGGAAAGGCCCCCTCCGATATCTCAATTCAGGCAGGTTCAGATTTCATTTCAAAACCGAATAGGAAACGCATGGAAATGGCGATCGACATGTTTGTGTACTATAGACTAGTAATAGCCCGAGCAGCACATTCAACACTCCCTTGGAAAGAGCTACGGATACGCAACTTTTGAGATCCAAAAAGGAAGAAAGACAAGTGGGGGATCGATGATGGTGGAGGAGCGACGAAAGAGACGGATGTGTCAAGATGAAGCCGCTGCCTTGGAGAGTGAGATTCGGCGGTTGATGCATGGGTCCAGTCACAAAACACACGCTTGCAGATACACATGCTACTACCATGCTGCAATGGCCAGCCAGCCTTTGCACCATCTTTTCTCCCCTAAGGCTGGTGCCATTGCAGGCGGGAGCCGGCGGCGACGCGGGAGGGCGGGAGGCGGCACGAGAGGTGGGCGCGGCGGCGCCCGGCGGTGCGCCCCCGCCCGGGCCGGCGCCCGCGCTGGCGGCGAGAGGAGGCGGGAGAGGGGCGAGAGGCGGGCGGGCGCGATGGCGGGGGGGGGGGCGAGAGGGTGGGGGCGGGGAGAGCGGGCGGAGGCGCAGAGCGGCGCGAGAGCGGGGCGGGAGGGCTAACGGCTAGCTGACGTGGCGCGACGCGATTCGTCCACGTCGGCTAGCCGTTGCTGGTTCAAAAACCCTATAAATACCCCCATATGTTTTCAGTCATTCCACACCTCCACTCTCCATTTCCACTCCACTCTACACCATGTCTTCATCCAGCAGCAGTTCGAGCGACGGAGTGGAGGGTGATTTCATCGCTGCATTCCAGGAGGAGTATGAGGAGGAGATGCAAGCCGAGGTGGTGCCAAGACGGCCGGCGCCGCCGAGAGTTCATCAGGCGTGATCGTGGGTGCCCACGATCGGCTCTTCGAGGACTACTTCGCCGACGACTGCAACTATCCTCCGAGCTACTTTCGGCGAAGGTATCGGATGAGACGATCCCTCTTCCTGACCATTGTGGCTAGATTGGGTGAATACTCTCCGTATTTCACCCAAAGAAATGATGCTCTCAACCGTGCTGGTTTCTCTCCCCTGCAAAAGTGTACTGCGGCTTTGCGTCTGTTAGCTTATGGAGCCGCTGCAGATACAATAGATGAGTGGCTTAAGTTAGCTAGACAAACTTCATCAGATTGTCTAGATAGATTCTGTGAAGGCATCATTGAGTGTTACGGGGAGACGTTTTGCCGTCATCCAACTGTGGAGGATACTCAGCGGCTGTTAGCGAAAGCCGAGGAGCGTGACTTTCCGGGCATGTTAGGGAGCATCGATTGCATGCATTGGCAGTGGAGGAACTGCCCAGCTCATGTTTCACAAGGGGAGACATCAAACACCCTACCATAATCTTAGAAGCCGTTGCGTCGTATGATCGTTGGATCTGGCATGCCTTTTTTGGAGTGGCCGGGTCCAACAACGACCTCAATGTACTCAACCAGTCGCCGTTGTTCACTGATGTGCTTAGGGGAGAAGCACCCGTAGTGAACTTCACGGTGAATGGACACGAGTACCACTATGGTTACTACCTTGCCGACGGCATCTACCCCTCCTGGCCGGTGTTCATGAAAGGTGTTACTCTTCCACAAAATGAAAAGCGGCGAGTGTTCACTTCTGCTCAATCAGCGCATCGCAAAGATGTCGAGTGTGCCTTTGGAGTGTTGAAGGCTAGGTTCAACATTCTAGCAGTTCCGGGACGCTCCTACTCGAGGCGTACTCTTGGATTGATCATGCGTGCATGTGTCATTCTGCACAACATGATCATCGACGATGAGCGTGGACAAAATTTGGACAACATCTATGAGACAGTTGCTTCAAATGTCGGCCCTGCAATACACCAGCATGCACCACCAAGCCTAGCAGCCAGATTCAGATGGACACCGAAATGAGGGAGTCACCGATGTATACACAGCTCCAGCATGATTTGATGGAGCATGTGTGGGCTCATAATGCCTAGATTATGTAATTTTTTCAACTATTTATGTAATTTTTTCAAATTTTTATGTAATTTCTTTTTATGATGTAATCGGTAACAATTTTAGTTCAATAAAATAATTTTCTTGCATTATTAATGTTGTAATCTGAAAAAGAAAAGCTAATGTCGAGGAGAGAGAAAAGCTGATGTGGAGGAGAGAGAAGTGAGAGCTCTCACTAATGCCCATGGTGAGTGAGAGTGAGAGAGGAAGCTGACGTGGCGAGGCTAGAGCGGGGCGGTGCATTGGCACCAGCCTAAGATAGTGTTTGCGATGAGGAAAAGATGGCGTAGGGCCGCGGCTAGTCGACTAGCATGCAACGCCAATGGGGCAATGAGTTGGGCATGTTGTAGTCTTGTAGGCAAGACAAAGCGGCAAAGGAGGTGTCCGGGAAAGAAGGGTAGTTTTTAGTCTGCTTTTCTACGTGATTTACCTCCTGCATGCTCTGTGATTACAGGCTAACAGCCAGCAAATGTCCTGGTGTGAATGGCAATTGAGAGGTGAAAATTGGAAATGAGGAAAGATAGATAAATCTACCTGTGAATTTACTGGTGCTGTTTTTCAGTAGATATTTGAAGGCTGCAACTGCAATTAAGTATCTTTGCTTTGAAAAAAAAATCAAGGAGATTTTGGCGGCACTCTCCTTGTCCCCGTCTCCGCGTGCCGTTCCCTTCATTATCCTGATGTGCGAGGTGCAGGAGGAGCAGATATAACCCCTAAGGAAGCATGCGACACCACATGACGACATTGCCTTCCGCATGCGGGCACGCAGCCATATCCACCTCGTGGACGGATCACCTTCCACCGCCCGAAGAAGGATTAGGGCTTGCGACGAAGAAGGCCAAGATGAGCTTTGTTTGTGGAGGCCCAGAGGTAGGCGTAGTTGCGCGGCGTCGACCCCAGGCAATAATCCAGGACCTGTGCTCACTCTCGAAGAATCAAGCAACGACCTGGGAGCGATGGTGGATCCCTTGTCCATTGGCATTGCAAGTTGGCGCGCGAGACGGGCAACTATGTCGACCTCGACGACAACGACAAGGGGGACAAGTTCAGGATTTATTTTAATTTAGTTTAAATTTTAGATGAATTTCATTCGACTTTGTTAAATATAACAAAATATGATAAAAATTAGTTTCCCGATTGAATTTAAAAAAAAAATCCTATGAGGGGTGCGGCTTGGGGGGAGGCGCACTCATACGCGGCTACTAGTTGTGGCACTATTGCTTGACGACCTATGGAGGCGACTCGAGTTGTTCTAGAACATGTATAGTTAGGATATATCAAGCCATATGAGTGTTCGGATAAATAAAAACGGCAAGCGGCTAGCATACCGTAAACAGTTCGATCTAGTTAAGTGAGTGAATCTCGCGCGTCTGATCACGATACAAAAATGGTTCGTATCTATAACTTTTCTTCTAAAGTATGTAACATTTGTTCCCAACATGTTTTTGCCAGTGGTACAAAAAAAATCCCACAGTTGTATAAAATAATTCTGTATATAACCTTTTTTCCCGTGTATGTAACATTTTCAAAAATGTTACATTATTTTGCATTATTTCTCAGCAGTATATCGAACATTTTTTCTAAGTTCTCCAAAATTATAGAAACACATATGTAACATCAGTGCAATCTCCGATACGTACCAAAATCATCGTACCATTTTGACCATGCTAAGAGCATCTCCACCGGTGGCCCCGATAGCGGCCCCGATAGCGATTTGGGGGCCGGCGTCGTTTTCGGGTTCGCACCGGCACGCCCCAAACGGCGCCGGCCATTTTTCGAGCCCAATAGAATCGCCGGCATCTCCGTGCCAGCCCCTTGGCCAAGAGAGCGCATCGGGCGCGCCGGCGCCTCGCGGAACGACGCTTTTCGCGGGTGGGGGCGAGGACGCGACGGTTCGCACCCATCGCTCTCTTATTCATATGGTTACTGTTCAAGTGCATATGAATAGTGCCATATTAAAATTGCTACATGAACAATCTTTGGTACAGTACCATATGAAAATTGCTACACGGACAATCTTTGAGAAAATTTGCACCATCCCTCTACTCTTTTATGCTCCACGAACATCGCCTGTACTACTGTCATATTTTATCGGAGAAAATATTATAGTCTTCTTCTACGATACTTTTATAAAAATATACTTACAATAATTCTAGAAAAATATGTTTGCTTCACCGCCTGCCGCCTCAAAAATATATTTACTTACAATCATCTAGAGATTTTTGTCCACACTACCATCTTTTTCCACCGCGTCACAATCATCCTACATGGCGCGGGAAAAATAATAATTCCAAACCATGAAGCTACAGTAGCAGTTATACATTATTTCAACAATGTAACAATATCTTTGAAAAATATTTAGTTACTCCACCGTCCGTGGTGTATACTATTGCCATCTTTTACCCAAGGACAATGCCCAACAAACATGAACGTATGTCACCTCTATCCATCGGGGGAAATACTACCGCTTTCTTTTGTAGCAGCGATCATCTAGAGATTTTTGTCCGCACTACCATATTTTTGCACCGCATCACGATCACCCTACACGACGCGGGAAAAATAATAGTTCAAAACCATGAAGCTACAGTAGCAGTTATATATTATTTCAACAATGTAACGGTATCTTTGAAAAATATTTAGTTACTCCATCCTTTACTATTGCCATCTTTTACCCGATGACGGTGCCCAACGAACATGAACATATGTCACCTATTTCCATCGGGGGAAATACTACCGCTTTCTTCTGTAGCAGCTTCGGAAATAAAAAATACCTTACGGAGCCCAACGAACATGAACGTATGTCACCTCTTTCAATCGGGGAAAATATTACCGCTTTCTTCTGTAGCAGTTTCGGAAATAGAAATGCCTTGCGGTCCACCGCTATTTTATGCGGTAAAATAGTACTTTTTTCTAACTTCTTGGAAAAATGTAGTTACTCCACCGTTCATCGCCTAAACTATTGTGACAATATGATGCCTCTTTTATTAGGATATAGATCGTACTATCTTTTATTAGGGGATTTTAAAAAAATATAGCTACTCCACTGTTTATTGCCCAGACCTGTATTCCTCTGTGGTACATACGGAAAAATATACCTACTTAACCATCTACCGGCTTTTTAGCAGGAGAAACTACCTTCTTCTAAAGTAACTCTAAAAACAACTACAAACTTGTCTACATTATCTATCAAAATAACTTACTCCCCCATTCGCGGTCTCCTCGGTGCATGCTGTCTTTGGGCACCGCAACCACAATGTAGTGTCACACTATTTTCTTTTTACCATAGCCTCACGATCACCTATTTATTTTTGTTCATACTACCTTATTTTTTTACCGCATCATGATGACCCTACAGGCGAGGGAAAAAACCGGAACCCTTGGCGCTACAATAGCATTTCTACGTTATATCAACAATATTTTCACAACACCACTTCTACGGTACTTTCGTACCCCGAATCCCTGAATATTGCGGTACTTCTACAATAGGTTATCCAACAATATAATAGCCAATGCCGCGGCGTGCCGCCGCCCATACCTTCCTAGTAATTTGAATACGCCACTTATAGCTATCTCACGGTGCTAGTTCAGTTAATCAATCACAAGTAGCAGTGGTTATTGGCTTATTGCCCAATAAACCCCTAAACAAGATATGTTGAATACGCCACTTATAGCACCAAAAACCAAATAAAAGCAGTATCCTGTATTCTCGAAACATCAAAACTTCATATCTACTTTCCCGAAAAGAAAAAAAACTTTATATCTACTTGCTACATCGAAACTGAACCTCAAACCTTAACATTGCCAGCCAAGAGTGGATCACCTCACAGTATGCTCGCGTTCAGCTAGGCTAACTGAAGGCATGCAAGCACGAATTGAGATAGGATGCAATTGCAGGGAAACCACGCTATTTTACGCATCGGAATACCTACCCTGACTACCCATGTTGCTACAAGCACGAGCAGATCCAATCACACTGTGCAACAGCCCCCGATTGTATTGTACGACGCCACATGTATACAAACGAGTGTGTATAACAAATATGATACAAAATCACTGGAACATATCTTGTTTAGGGGTTTTGGGTGCAAATTTTCAGAGAACTTCAAGTAGGATAACAAATATGATACAAAATCACTGGAACGGTCCAGAGAATGTTCCAAGTGTGAATGCACCGCACAGTGCCATCATGGCTGACCGTACAGTGCCATCTAAAAATAGATTTCTCACGCATAGTGCCTTCTAATTTCCCCCCACCGCATAGTGCTTTCTAAAAATAGATCACCGCATGAAATTCTCATCACCGCATAGTGACTTCTATTTTTTCTGACCGCATGGTGCTTTCTAAAAATAGATGACCACACACTAAGTATTTTTTTTCTCACCGGTTAGTTCCTTCTAATTTTATTCTGACCGTATAATGCATTCTAAAAATAGATGAGAACATGTCTTGTAATTTTTTCTGACCGCATAGTATTATCTAATAATAGATGACCGCACAATTCCTTCTAATTATTTCTCACAGCACAATGTCTTCCAATTTTTTCTGACCGCATAGTGTCTTCTAATAATAGAGCATTTTTCCACTATAAATATGTCTACTCGTTACCGTATCTCGTCACTTCCTCATATCTTTGCTGGTTTTTTGCTCCTTGTGCTCCTTGTAAGTTTTTGGTTTGTTCTTCTATTATATACTCCCTCCGTTCCTTTCTATAGTGCCTATAGATTTTTAGCATTTGTTTCAGAATATAAGGTTGTAACTTGACTTTTTTTCTATTACCCCCTCCCCCGTTCAGCTCCCACACAATATGCGTGAGAAAAAATCCATACAAAATTGGAAACAATTAATTGAGATTCCTAATGCATGGCCCAATGATTCCTTAAAATTAGGCAGCAATGTTTTACTTTCCTTAATTGAACTTGGCTGCACATATATGGAGAATCAATAAGAGAGATTTGTGGGATTTGTTATGGTAAGTTAGGAAGATATGGATTTACCAAATTTTACGTTGATCTCAAATAGTTCAGCTAGGGGCCTTGTGTAAAAAATATTATTGCGCTAATTTCCGTGCCAAAAAACAATAGGCACTATAGAAAGGAACGGAGGGAGTATATATTTCAATGTACTATCTGTATGATTTTTCCTCTTTTTGTAAGCATGTGTGAATATGGATGCTTTTTTTGTGAATTATATACTGATGTTTTTGTAAGCACTCGTTTTTTAATGTGAATGCACCGGTCATATACTGATGTTTTTGTAAGCACTCGTTTTTCACTCAATTTGTTGTATGTGTGAAGTATATATACTGAACCATTTGAACTAGTTTTGTGGGCAACATTTTGTGAACGGCACATTGCATTCTAAAAAAGCAGACACCGCATTCTTTTTTTTTTCTTGATGAACAGTGGCTTTCTATTTTTCTTCTGATCGCACAGTGCCATCTAAAAATAGAATTCTCACTACATAGTGCCTTATAATTTTCCCCCACCACATACTGCCTTCTAAAAATAGATCACCGCATGGAATTCTCATCACCGCATAGTGCCTTCTATTTTTTCTGACCGCATGGTGCTTTCTAAAAATAGATGACCACACACTAAGTATTTTTTTCTCACCGGATAGTTCCTTCTAATTTTATTCTGACCGCATAATGCATTCTAAAAATAGATGAGAACATGTCTTGTAATTTTTTCTGACCGCATAGTATTATCTAATGATAAATGACCGCACAATTCCTTCTAATTATTTCTCACCCCATAATGCTTTCTAATTTTTTCTGACCGCATAGTGTCTTCTAATATTAGATCATTTTCCACTATAAATATGTCTACTCGTTACCATATCTTGTCACTTCATCATATCTTTGCTGTTTTTTTATTCTTGTGCTACTTCTAATAAGAACTATTTGTATGATCATTTTCCTCTTTAATATGTTTCGTTTGTGTAGCCTTGTTTTGCAAATTTCGCTACACTGAAGTATGGCTGCATATTCGCAACCCAAAAGCACCCGGCATTCTAGATATTTGACAGAGTTTTCAAGATGTTGCCAGAACATTTCAAGAATATTAAAAGACATACAGAATATTCTTCGAAATGTTCTGGCAACATCTTGACAGAAAACTCTGTCAAATATCTATAAGGCCGGGTGCACAAGTTTCTGGGTTGCGAGCATATCGAGCATGCAGCCATAACTTCAGTGTAGCAGTGAAATTTTCAAAACAAGGCTACACAAAAAAGGAAACATATTAAAGAGGAAAAAGATCATACAAATAGTTCTTATTAGAAGTAGCACAAGGAGCAAACACTGAATTTGCACAAAGAGCAAAAAAAGCAAAGCGATATGATGAAGTGACAAGATATGGCAACGAGTAGACATATTTATAGTGGAAAAATTATCTAATATTAGAAGACACTATGCGGTCAGAAATATTAGAAAGCATTATGGGGTGAAGAATTGTGCGGTCATCTATTATTAGATAATACTATGCGGTCAGAAAAAATTACAAGACATGTTCTCATCTATTTTTAGAATGCATTATGCGGTCAGAATAAAATTAGAAGGAACTAACCAGTGAGAAAAAAAAATACTTAGTGTGTGGTCATCTATTTTTTAAAAGCACCATGCGATCAAAAAAAATAGAAGGCACTATGCGGTGATGAGAATTCCATGCGGTGATCTATTTTTAGAAGGCAGTATGTGGTGGGGAAAAATTATAAGGCACTATGTTGTGAGAATTCTATTTTTAGATGGCACTATGCGGTCAGAAGAAAAATAGAAAGCCATTGTTCATCAAAAAAATAAAAAATGCGGCGTTCTCTTTTTTAGAATGCAATGTGTCGTCAAAAAATGATGCCCACAAAACTAGTTCAAATGGTATACTTCACACATACAACTAATTGAGTGAAAAACGAGTGCTTACAAAAACATCAGTATATATGACGCGGTGCATTCACATTAAAAAACGAGTGCTTACAAAAACATCAGTATATAATTCACAAAAAAGCATCCATATTCACACATGCTTACAAAAGGAGGAAAAAATCATACAGATAGTACATTGAAATATATATATATATAATAGAAGAACAAACCAAAAACTTACAAGAGCACAAGGAGCAAAAAACCAGCAAAGATATGATGAAGTGACGAGATACGGTAACGAGTAGACATATTTATAGTGGAAAATGCTCTATTATTAGAAGACACTATGCGGTCAGAAAAACTTGGAAGACGTTGTGCGGTGAAAAATAATTAGAAGGAATACTGCGGTCATCTATTATTAGATAATACTATGCGGTTAGAAAAAATTACAAGGCATGTTCTCATCTATTTTTAGAATGCATTATGCGGTCAGAATAAAATTAGAAGGAACTAACCAGTGAGAAAAAAAATACTTAGTGTGTGGTCATCTATTTTTAGAAAGCACCATGCGGTCAGAAAAAATAGAAGGCACTATGCGGTGATGAGAATTTCATGGGGTGATCTATTTTTAGAAAGCACTATACGGTGGGGAAAAAATTAGAAGGCACTATGCGCGAGAAATCTATTTTAGATGGCACTGTGCGGTCAGCCATGATGGCATTGTGCGATGCATTCACATTCATATCGATTTGCATCATATTAAATGGAAATGCCTTTCCAGTTGGAAAAATACAAGTAATCTTCATCCTCAAAATGAACAGAGAGCCATGATCATGAACATAATACACAGACTATACATTCAATTCCAAAATCATCGCTCAATCGGGGCGGCTTTAGTCTAATCAGTCTCCGGACTCTGTCCTTCTCAGGAAGATTCACTACTTCCAGTCACCAAGCAGGGCTATTATTACTCCGCCAGTGGCCGGCCGCTAACAGTCTCTAAACTATTATCATGAGTACCAACTATGTCAATTACAAAACAAGAAAGTTAGCTCGAAGCTTTACCTTCCAAACAATCTCATCTTGGCACAAACATCCTAGCTTGTCAAGGAATAGGCAGTATGTAAGTGGTTTCCCACATACATCCTTCACCGCCGATGCAACATCGAAAATCACCTCAGACACCGCAAAGCAGCAGATAGTGCAAAAGCATAAGGCGAACGCGAGGTGAAAATAATAAAGGTTTAAAAGGGAGTTAACAAGAACAATATACTTCACAGAAAAGCATCCATATTCACACGTGCTTACAAAAAGCATCACACATGCTAACAAAAAAGCATATCCATATCAGGGAAATATCAGGGGACACATGCTTACAAACAAGCATATCCATATCAATAAAATATCAGGGGACACATGCTTGCAAAAGCATATCCATATTAGGCTATATCAGGGGAATATACATATCCCAAAAGCTTGCAAACAACTACATGTATGCGATTACATGAATATGACATATTCATGTGCAAAAGTATACATATCCCAAAAAATCTTGCTACGACTATTGGTGTATCAACATAAGAAACTCTTCTACAAGCCAAGTCTTAGAAAGTTTCACGACAGTCTTTGCTTCTTGAAACTCTCCACTTCTGTAGTCATATCATTCATCTCCGATGAAACAAGTGTGTGTGCCACAACTTTCCGAACTTTGCTGATCAAAGCCTACAAAAATAAACATACATGGGAAAACTAGAAAAGTAAGAAACAAAGATATAATCTGTTAAAAGACAGTTCCTCTCAAACTAAGTAACTTACAGGCTCAAACATCTTGATTTCCTGTCCCTCCCAATGTTCCATGTAAAGGAATGAGAAAATACCGCAATCAAACCTGAAAAGAAATTAGTGATAAACCAGGACCGATAAACAAAGAAGTTGTGGATCAGAAAATAAAACAAAAAAGGTCAAAGATAAAGTAATCATACGTTGTAGTTTGCTGAGGCAAGTTATGTGGGATTTCTGGTACATAATTATCCAGTGTAAAATTAAAGCACTTACTCTCAGTACATGCTTTATGAAAATTTGTAACCTGTAACAATGTTCATTTACTATCATTACATGATATATGAAAAACTTGAAATAGAAACAATATTAATCATAATTAGTGGAAAGAATACAAAGGATGAAAAAAGTTACCATATTGCTAGCCATTATAGTCTTCTTCTCCTTGTCACTGTCTTGAAGTGAGTCAAGGAAGTTGATTTTCTTGAATAGAAAATTGATGGAAGTTATTGTCCAGTGATTATCAGTCACTAGCGAGAAATGCAACTGAAAAAGGAAAAAAAGAAAAAAATTATAATCATAATAAAATAAAGCAGAACATAAAAAGTCAGGAAAAATGCTAAGAAAAGAAAAGGCTATCCCCCAGTAATACCAGATCACACTTAGCAAGGTTGAACTTCTTGTTCATCTTTCCAAGTTCTCTAATGACAGATTTGGCATTGAATTTCTTAGGTGGCACATTGAGCTCCGACTGCAAAAGAAAGATGTATTCATGAATCAGGAAAATAAAAATTAAAATAAACAACTATGTTAGGAAAAAGGTACATAAACTTGGATTAAATTGAAATAAAAAGGATAAGAAATCAGACCGCAAGAAATGGACTAATTGTGTATGACAGATTTGGCATTGAAATAAAAAGGATAAGAAATCTTCCTTAAAGAACTCTTGTCATCTTTGACTTTATTGTTTCGTTCATTGAATAATTGCACAAATGCAGCCATGACTTCATTGGCTATTTCTCCTCGTGGTTTCAGAGATTGGTAGAACCTTTGATAGGTTACTGTGTGGCCATGTAAATCCACAACAGTAATAAGAAAACAAAAATAAAAAGTGTAAAATTAGAAAAAATAATGAAAGCTACAATAATTATCTCTCTTGAAAAGTAAAGGGATTTGGTAATCTGTGCTCACCTTGTCTCTCTTAATTTCTTAAAAATTTTAAACAACATTTTACCAACATACTTATCGTAAAAAAAATCAGCTGAGTGATCAACAATCAGATTAAGCCTCTCTTCAGAATTACAAGGTTTCTTTGCATATCTTTTCTTAAACTTTCTCTTGTCAATAGTACTAGGGCCAGTATTCGAAACGTCATGCGACTGCACTTCAGCACTACTAGCTGAATACAAAAATTTAGATGTCAACATAAAAAGCAGAAAAGGATAAGGTGAATCACAAAGGATAAGGTGGAAAAATACATACTGCATAATTGTGTATGAGCATTAGACAATGGAGATTGAGTATCTTCAGATGCATAAGACATAGCGATATCAATTCCTATATTTACATCTGTCTCATCACAATCTGACAAAAACAAAAAAAGAGGAAAAGGTAAATCACCTTTCTTGCAAACACAAAAGGTAAATCAATGAAACATAAAAAAAGGAAATAGCAACTTCAAGAAAGGAAATATACATTTAGCTGCTGATTTAATGTATCTAAATGAGCTTCAACATTGAGTGATGAGGAGAGAGGTGCTGAGGCAACATCGCCAATGAGAACATTTTCCACATAATGATCTACTTCCATTTCTTAGCTTGATATATAAACTGCATCAGTTATGCTCTCACCAGAATCTTCAAAGTGAAGATGTTTAGGACTAGCAGTAGCATCATCAAGAAGAGTTTTTGCCTTCATGAGTGAATCTCCTTCAAGAACAATAAATAAAAAAAATAAAAAAAACATTTGAAAAACTAATTGACGAGGCGGTTCCTCGGCAATGCCCACCATGAGGGGCTTGGGTTTTAGAGAAAGGCGACGATGGAAGTTCCGGGAGCGAGGCGGTACACGACGTACCCAGGTTCACATCCCCACGGTGGAGGATCGCTACGTCCTGCTAGCAATCTACTATATGAATATATGTGTACAGGGGGCTGCCATGAAGGACCTGTTCGGCAGCGCTTCGCTCCGATCTACGCGTGAAGTGTTCTCCAAATCGCTCCATCCTAGTACAATGGGCTTTAAACCAATGCTTTGTACGTAAAAGCTGCTTCTGTTGAATACTGGGGCCGATCGTTTGGTTCATGTCTGCTTGCTCCGGCTGAAGAACTTGGAGCTGGAGCGTTCCCAAACATGCCCGAAGTAAGGACCGGTCAGATCTGATCTTGCTATTGTTGATGACGACGAGTCTCGCCCAGATTACAAAATCCAGTCTTCGCAATTCCCACAGACGGCGCCAATTCACGAGGCGGTTCCTCGGCAATGCCCACCATGAGGGGCTTGGGTTTTAGAGAAAGGCGACGATGGAAGTTCCGGGAGCGAGACGGTACACGACGTACCCAGGTTCATGTCCCCACGGTGGAGGATCGCTACGTCCTGCTAGCAATCTACTATATGAATATACGTGTACAGAGGGCCGCCATAGGCGAAATTGTTCGATCTAGTCTAGTTCTAATCTGTGGGTTGATGTCTAGGCATGTCGCTTCTATGTTCTATGTTTCTGAATATGCGTGTCCCTAAGGGGTGCCCCTGTCTGGCTTTATATATCAGCCAATCTAGGGTTTACAAGAGTCCTAGTAGGATTCATATTGGAGTCTTCTTTGCTTGTAGTCCAAGTTGTTAACGCTTGCAGGTCCAGCTTGTCGAGTCCTTGTGCTGGTCCATCTTGATAATCTGCACCGGGTATGGCAATGTCGAGTACCCAAAGGATTATGCCCACATCACTAATCATACAGTAGATTTTATGAAATGAAAGTATATTTAGAAAGCAACAACATGCAAAAATATACTAGAAGTTGCCGACTCATCATACTGAGGGTGAGAAAAGTTAGCTGCACTGGATATTAAAACAACTAAATCTTGACTTGGCATGACAAGATTAGCAGTTGGAGACTGTTCTGGGTCCACACTCTGAACAGGAATAGCACCCTCAATCTGAACTACAAAAGAAAAATGACAAGAAAAAAATATAAGAGTGGCAACTTCTTAAAAAAGAGAGAAGAACTAGGACAAAATAAAATTAAAAATAAAACACTTACTAGTTGCAGATGTGTCAGATTTTGACTTATCTTTATCCAAAATAAGTTCATGATGAATCTTAGTAACAACATCAGATCGAAAATCTTTTTGAGGTATACTAGCAGTACCATCATCTAGCAAATTATTTTCTTTGATTACTGAATCTCCTTCAAAGTTAAAAGACATAAAAATAAACAATGAAAATAAAAAAAGATGAAAATCTAATCATATAGTAGACTTCCAAAGTGAAAATAAATTTAAGAAGCAAACAATGAGAACATACTAGAAGTTGACGGACTCGTCATAGTGAGGATGGGAAAAATCAGATACACTAGGAATATTAGCACATGGAGGCTGTTTTTGGTCGAGCTAGACTATAAACAGGTTCTGCATCCCTGATGTCAACTACAAAATTGAAAAGAAAAAAAACATATAAGAGTGCCATCTTGTTACAACAGACAAAGAACAACTCGGAAACAAATGCAATTAAAAAAACACTTACTACTTGCTGATATGTCAGATTTTGACTTATCTTTATCCAATACACGTTCATTATGGGTTTTCATAACAAGAATAGAAAGTTGATCTGCTTGAGCATCAGCATCAACATCAGCATCAGAAGGTTCATTATAAGAGCTAGCATCAGCATCCTTATCTTTATCCAACACAGGTTCATTTTGATTCATAACAATATCACAATGGGGTTCTGCTTGAGGTGAGCTAGTGACAGCATCGCAGTTCCTTTTATCACCTTCATATATTTATTAAGGTAAAAAATAGAAAAGTAAAATTAAAACATAATCATAATACCGATTATGTATTATAAGTCACAAAAAGAACACATACTAGTAACATTTGAGTCAGCAGGAGCCTTCTTCCGTTCAGTAACAATGTCGTTGCAATGTGAACTCTTGGCAACAATTTCTTCATGCTCGTCGATAAAATGAACATGATCACTTGCAGCATATTATTGTCGAGGGCTTGAAACAATATTGCTTGCACTACCTAAAATAAAAATAGAAAATATATGAAAACCAAATAATTGCTTGTAGTACTTAAAGAAAAATAGAGAACAATAATAAAAAGGAGTGTACTCTAGCCAAGATTGGAACTTGATAAAATAACCCTGATAATTATCTACATCACTATCAAACACATGCAAACAAAACTTTGGAATCTCCAACAAATGTATGCTCTACAAGATCAGTGAATATCCAACAAATGTATGCTCTACAAGTCTCCATGTGCTAATACTCCAAGATTGTTTGAGTATAACCTATAGGTGGCTGAAAGTGTGTCTCAGATGTAGGAGGCTGCGAGTGCGTGTCTGTTGAGAGGAGGTTGTAGTGGGTTCGCAGGTGACTTAATGTCTCAGCAGCTGGAGGTGGCTGACAGTGCTCAGAAATAGCAGAGAAAATTTATGTGGACATTAAATCAAAACTTGTCTCGAGAAATTTTGTAACATCAACAACAATCTTCTCTTTGTTTGATTTAATGATAGAAACAAAAAAAATCTGTAACTGAATGGAAAAATGAAGAAAGTTACGACAAATTAAACTAGACAATAAAGGTGAAATCAGGAAAAGAACTTAAAAAAACATGTGCATGTAAAAAAAGCTTCAACTTAGTTAAAGGTACATGAGAGATAAAAACATGCAGAGGAACTAACATGCAGAGGTATATTCGCAAGATTGTTTGAGTACACATTAAATGGGTCTGAATTCATATTATCCTGGCTTGAACTTGGCACAATACTAACTACTGCCGCTTGAACTGACTATCCAAGAATTCTTTAAATTGAAGATTACCGTAAGGAGCACACGACTTCTCCCTAAACTTCACATTGTAAGCAAAAGGAAAAGAATTAATTTCATAAACACCATCAACAAAAGATGAAAACATGACATAATCCATTGAATAAAATAAAGCTTACATCAATTGCTCCGAAACCAAACCTTCCTAAAGATTGAATTTTATCAAACTGAGTAGCACGCTTGAAGTCAGCATTGTCAACATGGAATAACCTTGGAACACCATAGTCAATACTATGCTGAATAGAACATGTGTTTAGTTCCAAGAAGTCCATATAAACAACCTACAAGGAAAAAAAAAGAAATAATTAATGTTAGCCTACACACAAAAAAAGATACAAAAATAGCTTGAATAGAAAATGAGAATGGAGTTTTGTTTTCTACTTACTGCTAGAAAAGGAAGGCAGACACCAACATAAATTGCTGTAGTTGGGATGCCATTAGGAAATTTCAACAATTTTTTTTTAAATTTGCAACTTCATTGAGCAACACTTGAAGGGAAAGAGAAGCCCAGTCAACACTAGTCATCGTAGCTAGATCAGTCAGCGAATAAAGAAACCTCCAATCAACTGTATCAGATGTGGAAGGGCAAAGAATAGTTCCCAGAAGAACCATCATGAAGGTCCTCATAAATGATTCCTCATCCTCATCACCTTTGAGTTGATCAATAAGCGTTCTCATGTAGATTTTGTTACCCGTACCCATGTACTTCGTCTTAAGCAAATTTACCTTATCTACTATAACAGAGTCCTTGCTAGATAAATTTGCTATGGTACCACCTAAAAATAAAATAGGACATTTATACATTAACAAAAAATGAAAACACATAAGGCAGTAGACATCAATCAGCAAAAAACTGCTTAGGCACCATCTTGTCGAACAAAACAAATAAAATACCTAAAGGGATTCCAACAAACTGCTGAATCATATTCTTGTCGAAGTTTATGTGTTTATGTTCATGACGAAACATAGCAAACTCAGGCACCATCTTATCCATTACCCAATCAATAAGGACCATAGGAACACAACCTTGTGTTTGAGTTCGAGAATAATTTCATATCCATATTTCACAACGAATCGAACATGTTTTGGTGTAAGACTTTTCATTGCAACCTCGAAGCGCCAAACAGAAAACCTCATCTTACCTAGATCATCTTCTACATAAGCCATATCTAGAGAATATGAATTATTTAAGCACATATAGGAACCATAAAAATCATCCTGATTTGGTAGCGGATCATTAAGAACATAAAACAACATTATTAGTGCCTAATTGAGCCTAACTACAGTAGAAAATTAAGCAGAAAACCCTTAATAAAACAATGGCTAGAACCCTAATTGACAATAACAATGGCTAGAACCCTAATTAACAATAGATAAATAATGGCTATAACCGTAATCTGCAATAAGTGTGATAGAAAATCTAATCTCCCATACGTACCGGCGAAGAAAAAGGAGAAACAACTTCTTCGGGGATCGACGGGAGATCCAACGAGATGGGAAGCGGCGCAGCGGAGGTGCTCAACGGGGATGGGGACCTTCTGTGCGATGCGGGACGAGTGGCCGCACCAGAAACACTAGAAAAGCGGGCAAGCGACAGCGACGAGAGATCCGACGAGACGGGAAGCGGCGCGGCGGAGGTGCTCGACGGGGATGGGGACCTTCCGTGCGATGTGGGACGAATGGCCACAACAGAAACAGTAGAAGCGAGGCGAGCGGAGGAGAAACGTCGGAAGCGGCCACGCGGAGGAGACACGACGTAAATGCGAGCGTGCGGCGGCGGAAACACGCCGGAAAATCGAGGGGCGGAATAGGTGGCGGCGGCAAGAAGAACCACCTCGCGGAGCAACTACCAGTGAAAAAAACGAAGAAAGAACAATGTATGAACAAGTGTTGTCTGAAGGGAACAAGACACCCTGTTCTTCTGTTTCCCTGAAGAGGGATTTAGGCAGTTCAGAGGCCCAGAATTAGCGATTGAGCAAGCCTGCGGCGAATGGTTGATCGATCGGATCGACAAACCATTGCATGCCAGTGAACGAGAAGCCGTGGTATATAACCAGGTTCTCCTTTCGCTCGCTTCCCGAGGTGGGACTAAAATAAAGTCCGCGCATGCATCTATTGCTGTAACGAACGCTGCTGCTAGCTCAAGCGTGCCAAAGGAAACGTGCATTCATCTCTCCCTGACAGCAGTGTGAACGGGACGACAGTGTGAACGGGTATTAAATTTCAATTGCACTCACTTGCTCCCCGGTGTGGCATGCATGTATTTAATTCTTTATCGCTGAACACATGCCTACGTGCATGTATTGTACTCCGTATGTAGTAAAGTTTTCAGCTGTGTGGAAAAATATTTATTCTGCATGAACCAAATCACGATGGAAAATAGGTATTTACGTAACAGATCAATATACACTACTAGAAAAACAGGCTTCCGGTGAGCCCCATAAGTCGCGAAGGTAAAGGAACCGCGACTAATGGTACCTTTAGTCGCGGTTCGAGGCAACCGCGACCAAAGGCCTGGGCCCAGGCTACTGTGCCAGCGCCGCAGAGGGTATTAGCCGTTGGCTGCCAACCGCCACCTAAAGGTGCCGGAAGGCCCCAATGCGCTTGGCCTCCAACCGCTGCCAAAGCCGCCCCCTATATATACCCACCCAGCAGCCAACACTTAGCCATTTGGTGCCATTTTCTTCACAAGCTTCACAAGTGGGTGTTAGGTTTGCTTTTGGTTCCTCTTATGCACATAAGGTGTTTGATGAAATGCCCCAAGAGCATGAAACAAACATGATATGAAGTGTTGGAGCCACACTTGAGCTTTCTCATTTATTTTTTCCTCCTCGATCGCGGTTAGCAACTTGAACCTTTGATGTGTCGTTGATAAAATGTGCATGTGTGGTTAATTATATATTTTATATTGTTTAATTAATATTGTTTGTAGCTAGTTAGTTTAACAAATGCATGATGGTTAATTATATATTTTATATTATAATAATGCAGATGAATCGACAATGGATGTACGGTAACCGACTCTCCGGCGAGTTCACTACGGGTTTGAAAGATTTCCTCGTAGTGGCTAATGCGAACAAGCAGGGGGGTTTTGTTATCTGTCCATGTGTTAAATGTAAGAATCAGAAGGGTTACTCTTCCTCAAGAGATGTGCACCTGCTTCGGCACGGTTTCATGCCAAGCTATAATTGTTGGACCAAGCATGGAGAAAGAGGGGTTATAATGGAAGAAGATGAAGAAGGGGATGATTTCATCGATGAAAGCTATCTTGCTCATTTCGGTGATACTTTCATGGAGGATGCTGAAGGGGAAGGTGAAGGGAAGGTGAAGAAGAGGCACGTGATGATCCCGCTGATGATCTTGGTCGGACCATTGCTGATGCACGGAGTCGCTGCGAAACTGAAAAGGAGAGGGAGAATTTGGATCGCATGTTAGAGGATCACGGAAAGGCGCTGTACCCTGTGATGATGGTCTGAAATGGGCTGCACATGGATTTGCTGAAATGGAAGGCACAGCGGTGTAGCTGACTCGGCATTTGAAGACTTGCTGAAAATGTTGAAGAATATGTTTCCAAAGAATAACGAGTTGCCCGCGGTACGTACGAAGCAAAGAAGGTTGTCTGCCCTCTAGGTTTAGAGGTTCGAAGATACATGCATGCATCAACGACCGCATCCTCTACCGCGGTGAATACGAGAATTTGAATGAATGCCCGGTATGCACTGCATTGCGTTATAAGATCAGAGGCGATGACCCTGGTGACGATGTTGAGGGCCAGAAACCCAGGAAGAGGGTTCCGACAAGGTGATGTGGTATGCTCCTATAATACCACGGTTGAAACGTCTGTTCAGGAACAAAGAGCATGCCAAGTTGTTGCGATGGCACAAAGAGGACCGTAAGTCGGACGGGGAGTTGAGACACCCCGCAGATGGAACGCAATGGAGAAAGATCGACAGAGAGTTCAAAGATTTTGCAGACGCAAGGAACATAAGATTTGGTCTAAGTGCACGGATGGCATGAATCCTTTTGGCGAGCAGAGGCTCCAGCCATAGCACCGTGACTCTATGCATCTACAACCTTCCTCCTTGGTTGTGCATGAAGGGAAGTTCATTATGATGCCAGTGCTCATCCAAGGTCCGAAGCACCCGGCAACGACATCGATGTGTACCTAAGGCCATTAGTTGATGAGCTTTTACAGCTGTGGGGCAGACCTGGTGTCCGTGTGTGGATGAGCACAGAAGAGGAATTTGACCTACGGCGTTGCTGTAACCATCAACGATTGGCCTGCGCTTAGTAACCGGGACTGTCAAATAAGGGATACAATGCATGCACGCATTGCTTACATGAGACTGAAAGTGTACATTTGCCAAATTGTAAGAAGAACGTGTACCTTGGGCATCGTCGATTTCTTCCGAAAGGTCATCCGTAAGAAAGAAAGGCAAGCATTACAACGGCAAGGCAGATCACCGGCGAAGCCTGCGGAACCACTGGTGCTGAGGTATTTGATATGGTCAAGGATTTGAAAGTCATCTTTGGAAAGGGTCCTGGCGGACAATCAGTTCCGAAGGGGAGCTGACGGGCACGTAGCCATGTGGAAGAAGAAATCTATATTCTGGGAGCTAGAATATTGGAAAGTCCTAGAAGTCCGCTCTGCAATCGACGTGATGCACGTTACGAAGAATATTTGCGTGAACATCCTAAGCTTCTTGGGCGTGTATGGGAAGTCAAATGATACAAAGGAAGCACGGCAGGACCAGCAAAGTTTGAAAGACCCTGATGACCAGCATCCGGAACGGTTTCAAGGTCGTGCCAGCTACGCTCTGACCAAAGAAGAGAAGGTCATCTTTTTTGAATGCCTGAGCAGTATGAAGGTCCCGTCAGGATTCTCGTCCAATATAAAGGGAATAATAAACATGGCGGAGAAAAAGTTCCAAAACCTGAAGTCTCACGACTGCCACGTGATTATGACGCAATTGCTTCCGATTGCTTTGAGGGGGCTCCTGCCGGAAAATGTTCGAGTAGCCATTGTGAAGCTATGTGCATTCCTCAATGCAATCTCTCGGAAGGTAATCAATCCAGAAGTTCTACCACGGTTACATAACGATGTGGTCCAATGTCTTGTCGCTTCGAGTTGGTGTTCCCGCCATCCTTCTTCAATATTATGACGCACCTCCTGGTTCACCTAGTCGATGAGATTTCCATTCTCGGTCCTGTATTTCTACACAATATGTTCCCCTTCGAGAGGTTCATGGGAGTATTAAAGAAATATGTTCATAACCGTGCTAGGCCAGAAGGAAGCATCGCCAAGGGCTATGGAAATGAGGAGGTAATTGAGTTTTGTGTTGACTTTGTTCTGACCTTAAGCCGATTGGTCTTCCTCAATCGCGGCACGAGGGGAGACTAAGTGGAAAAGGCACGATCGGAAGGAAATCAACGATATGTATGGACGGCCATTCTCTGACGAAGCACACCACACAGTTCTGACCAATTCCAGCTTGGTGGCTCCGTACTTTGAGAAACACAAGAATATTTTACGCTCGGACAACCCTGGGAAGCCTGAATCCTGGATTAGGAAGGCCCACATGGAGACTTTCGGCGTTGGTTGAGAAAACATTTAATGAGTGACAATAAGGTTGTAGATCAGTTGTACATGTTGGCCAAGACACCATCTTCGACTATAACGACTTTCCAAGGGTACGAGATAAATGGGAATACATTTTACACGATCGCCCAAGATAAAAAGAGCACCAAAAAACAGTGGTGTCCGCTTTGATGCAGCAACCGAGAATGGGCAAAAGGTCACATATTATGGTTACATAGAGGAGATATGGGAACTTGACTATGGACCCTCCTTTAGGGTCCCTTTGTTCCGGTGCAAATGGTTCAAGCTAACAGGAGGTGGGGTAACGGTGGACCAGCAATACGGAATGACAATGGTGGATTTCAACAATCTTGGTTACCTTGACGAACCATTCGTCCTAGCGAAAGATGTCGCTCAGGTTTTCTATGTGAAGGACATGAGTAGCAAACCGAGGAAACGGAAAGATAAGAAAACGATCAGTACATCATGCGATGATCCAAAGCGCCACATTGTTCTTTCAGGGAAAAGAAACATCGTGGGAGTGGAGGACAAGACAGACATGTCAGAAGATTATAATATGTTTGCTGAAATTCCGCCCTTCAAAGTGAACACCGACCCAAGCATTAAGTTAAATGATGAGGATGCTCCATGGATACGGCACAATCGTAAGCAAGCAGGGACACAAGGGAAGAAATGATGTGTAATAATTTATTATTGTACCAAACTTTGTTGAATGAATCATGTGAATTATATTACCGTGATGTGTTTGGTGTCCATTTTCGAATGATTCAATTGACTCGAGATAGCATGATGATACATGAAATTTGGAGTGACTAAGTCATACTCCTGCATACATGAAATTTGGAGTGATTTAGTCATACTCCTGCCTAGCGTATAATATGCATACTCGTAGTCTTCATAGCCGCCGCCGTTGTACTGGTAGTATCGCTTCTGTTGCCGGCGCTGTCGTCGCTGCTGTTGTCGTCGCTGTCGTCGGGCGGCGCTCGTGGCTCGAACTGAGGGTAGCGCAGGCGGGGGATATCGCCGGTCGTGATGTAGTCCATGACGCTCTACAGAGTCCGGCCGTACCACCATAGCCGACGGCCGGCCTCGTGGAAGTTTCCAGGAGGCAGACCGTCCTCCTCATACCTGGCGAGCGCCCTCTCACGCCGATTGATGAAGAAGGCGTCCCAAGTATGCTGGTTATCGGGATGCCAGCGGGGATTCATCCGCTGCTCCGGCGTGAGGTCGAGGTAGTAGTGGTTCGTGATGGCCGCCCGGCGCGCAGTACCCCGAGGGACGGGAGGGACCGGACGCCGCCGGCGCTTAGGCTCCCAGCCGGCAGGACGCGGTAGCCCGGAGGGCAAGGGTAGTTCGAGGCGCAAAGCTCCTCCACCGGCTGGTAGGTTAGAGTGGGTGCGGTGGAAGCCATGAGTGATGAGAGATTGTAGAGATGTGATAATGCTGGCCAAGCCGGGCTACCTATATGTAGTGACAAATGGCGGGAAAAATGGGAGCGGGAAGACAGGAGGCGGGAAGAAAGAGGCGGGAGAAAGTGGCGGGAAGAAATTGGCGGGAAAAAATTGGCGGGAAGAAATGGGAAGAAAGAGGCCTAAGAAAGTGGCGGAAACAATTGGTATATTATTTGTATTTTTAACATTTTGAATTGAATTAGTTTTATTTTATGAATTCTGATATATTATTTGTATTTTTAAAAATTTGAATTGAATTAGTTTTATTTTTATGAATTTTTTGATATATTATTTGTATTTTTCACATTTTGAATTGAATTAGTTTTATTTTTCTGAATTTTTTGATATATTATTTGTATTTCTAACATTTTGAATTGGATTAGTTTTATTTTTCTGAATTTTTTGATATATTATTTGTATTTTTAACATTTTGAATTGAATTAGTTTTATTTTTCTGAATTTTTTGATATATTATTTGTATTTTTAACATTTTGAATTGAATTAGTTTTATTTTTCTGAATTTTTTGATATATTATTTGTATTTTTCACATTTAGACATGAATTAGTTTTATTTTTCACATTTAGAAAATGAAATAATTTTGAAGGGCCTTTAGTCGCGGTTGGCCCGGCCAACCGCGACTAAAGGTCATTTTCCGCGGGAACCGCAAATGGGGCGAAAAAAAGGATTTAGTCACGGTTGGTGTTGCCAACCGCGACTAAAGGGTACCCGCACCCCTCCAGTATTAAGGATTTATCTATGCCTAAATAATCCACCTTCGGGTTAGCATCCGCACCCCTCCAGTATTAAGTTGTAAACAACAGATAATTGCATTAAGTATGGTGCGTAATGTAATCAACACAAATATCATTAGACAAAGCATCGATGTTTTATCCCTAGTAGCAACAGCACATCCACAACCTTAGAACTTTCTCTCACTGTGATTCAATGGAGGCATGAACCCACTATCGAGCATAAATACTCCCTCTTGGAGTTACAAGTATCAACTTGGCAGAGCCTCTACTAGCAACGGAGAGCATGCAAGAACATAAACAACACATATATGATAGATTGATAATCAACTTGACATAATATTCTAGATTCATCGGATCCCACCAAACACAACATGTAGCATTACAAATAGATGATCTTGATCATGTTAGGAAGCTCACAAGATCTAAACAATGATAGCACAAGCGGAGAAGACAACCATCTAGCTAATATGGACCCATAGTCCAAGGATGAACTACTCACGCATCAATCCGGAGGCGGGCATGATGATGTAGAGCCCTCCGGTGATGATTCCCCTCCCAGGGGTGCCGGAGGCGATCTCCCGAATCCCGAGATGGGATTGGCGGGCGGCGTCTCCGGGAAGGTTTTCCGACAGGCTCTCCGAAAGGGTATGCGATGAAGGCTTTAAGTAGGCGGAAGGGCAGGTCGGGCGCCACGAGGGCCCCACACCATAGGGCGGGCTCCACCGGCCGCGCGTCCGTGGTGTGGGCGCCTCGCCCCCGACTTCGTTATCCCTTCGGTCTTCCGGAAGCTTCGTGGAAAATAGGACCCCGGGCGTTGATTTCGTCCAATCGACAATATTTCCTTACTAGGATTTCTGAAACCAAAAACAGCAGAAAACAGCAACCGGCGTCGGCATCTTGTTAGTAGGTTAGTGCCGGAAAATGTATAATAATGATGTAAAGTATGTATAAAACATCTCAAGTATCATAAAAGTAGCATGGAACATAAGAAATTATAGATACGTTTGAGACGTATCACCCGTATAAATATGTCCGTAAATGCTCTGAATCTACTTTCAGAAACTATTTTCATGAAAAGTTCACCATGCAATTTTTTTATGAGCTAAATATTATTAGTTGACAGGCCATCGAGATAAGGCTAACCACACGATTGTTAGCACGCCGTCACCATTCTAAGAAGAAAATAGTATACATTCTAATGTTCATGTTACTGAACACAAACCCTTAGCTTTGGTAGTTGTGCACAACCATTTGGTGTCCATGTTGTAGTAAAATACCAGTTGCTACTGGATCTGCATGACTGGATTCTTTTTTTAGCTGAATGACTGACTTCTATTCTTAACCGAATGACTGGATTATCTATAAGCATACTACAATCAAGTTCGCTAAATGAGAACACACCCAACAATGTATCAGTGCACACATGAATAAGAAACTGAAAAAAGTATTAATTAGGACACTCGCTAATTGGAACTCTTAAAACTGCAAACTACAGCCAAATTTGCTAATACGCGACACACCCTGCAATATTTGTGGTACAGATTCCCCAAAACCATAGGAATCACATTAAAGACACAACCAGGTGTGCAAGTCTTCAACTCCCTAAACCATTTGTGCTTTTATTTTCAGTTGCAACTATTTAATAGGGAAGCACACTGAATATGCATCACAAATGACATGGACCAGAGAGAGGCTGACCTATTATTGGAGATCCAACTGCTCATTGAACAGGTTGTGAGCAGCGGGAGCAAATGCTCCAAGCCCAGGACGTAGTAAGTTTTGTGAGAATAGGTGGCGTTCTCCGAACTGCATTTGGGAAAATTGCATATATGCTCATATCACTGTACCTAGAATTGATTTTACACAAGAATGGTGTAACGCTCATATTAAATTGCAGTCCACTACTGGATGCAACAACTGAACTAAATGCAGAATAAATTAAAATACACAAAAGAAATGGGCATACACTGAAGATTTACCTGTCCAATTCCTTCTGATCAAGCTGTCAAGTGTCTAGCAACTTACTTAATTGTTCATCGAATAAATTAACATGCTCCCTCCCAATGTCCCAAGTCCAACCAATATCCCAGAATTGGTAGGCTAGTTAAATAGGCAATAATTCACACAGCAGGCTTCTGCATTCAGCAAGTTACAACCTGCGGTCGCAGAAACCTGGGCTGGTCTTGGGTGCCCTCCTAGACGAATGCTGCACCACTCTCTCGTAGCATATTTTTGGCCAAAAACAACGACGACCGAATGAAACTCACAGCGCCCCATTGCAAAGAATAGGAAGAAGAGGAAAGAAATTGACCTGCTAGTCGGCGTCCTCCTTGACGAACTGCCCTCGCGCGCGCCCTCTCCCCGCAGTAGTCGCCGGCCCCTAGCGAGGGCTGCTGCTCCTCGCGGCTGCTGACCAGGAGATGTCGCATCGGCGCCGACCGCGCGAGGCGCTGGTCCCGGCGATGGCGACGACAAGGCGGCGCTGCTCCCGCCGACGGCGACATCGCGAAGGGCACGCTAGCGCGGGCATCCTCCGCGTGTGCCACCTCGCTGGTCGTGCCTCCCACCATGTGCATGGCTGCGCGGCCCACGAATGCCGGCCCAACGGCGGGCGCTGTGAGGAGGACGAGGACGAGGGAAGAGGAGGACGAGGGAAGAGGAGGAGAAGCGACGGGGGTGGCGGCTGCGGGGTGGCTGCCTGCGCGCTGATTGGGGAGAGATGGCTAGGGTTTTCCTCACCGTGAGATGCTCCTTTTATACCGGCGCGGTAAAACGGATGGCTCAGATTTGACGGAGGTAAAATCAAGGGCTAGTCAAATCTAATTTACCTAGTTGCCCCATGTGGTGGCATCTATTATACCTTTAGATGCTCTTGGAGCACCGTTTTTGAAGCAAATTGCTATATTTGCAGTTTATAGCAATTCTAGTAAAATATAGCAATGTTGCACTACTAGAAAAACAGGCTTCCGGTGAGCCCCATAAGTCGCGAAGGTAAAGGAACCGCGACTAATGGTACCTTTAGTCGCGGTTCGGGAGGCGAACCGCGACCAAAGGCCTGGGCCCAGGGCGCTCGGTGGCCACCGTTGCAACGGGGTAGCCGCGCTGGCCAGGCAACGCGACTAAAGGTTTAAGGTTTTTAGTCGCGGTTGGCACAACCGCGGCTAGCCGCCCCCTATATATACCCACCCAGCAGCCAACACTTAGCCATTTGGTGCCATTTTCTTCACAAGCTTCACAAGTGGGTGTTAGGTTTGCTTTTGGTTCCTCTTATGCACATAAGGTGTTTGATGAAATGCCCCAAGAGCATGAAACAAACATGATATGAAGTGTTGGAGCCACACTTGAGCTTTCTCATTTATTTTTTCCTCCTCGATCGCGGTTAGCAACTTGAACCTTTGATGTGTCGTTGATAAAATGTGCATGTGTGGTTAATTATATATTTTATATTGTTTAATTAATATTGTTTGTAGCTAGTTAGTTTAACAAATGCATGATGGTTAATTATATATTTTATATTATAATAATGCAGATGAATCGACAATGGATGTATATGAACCCATCTAGTTCAGTACGGGTTTGAATGATTTCCTCGTAGTGGCTAATGCGAACAAGCAGGGGGTTTTGTTATCTGTCCATGTGT
The DNA here is from genome assembly GCA_030979885.1 of Lolium multiflorum. Taxonomy (NCBI): domain Eukaryota; kingdom Viridiplantae; phylum Streptophyta; class Magnoliopsida; order Poales; family Poaceae; genus Lolium; species Lolium multiflorum. The sequence goes on from CM061747.1 coordinate 144,937,705, forward strand.
TAAATGTAAGAATCAGAAGGGTTACTCTTCCTCAAGAGATGTTCAGCATGCACCTGCTTCGGCACGGTTTCATGCCAAGCTATAATTGTTGGACCAAGCATGGAGAAAGAGGGGTTATAATGGAAGAAGATGAAGAAGGGGATGATTTCATCGATGAAAGCTATCTTGCTCATTTCGGTGATACTTTCATGGAGGATGCTGAAGGTGAAGGGGAAGGTGAAGGGGAAGGTGAAGAAGAGGCACGTGATGATCCCGTTGATGATCTTGGTCGGACCATTGCTGATGCACGGACGCTGCGAAACTGAAAAAGAGAGGGAGAATTTGGATCGCATGTTAGAGGATCACAGGAAGGCGCTGTACCCCGGATGCGATGATGGTCTGAAAAAGCTGGGCTGCACACTGGATTTGCTGAAATGGAAGGCACAGGCAGGTGTAGCTGACTCGGCATTTGAAGACTTGCTGAAAATGTTGAAGAATATGTTTCCAAAGAATAACGAGTTGCCCGCCAGTACGTACGAAGCAAAAGAAGGTTGTCTGCCCTCTAGGTTTAGAGGTTCTGAAGATACATGCATGCATCAACGACTGCATCCTCTACCGCGGTGAATACGAGAATTTGAATGAATGCCCGGTATGCACTGCATTGCGTTATAAGATCAGAGGCGATGACCCTGGTGACGATGTTGAGGGCCAGAAACCCGGAAGAAGGTTCCCGCCAAGGTGATGTGGTATGCTCCTATAATACCACGGTTGAAACGTCTGTTCAGGAACAAAGAGCATGCCAAGTTGTTGCGATGGCACAAAGAGGACCGTAAGTCGGACGGGGAGTTGAGACACCCCGCAGATGGAACGCAATGGAGAAAGATCGACAGAGAGTTCAAAGATTTTGCAGCTGACGCAAGGAACATAAGATTTGGTCTAAGTACGGATGGCATGAATCCTTTTGGCGAGCAGAGCTCCAGCCATAGCACCTGGCCCGTGACTCTATGCATCTACAACCTTCCTCCTTGGTTGTGCATGAAGCGGAAGTTCATTATGATGCCAGTGCTCATCCAAGGTCCGAAGCAACCCGGCAACGACATCGATGTGTACCTAAGGCCATTAGTTGATGAGCTTTTACAGCTGTGGGGCAGACCTGGTGTCCGTGTGTGGGATGAGCACAAAGAAGAGGAATTTGACCTACGAGCGTTGCTTTTCGTAACCATCAACGATTGGCCTGCGCTTAGTAACCTTTCGGGACTGTCAAATAAGGGATACAATGCATGCACGCACTGCTTACATGAGACTCAAAGTGTACATTTGCCAAATTGTAAGAAGAACGTGTACCTTGGGCATCGTCGATTTCTTCCGAAAGGTCATCCAGTAAGAAAGAAAGGCAAGCATTACAACGGCAAGGCAGATCACCGGCCGAAGCCTGCGGAACACACTGGTGCTGAGGTATTTGATATGGTCAAGGATTTGAAAGTCATCTTTGGAAAGGGTCCTGGCGGACAATCAGTTCCGAAGGGAGCTGACGGGCACGTAGCCATGTGGAAGAAGAAATCTATATTCTGGGAGCTAGAATATTGGAAAGTCCTAGAAGTCCGCTCTGCAATCGACGTGATGCACGTTACGAAGAATATTTGCGTGAACATCCTAAGCTTCTTGGGCGTGTATGGGAAGTCAAATGATACAAAGGAAGCACGGCAGGACCAACAAAGTTTGAAAGACCCTGATGACCTGTATCCGGAACGGTTTCAAGGTCGTGCCAGCTACGCTCTGACCAAAGAAGAGAAGGTCATCTTTTTTGAATGCCTGAGCAGTATGAAGGTCCCGTCTGGATTCTCGTCCAATATAAAGGGAATAATAAACATGGCGGAGAAAAAGTTCCAAAACCTGAAGTCTCACGACTGCCACGTGATTATGACGCAATTGCTTCCGATTGCTTTGAGGGGGCTCCTGCCGGAAAATGTTCGAGTAGCCATTGTGAAGCTATGTGCATTCCTCAATGCAATCTCTCAGAAGGTAATCAATCCAGAAGTTCTACCACGGTTACTGTGGTCCAATGTCTTGTCAGTTTTGAGTTGGTGTTCCCGCCATCCTTCTTCAATATTATGACGCACCTCCTGGTTCACCTAGTCGATGAGATTTCCATTCTCGGTCCTGTATTTCTACACAATATGTTCCCCTTCGAGAGGTTCATGGGAGTATTAAAGAAATATGTTCGTAACCGTGCTAGGCCAGAAGGAAGCATCGCCAAGGGCTATGGAAATGAGGAGGTAATTGAGTTTTGTGTTGACTTTGTTCCTGACCTTAAGCCGATTGGTCTTCCTCAATCGCGCACGAGGGAGACTAAGTGGAAAAGGCACGATCGAAGGAAATCAACGATATGTATGGACGGCCATTCTCTGACTGAAGCACACCACACAGTTCTGACCAATTCCAGCTTGGTGGCTCCGTACTTTGAGAAACACAAGAATATTTTACGCTCGGACAACCCTGGGAAGCCTGAATCCTGGATTAGGAAGGCCCACATGGAGACTTTCGGCAGTTGGTTGAGAAAACATTTAATGAGTGACAATAAGGTTGTAGATCAGCTGTACATGTTGGCCAAGACACCATCTTCGACTATAACGACTTTCCAAGGGTACGAGATAAATGGGAATACATTTTACACGATCGCCCAAGATAAAAAGAGCACCAACCAAAACAGTGGTGTCCGCTTTGATGCAGCAACCGAGAATGGGCAAAAGGTCACATATTATGGTTACATAGAGGAGATATGGGAACTTGACTATGGACCCTCCTTTAGGGTCCCTTTGTTCCGGTGCAAATGGTTCAAGCTAACAGGAGGTGGGGTAACGGTGGACCAGCAATACGGAATGACAATGGTGGATTTCAACAATCTTGGTTACCTTGACGAACCATTCGTCCTAGCGAAAGATGTCGCTCAGGTTTTCTATGTGAAGGACATGAGTAGCAAACCGAGGAAACGGAAAGATAAGAAAACGATCAGTACATCATGCGATGATCCAAAGCGCCACATTGTTCTTTCAGGGAAAAGAAACATCGTGGGAGTGGAGGACAAGACAGACATGTCAGAAGATTATAATATGTTTGCTGAAATTCCGCCCTTCAAAGTGAACACCGACCCAAGCATTAAGTTAAATGATGAGGATGCTCCATGGATACGGCACAATCGTAAGCAAGCAGGGACACAAGGGAAGAAATGATGTGTAATAATTTATTATTGTACCAAACTTTGTTGAATGAATCATGTGAATTATATTACCCGTGATGTGTTTGGTGTCCATTTTCGAATGATTCAATTGACTCGAGATAGCACTGATGATACATGAAATTTGGAGTGACTAAGTCATACTCCTGCATACATGAAATTTGGAGTGATTTAGTCATACTCCTGCCTAGGCGTATAATATGCATACTCGTAGTCTTCATAGCCGCCGCCGTTGTACTGGTAGTCGTCGCCTTCTAAGTTGCCGGCGTCGTCGTCGCTGCTGCTGTTGTCGTCGGCGGTCGGGCTCGAATGAGGTAGCGCAGGCGGGGATATCGCCGGCCGTGATGTAGTCCATGACGCTCGGCAGAGTCCGGCCGTACCACCATAGCCGACGGCCGGCCTCGTGGAAGTTTCCAGGAGGCAGACCGTCCTCCTCATACCTGGCGAGCGCCCTCTCACGCCGATTGATGAAGAAGGCGTCCCAAGTATGCTGGTTATCGGGATGCCAGCGGGGATTCATCCGCTGCTCCGGCGTGAGGTCGAGGTAGTAGTGGTTCGTGATGGCCGCCCGGCGCGCAGTACCCTGAGGGACGGGAGGGACCGGCACGCCGCCGGCGCTTAGGCTCCAGCCGGCAGGGACGCGGTAGCCCGGAGGGCAAGGGTAGTTCGAGGCGCAAAGCTCCTCCACCTGCTGGTAGGTTAGAGTGGGTGCGGTGGAAGCCATGAGTGATGAGAGATTGTAGAGATGTGATAATGCTGGCCAAGCCGGGCTACCTATATGTAGTGACAAATGGCGGGAAAAATGGGAGCGGGAAGAAAGAGGCGGGAAGAGAAAGTAGAAAGGGCGGAAGAAATTGGCGGAAAAATTGGGGAAGAAATTGGCGGGAAGAAAGAGGCCGGAAGAAAGTGGCGGGAAACAATTGGTATATTATTTGTATTTTTAACATTTTGAATTGAATTAGTTTTATTTTTATGAATTTCTTGATATATTATTTGTATTTTTAAAAATTTGAATTGAATTAGTTTTATTTTTATGAATTTTTTGATATATTATTTGTATTTTTACATTTTGAATTGAATTAGTTTTATTTTTTCTGAATTTTTTGATATATTATTTGTATTTAACATTTTGAATTGGATTAGTTTTATTTTTCTGAATTTTTTGATATATTATTTGTATTTTTAACATTTTGAATTGAATTAGTTTTATTTTTCTGAATTTTTTGATATATTATTTGTATTTTTAACATTTTGAATTGAATTAGTTTTATTTTTCTGAATTTTTTGATATATTATTTGTATTTTTCACATTTAGACATGAATTAGTTTTATTTTTCACATTTAGAAATGAAATTTTTGTCGCGGCTGGTTGGCCAACCGCGACTAAAGGTCATTTTCCGCGGGAACCGCAAATGGGGAAAAAAGATTTAGTCGCTGGTGTTGCCAACCGTGACTAAAGGCTTTAGTCGCGGTTGGCCTCACCAACCGCGACTAAAAGCTTCCTATAAATATTTGCGGCACGGCCACAAGACTTCATCTTCTCCGCCAACCGTCGCGACTCTCGTAGCGCATTGCCGTCGCCCTCTCGTTTTCTACGCTGTCAGCTGCTCGAGCGCGCAGTCGCCGCTGCTGCCTTCTACGTTGCCGTCGCTTCGAGAGCGCCGCCGCGTGCCGTCGTCGCCTCGATCCTCCCAAGAACCGCCGGCCGCCACACGCGCGCCCGCGCCGCGCCGCCGCTGCCACACGCGCGCGCCACACACGCGCGCGCGCGCTGCTGCCGCCGCGCGCCCTTGCATCCGTCGCCGCCGCGCATGCATCCCGCGCGCTCGTTCTGCAGAGAGAAGCAGAGAGAGAGAGGGAGAGAGAGAGGCCGAGCCAGTGCGCGCACGTCGATTTTTTTTTGTTTTTTTGTTTTTTTTTTTAGTTCTTGTTAATTTCGAAATTAAAATTAACTAAAAATTGAGACTTAAAATTTGAGACTTAAAAAATTAAAAGTGACTTAAAATTTAATTTATAACTAAGTTTTTTGTTTTTTAATTTGTAACTAAGTTTTTTTGTTTTTTAATTTGACTTAACAAAATTTAACAAATATGTAATATATATATATTGTATAATGTATATAATTTTGGATACTTAACAAAAAATTTACTTAACAAAATTTTGACTTAAGAAAATTTAACAAATATGTAATATATATAGTATATTAATGTATATAATTTTGTATACTTAACAAAAATTTTACTTAACAAAATTTTGACTTAAGAAAAATTAACAAATATGTAATATATATAGTATAATGTATATAATTTTGTATACTTAACAAAAAATTTACTTAACAAAATTTTGACTTAAGAAAAATTTTACTTAACAAAATTTAGACTTAACAAAATTTTAACTTAACAAAATTTAGACTTAACAAAATTTTAACTTAACAAAATATCGAGAGGGGGTGGCGAGGGTTATGTGTCCTCGGCACCGCCACCGCCCTCTCGGTCACCGCCACCGTTCTCTCGGTCACCGCCACCAGTCTCTCTCTTTATATGTAGAAGAGATGTGATAGATAATGCATATACACAATTAATTTGTTTTGACTACATGTTTTCAGGACTTACATATGGCGGACGATAGAGCTGACCCGATTCTGGACAACTATGATCTGGACGTTGAAGACCATATATTCGGCATCATAAAAGGCGATATTCCATATGTGCCGACCGGACAAGAAGAAGATGATATCTCTTCTTATCTGAACCTTGACGGTGAAGATGAAGGGCGCCGTCAGCAAGATGATGCCGAAGAAACGTCGATAAACGACGATCTTCAATTGGAAGTAGCAACCACCTCCGGCGCCGAGGTATATATATACATTGAGCCTCTGGTGATACAAACTAACTGATTTGAATAAATATGTGTGTACTAACGCGCGCGACTCTCTTTCTTATTTTAGCCCTCGGCCGGATCGTCGAAAAAATCGAGTACGTCGTCGTCAAAGCGTGGCGCAACCAAGACGATGAAACCAAACGAAACATGCACCATCGAGGTTGTCGAGGAAGCAACCGGCAGGCCGCTGGAGCCCAGCAAGAACGCCACCAAGTTTATCAGCCAATGCGGAGCCGTTGTTAGAGACAACGTCTCGATCACCGTCCAGGAGTGGAATGAGCCAAAGAAGGCACGTCTTGGTTTCACTTTTGTCGATAAGAGAACAAAAAAAGATTGCTTCAAGAAGCTTATAGAACATTTCGTTCTACCTCCGGAATACCGCAGATACGATGAGGCGGGTAACAAGATTCAGGAAAACAAGGAGAGGTGCAAGCTAGTCAAACAGTTCGCTCTTTCTAAGATGGCCGACGCATTCCGGAAATACAAGCAAAAACTAGCCCATGACTTTGTCAAGCAGGGCAAGACTCCGGTTTTCGAAGGACAATATGAGAAACTGCAACATGATTGGCCAGAATTTGTGAAGCAAAAGAAATCGGAGCAGTTCCTTGAAATGTCGAAAAAAATAAGAAGAATGCGGCCAAGAAGGAGTACAATCATATTATGGGGCCAGGAGGGTATCGCTTTTGGCAGCCTAGGTGGGAGAAGATGGAGAACGAGCTGAGGGCGCGAGGAATCCGTCCAGGTACGGAGGGATGGGACCCAAGGGCCAAAAGCTGGTGGTACGGGCATGGGGGATCGCTGAACCCGGAGACAGGGGAGTGTGTTTATCAGGGCAAAATAATTAAACCCACCCAAAAGCTTATTGAGGCAATGAGGGATGCTCAAGAGGGGAGGATCAAGTTCAACAGAGAGAACGACGCCCTGACAAAAGCCCTCGGGAATCCTGAACACGGAGGACGTGTACGAGGCATGCCCGGGGACATTTCGTGGAAAGTAGGGTTCCCCCAGAACGATGACCCGTACGGTTACAGAAGCCGTAAGAGAAAGATGGATCGGGATGCAGATGTTGTGGCGAAGCTGGTAACGGAAATGGATGTGATGAAGAAAACCGTGAGTGTACTAGTAGCCGAAAGAGATGCAGCTCGGGCGCAGCATGAAGATCATCCAATGGATCTCGGAAGCCAGCAGAGAAGAAGCAGCGTGGCTTCCACGGAGGCCTCACCGGCTGGTGCACCGACGATCGAAATTACTGCACCGGAGCATCTGGTGGTCGAAGTTACTGCACCGGAGCCTCCTCGCTACCCCGTGGACGATATAAAGGAGATGAAAGCATGTCATCTGTATTATCCTATCGGGAACATGTCCATGAAGGTAGCCACCGGCAGTGCTTTACCACCTGGAGCACTCCACCACAACAACCCCATTCCAGATGGCTATGCTCGTGTCACGGTGGAGGAGATAGTCCAAGGGTTTGAGGACCTGGACATTGACATTGCTACACCTGAAGGGGCGACAAGACTTGGAGATGTCAAGCGCCAGTTCATTCTGTGGCAGAAGAAGTTTATCAAGTTTCCAGGCGAGGCGCCAAGGCAAACAAGTCCACCCCCCTCCGGTGGTGGTGGTGGTGGTGGCTCACCTACACCTCCGGCGGGTAAGCCGACGCCGCCCCCAATTCACCTCCGGCGGGTAAGCAGACGCCGCCCCCCAGTCCTCGTCCGGCGGGTGATCAGACGCCGCCCCCCAATCCACCTCCGGCGAAGAAGCAGAAGCAGTCCTGGGTTATTAACCCGGACCCTTACGTACCTGCAACCACAAAGATACCGGAGCCATCACTTAAGCCTCTCCCCAAGAGGTCTTGGGAATGTAGTGCCGAGGAAGTCGAGGCGGGCGCGGCTGCTGATTTAGAGAAATGGAAGGCGAGCTGCAAGAAGAAAATAGAGGGCGAGCCCAAGCCAGTATATTCTGATGAGCAAAAGAAGTGGGCTAAGACATTTTTGAACACACCGTCCCAAGCCGCGAAGAATCTCCCTGACGACTATGAACGTGAACTTCGTGTGCAAGCACTCACGTTCCAGAGGAAGCAGGAGGCGGAGAAGCAGGAGAAGAAAGCCTTGGAGGAGGCCCAGAAAAAATTAGAAAGGGGGAAACAACAAGTTGCCCAGCTCGGGGAACAAAGTAAACAGTCGATCCCCCCGCTCATAGTGAAAGCCGCAGGTCCGGAGGACGAAGCCCCTGATGTCATAGCAGCTGCGGCAGCACAGGGATTGACTGTAGCGAAAGCCAAAGAACAAGCGGCAGCCTTAGGTATGACTCTTCGTGTAGCATTAGGCCTTGATGACGTGGCAATGAAGGACGTAGTATTTGGATATGTGAAGGATGGTCCTCTCGTCGAGCCTGCGCAGGAAGAGGATCTACCTCGACAAATGAAAGGTCTGCTAAATTGGTACAAGGCTTACATAAAACTTAAAAACGCCAGAGAATATATTTATGCGGAAGTTAGACATGAGCATCACTTCAAACATTACTATATAACAATTCATCGGAGTGAATTGTTCCAGCTGTTCAATCTGCGCGAGCTCGACAAATCTATCATCAGCTGCTATGTTCTGTAAGTGATTTATTAATTTCTACCCCATCTCGTTCATTGCCTGCACTATAAATATATATATTGTCCTAACTATCTTGTTGTGTACGCTATTATGCAGATTGAAGAAGCGGGAAATGCGAATAAGGCACACCCATGATGTTGGGTTCATTGACCCACAAATCGTTAATTCATATGTGTTACAACACCACCCCAGAGACGTGGAGGATGACCTGTGGATGTTTCTTACAAATCAGGAACTCAAAAGTGATATTCTATTTCCTTACCATTTTGGGTGAGTGTTTCTGTCTTGAGCACATTCTCTTTTGTTTACTCCATGCATGGTATGTGGCTAATCGATGAGTTATGCATGACTGTGCATGTATCGTGTCCGCAGGTTCCACTGGATTCTGCTAGTAATTCAAATTCAGAACTCCACAGTTATCGTCCACGACTCTCTGAATATGGATACGAAGCTTTGGGGCAACATGAGAAAAATGATGCAAAAGTAACTACTTTCATTCGTTTGCGCTCTATATCGATCGGCCTATTACATTCATCATTTCCTAATATCAAGTAACTAATTAATAACTCTCTTGTTCATTTAATTTTCCTTGCCTCGTAGGGTTTGGAGACGGTTCGTAGATCAAAAGGTCGGTGAATTCAAAAAAGAGCTACATTTTAAAATGGCAAAGGCTGCGACCGGGGACATTCAGCCACCGGGGACCAATCTATGTGGATACTATGTTTGTGAGAGGATCCGGAGATACACCACTGAGCGGCAGCCGTCTGAGAACAACACCAGGAGGAATAACCTCCGGGCGACGCTTACTCCAGAAGCTCGCTTCCGACCACTTCAAGAGGAACTAGCTGGATGGTTGGCGAACCAAGTCATCGATCCTAGAGGAGAACACTATGTAGAGGACGTAGAACTTTATATGCACTAAATATATGTATGGAAACTTGTTCAAAATTGTATATGGTCATCCGATATTGAATATATATTGTATATTCCTCTTGAATTCTTTTTGATTCTAATTTCAAATTTGTTTGAAATTGTACATTCACATGCATGTATACCGTAGAATATAATATGTGAAACTCCTTCAAAATTAAAATAAAACACAAAAGAAATAAAACAATACAACTTAAAAAGTAACCAGGTTAGGGGAACCAGGTTAGGGGGGGCTAAAACCCTAAACCTGCGGCGGCCTTTAGTCGCGGTTGGCGAACCGCGACTAAAGGTCCTCCGCCCGGGCGCTCGCCTGCCGCCCACGTGGACGGGCCTTTAGTCGCGGTTCGAGGAACCGCGACTAAAGGGGGACCTTTAGTCGCGGTCGCGGCGCAACCGCGACTAATGGCAGTTGCGCACCGCGACCGAAGGCCATTTTTCCACCAGTGATATTCTAGTTTGAGGAAAATATACTTTACACTACGAGGACATAAGAGATTTAGTTCGAGGAATATATTCTATCAACACATGAGCACAATATAGCAGCCGAGGAACAAAAAAATTCATCTGCACAGGGAACACAAAAATCTCTTGGGAACAAAATTAGCGTCTCAGGAACAAATATCGTCAACACAGAGAACAAGAATTAGGGAACAAGATTATTCATCTGGAGAACACTTCTAGTCTACTCAGGGAACACATATATTGCATCTGAAGAACACATCTTCTCTATTCAAGGAACAAGAATATTGGGTTTTCTAGAATAAACGGAACAAATCTTTCAAAACAAAGGAACATATCACCATATACTAGGAAACATAAAATCACATCATAGGAAACAAAGATAAACAAATCAAAAACACATCATAGGAAACAAAGATAAACAAATCAAAAACACATCTCGTCTATTCGGGAAATGGGAAACAACTGATACGTCCAATTTGCATCACTATTTTGTATCATAATTTGCTGTTATTCATTGATATATTTCATATTGGGACACAATACTTATGTTATTTCATCTATTTTGCATGTTTCATCATTATTGGAGGATCAAGCACCGGAGCCAGGATTCTGCTGGAAAAAGCACCGTCAGAACGCAATATTTCGGAAGATCAACTGTGGAAGGAAATTACACGTAAATTCCTATTTTTCCAGATGACGGAGGGAGCCAGAAGGGGGAGAAGAGGGGAGCCAAGGTGGGCCCAGACCACAGGCCGGCGCGGCCCATGGCCTGGCCGCGCCACCCTGGGGTGTGGGGGCCCCACAGCCCTTTCGCCTCCTTTTCTTCGCGTACTCCTTCGTCCCGAAAACCTAAGCCACGGGAGGACCTCACGAAGAGTTACAGCCTCTGCGGGCGGAGAACACCAGAGAGAAGAGCTCTCCCGGCGGGCAGAATCCGCGGGGAAATTCCCTCCGGAGGGGGAAATCGACGCCATCGCCATCGTCATCGAGCTGGACATCATCTCCATCATCATCATCATCATCTCCACCATCTACACCGCCATCATCACCGCTGCACCTCGTCATCGCTGTAACAATTTGGGTTGGATCTTGATTGTTTGATAGGGGAAACTCTCCCGGCATTATTCTCTACTTGTTATTGATGCTATTGAGTGAAACCATTGAACCAAGGTTTATGTTCAGATTGTTATTCATCATCATATCACCTCTGATTGTATTCCATATGATATCTCGTGAGTAGTTCGTTTAGTTCTTGAGGACATGGGTGAAGTCTAAATGCTAGTAGTGAATTATGGTTGAGTAATATTCAATGTTATGATATTTAAGTTGTGGTGTCATTCTTCTAGTGGTGTCGTGTGAACGTCGACTACACGACACTTCACCATTTATGGGCCTAGGGGAGTGCATCTTGTATTCGGTTGCTAATTGCGGGGTTGCCGGAGTGACAAAACCTAAGCCCCCGTTAGTATATCGATGCAGAGGGATCGCAGGATCTCAGAGTTTAAGGCTGTGGTTAGATTTATCTTAATTACTTTCTTGTAGTTGCGGATGCTTGCAAGGGGTATAATCACAAGTATGTATTAGTCCTAGGAAGGGCGGTGCATTAGCATAGGTTCACCCACACAACACTTATCAAAACAATGAAGATTATTTAGCCACATGAAGCGAAAGTACTAGACTAAAATCCCCGTGTGTCCTCAAGAACGCTTGGTCATTATAAGTAAACAAACCGGCTTGTCCTTTGTGCTAAAAAGGATTGGGCCACTCGCTGCAATTATTTCTCTCGCATTTTACTTACTCGTACTTTATTCATCTATTACATCAAAACCCCTTGAATACTTGTTTGTGAGCATTGAATCCTTCATCGAAACTGCTGCCAACACCTTCTGCTCCTCGTTGGGATCGACATTCTTACTTATCGAAGATACTACGATACACCCCCTATACTTGTGGGTCATCAAGACTATTTTCTGGCGCCGGGGAGTGAAGCGCTATTGGTAAGTGGAATTGGTAAGGAAAACCTTTACTGTTTGTGCTGATTTTATTTCTGCCTGCTGCTATAAGTCATTATGGAGAGATCTTCTCTTCAATTTCTATTTGGGAAATCTACTACTACTGCAACGGTAGTGGATGAAGCGCCAGGTGAGGAAGTAGTACCATATAAAATACCTATGAAAATTATTGAACGTGTTATGGATAACCGCTATGAAGGGGATGGAACTGTCCATCCTGGTGATCATTTATTGTTTTTGCATGAATTATGCGGGTTATTCAAATGTGCAGGTATTTCTATGAATGAAGTTAGAAAGAAACTATTCACTATATCGTTGTCTGGTAAAGCGGCGCACTGGTATAAATTGCTGAAGAATGGTGATTCTATTGATTGGGAGGACATTGTGCCTTTATTTTATTCCAAATTTTATCCTCCAAGTGAAATTCACAAAGATCGGAACCGCATATATAATTTCTGGCCTCATGATGGAGAGAGTATTGCCCAAGCTTGGGGAGATTGAAGTCTTTAATGCTCAAATGCCCCATTCATGAGCTTCCTGGTAATGTTATTATTGATAATTTCTATGCAAGACTTTCTTTTCAAGACAAGACCTTGTTGGATACTTCTTGTTCTGGATCATTTACACGCAACAAAGAAGAGTTTAAAAGGGACCTTCTTGATCGGATCCAAGAAAATACTGAAGGATGGGAGAACGACAAAGATAGAGAATCAGGTATAATTTATGATTATAAATGCATTGAAGCTTTTATGGATACTGATAAATTTCGTAATATGAGTGCTACATATGGTCTTGATTCCCAAGTTGTTGCAAATCTTTATAAAGCTTTTGCCTCTCATTATGAATTGCCTAAGAAGTATTTTGATAAGTATCATGAACCGTATAAAGATAAAGTTGATTCATCTGTAAACAAATGTGTAGTGATTGAAACTGTTGATAATGTTATTCCTGAAGCTTATATTGAAAAACTCCTTTCCCTGCTAAAATGAAGGAGTACTCTGTCATATCTAGTGTTGTTAATAAAAGTGAAAAGAAACCTAAAGAACCTGAAGAACAAATTAAAATTGAACCTGCTGTTGCAATAGTTAAAGATCTTGTGACTGAAAATGTGGAGGATGGTCATATTATTTTCTGTGAAGATGCTTCTAATATTGTTTCACATCCTAATAAACCCAAACAAGTTAGTGTTCCTATGCTATCTATAGAATTGGTGATCATTGCTATTATGGTTTATGTGATATTGGTGCAAGTGTTAGTGCTATTCCTTATGAGCTTTACACGGAGATTATGCACGAAATTGATTCTTGTGAACTTGAAGATATTGATGTGGTTATTCATCTGGCTAATAGAGAAACTATTTCTCCAATTGGTATTGTTCGAGATGTGGAAGTTCTATGTGGTAAGATTAAATATCCTGCTGACTTTTTGGTACTTGCTGCTAGTGATCATTGTCCTATCATTTTTGGTAGACCTTTTCTAAATACTTGTGGAGCTATTATAGATTGTAAGAAAGAGAAAATTTTGACTAGATTTGCTGGTGAACCTTATGAATTTAACTTTTCTAAATTTACCAAAACTCCTTATAAAGCTGACTTGCCTAGTAATGATTTTAAAATGGAGCAGTGTGCATCTATTGTTCTTGTTCCTAATAATCCTTTGCAGCAACATTTGGAGAATAGTGAAAGTGAAGCTTTTAGGAAAGAAAGAGATGAGCTTGAGGAAATTTTTCTTCGCCAACCCATTCTCAAGCATGATTTACCGGTGGAAGATTTGGGTACAACACCGCCACCAAAGGAAGATCCTGTTTTCGATTTAAAGCCTTTACCTGATAATCTTAAATATGCTCATATTGATGATAAGAAAATATATCCTGTTATTATTAGTTCTAAGCTTTCAGATTGAGGAAGAAAGGTTATTGGAAATATTGAAGAAACACCGAGGAGCTATTGGCTATACTCTTGATGATTTGAAAGGGATCTCTCCTTCTATTTGCCAACATGCTATTAATATGGAAGATGATGCAAAGCCTGTTGTTGAACATCAACGTCGTCTAATTCCAAAGATGAAAGAGGTGGTAAGGAACGAGGTATTAAAACTTCTTGAAGCTGGTATTATATATCCTATTGCTGATAGTAGATGGGTTAGTCCTGTGCATTGTGTTCCTAAGAAAGGAGGAATGACTGTTGTGCCTAATGATAATGATGAGCTTATTCCTCAAAGAATAGTTGTAGGGTATAGAATGTGCATTGATTTTCGAAAAGTTAATAAAGTTACTAAGAAAGATCATTACCCTTTACCCTTTATTGATCAAATGCTAGAAAGGTTATCTAAAAATACTCATTTTTGCTTTCTTGATGGTTATTCTGGGTTTTCACAAATTGTTGTTAAAGCTAAAGATCAAGAGAAAACCACGTTTACTTGTCCTTATGGAACTTATGCTTATAGGCGTATGCCTTTTGGTTTATGTAATGCTCCTGCTACTTTTCAAAGATGCATGTCTGCTATTTTTCATGGTTTTTGCGAAAGTATTGTAGAGGTGTTCATGGATGACTTTTCTGTCTATGGGAATTCTTTTGATAATTGCTTGTGAAACCTCGATAAAGTTTTGCAGAGATGTGAAGAAACTAACCTTGTTCTTAATTGGGAGAAATGCCACTTTATGGTTAATGAAGGAATTGTATTGGGACATAAAATTTCCGAGAGAGGTATTGAAGTTGATAGAGCTAAAGTTGAAGCAATTGAGAAGATGCCCTATCCGAGGGATGTTAAAGGTATTCGTAGTGTTCTTGGTCATGCTGGGTTTTATAGGAGATTTATTAAAGATTTCTCTAAAATTTCAAAGCCTCTTACTAATCTTCTTCAAAAAGATGTACCTTTTGTTTTTGATGATGATTGTAAGGAAGCTTTTGAAACTCTAAAGAAAGCCTTAACAACTGCTCCTGTAGTTGAACCTCCTGATTGGAATTTGCCTTTTGAAATTATGTGTGATGCTAGTGATTTTGCTGTAGGCTGTTCTTGGACAGCGGGTAGATAAAACATTAAATGTTATTCATTATGCTAGTAAGACTCTTGATGCTGCTCAAAGAAATTATGCTACAACTGAAAAGAATTGTTAGCTGTAGTCTTTGCTTGTGACAAGTTTAGACCCTATATTGTTGATTCAAAAGTTACAATTCATACTGATCATGCTGCAATTAGATACCTTATGACAAAGAAAGATGCTAAGCCAAGGCTTATTAGATGGGTACTTCTGTTGCAAGAATTTGATTTACATATTATAGATAGGAAAGGTGCTGATAATCCTGTTGCTGATAATTTGTCTAGATTGGAAAATATTGCTTATGATCCTGTTCCTGTTAATGATAGTTTTCCAAATGAACAATTGGCTGTAATAAAGGTGAGCTCGCGAGAGAGCCTTGGTATGCTGATTATGCTAACTTTATTGTTTCGAAGTATTTGCCTCCAACCTTTTCAGCTCAGCAAAGGAGGAAATTCTTTTATGACTTGAGGCATTATTTTGGGATGACCCACACTTATATAAAGAAGGAGTGGATGGTATTATGCGAAGATGTGTTCCCGAATATGAACAATAGGAGATATTGAGTAAATGTCATGGTAGTGTTTATGGAGGACATCACGCTGGAGATAGAACCGCGCAAAAGGTTCTACAATCAGGTTTTTATTGGCCAACACTTTTCAAAGATGCAAGGAAGTTTATCTTATCCTGTGATGAATGTCAAAGAGTTGGTAATATCTCTAGACGCAATGAAATGCCTATGAATTATACTCTTGTTATTGAACCATTCGATTGTTGGGGATTCGACTTCATGGGTCCTTTCCCTTCTTCAGAAGGTAACACTCATATACTTGTCGCTGTTGATTATGTTACTAAATGGGTAGAAGCTATACCTACAAAGAGTGTTGATGGTGAGACCTCTATAAAAATGCTTGTAGATGTTATATTTCCTAGATTTGGAATACCTAGATATATTATGACTGATGGAGGTTCTCATTTTATTCATGGAGGTTTTAGAAAAACTCTTGCTAAGTATGGTATTAATCATAGAATTGCTTCTGCTTATCACCCTCAAACTAGTGGTCAAGTAGAATTATCAAATAGAGAGATTAAAGCTATTTTGGGAAAGACTGTTAATAAATCTAGAAAGAATTGGGCTAGCAAATTGAAAGAAGCACTATGGGCTTATAGAACTGCTTATAAAAATCCTATGGGAATGTCACCTTATAAAATGGTTTATTGAAAAGCTTGTCATTTACCTTTAGAACTAGAGCACAAAGCTTATTGGGCTGTTAGAGAACTAAATAAAGATCCTAAACTAGCCGGTAATAAGAGGTTGTTGCAATTAAGTTCTCTAGATGAATGGAGAAGTGAAGCTTATGAAAATGCTAAACTCTTTAAAGAAAAAGTTAAGAAATGGCATGATAGAAGGATTATCAAAAGAGAGTTTAATATTGGGGATAAAGTCCTATTGTATCGGTCTCGTCTCAGATTCTTTGCAGGGAAATTACTCTCGAAGTGGGAAGGACCATATGTTGTTGAGGAGGTGTATCGTTCAGGAGCAATTAAAATTAGCTCTCTCCAAGGCAATGCCACACAAGTGGTGAATGGACAAAGACTCAAGCATTATATCTCGGGTGATTCCTATAATGTTGATGTTGATATTATTCAAGTGGAAACACCGGAGGCTTTCATCAAAGGACAAATTGACAGTCCGCCAGAACTGGACTTTGAATAGGTAACAGTACGGGTAATGAAAAGTCCGAACAATACTTTGCTGTTTTTGAAAATATGAAAATTACGGAATCGAAACGGAGTGGAAAAGACGCGCGAGGGCCCGTCACCATAGGCCGGCGCGGGCCCCACCCCCGCGCCGACCTATGGGGACAGCCCCTCGTCGCCCCTTTTCTACTCGTTTTCGGCCTGGAACCTTCCTTTTGTCGTAAAAATATTTGCTATATAATCCCCCGGACCCCTGGAGGTCCGTATATCGTTTTCTCGTCGTGTTTTGTTTCGAGCTGTTTTCTGCCAGGATCTGCTTCGGATCTAGATCCACCATGTCCTCGTCGGGAACTCAGAAGGACAGTTTCTTTGATGACGTCGTCAACCCATACATGAACGAGCTGAAGATGCACCCCAAAGAGTTGCTGCTCGTGGATGGAGAGTTGCAGATCAAAGATGTCCAGGGTCCTAAGGGAGAAGGGAGTTTGGAAGACAGGATGGAGAAACTGGAACAAGAGGTTTTCAACTACAAGAAGATGGCTGAGCGTGAAGTGGACATCTTTCACAAGATTGTGTCTGAACTCATTGATGGACACAAGAAGGAGACTGCAAAGTTGTGGGACGATATCTTCTCACTTCACGACACCACCAACAAACTCCAAGCTCAACTCTATGATGTTCATAATCAAAACTGTGAGTATGAAAACAGGTTTAAGCGCATAAGTCATGCTGCTAGTTTCAGGTTTCCGGAGACCAAGATGTCTTTTGTTGATGGAGGGCCTCTTCCATGGAAGTCTGATGACGGCAAAGATTCACCATCATCACCAAAGGAGTAATTCATCATCGGTATTGGCATCCCCTTGGTTTGTTCCAAGCTTGGGGGAGTGCCGCGGTATCACATTATCACTACCTTTATCTTTTATTATCAAGTAGTGTCATATCATGAGTAGGGAAGTTATCATATGGAATAGTATGCAATGTGGAAGTATCTCTCTTAGTTGGTTATCTATGTATCCGTTGGTGTGAGTTATCGTTATGGAATATTAATGAGAAGTCTTATCATTTACTTTTGCACACCTTATTTTAGTTTGCAATCTCCATTATATGATTACTCTTGACATAAGTATTGATATCACTTTGGGAGCATCAAGTAAATCTATTTGGTTTTGGCAAACTTAGCATTGGTCAATAGCAACAACACCCTGATGTTTAAATAAAAGAGAGAAATACACTTAGATATATTACTCTATTATCTCTATGCTAATGAGTTTAGTATTCTGAAGTTAAAATTGCTTGTGCTTATGAGAAAGATGCATGATTGTTCTATCATATGTATATTTGTTTGTTTCCCTCAACCTTTATGCTTGCTATCAAACCTTGCTAGCCAAAGACCTGTATCGAGAGAGATGCTTCTCATACATCCATAACCTTAGACCAAACCTATGCCATTTGTGTCCACCATACCTACCTACTACATGGTATTTTCTGCCATTCCAAGTAAATACTTCATGTGCTACCTTTAAATAATTCAAACTATTACTCTTTATTTGTGTCAATGTTTTATAGCTCATGAGGAAGTATGTGGTGTTTTATCTTTCAATCTTGTTGGGCGAACTTTCACCAATGGACTAGTGGCACATCCGCTTATCCAATAATTTTGCAATAAGAGCTGGCAACGGGGTTCCCAGCCCCAATTAATAACTTTCATTAATAATTCTCTTCACATGTTTTGCTCTGATTTATCAGTAAGCAACTTAATTTTGCAATAGACACTCCTCCATGGTATGTGAATGTTGGAAGGCACCCGAGGATTCGGTTAGCCATGGATTGAGAAAGCCAAGGTTGGGGGAGTGTCATCCTTAATAAAACTAAAATACATGTGTAAACAAAAGAGAAGGGGATGATCTACCTTGCTGGTAGAGATGCCGTCCCTCATGGGAGCCGCTCTTAGAAGGTTCGTTTGGCAAGGGGTTAGAGTGCCCGCTACCATTCGTTGACAACAACAAACACCGCTCAAAATTTTACTTTTATGATCTTTATATGATTTCAAACTTGAAAAGCTCTAGCACATGATTTAATCCTGCTTCCCTCTACGAAGGGCCTATCTTTTACTTTTATGTTGAGTCAGTAAACCTATTTCCTCTATCTCAAGCAAGCAATTGAGTTGTTGTGAACCAATCATTTATGCTATGATTCAGTTGATCATGTCTTTTATACTTTCTTGTTTAGTACCAATTTTATCTGAATGAATATGACTTTGAAGTTATCAATGATTATGAGGAGATTGTTATGCTTGAATATGAAAGCTCAGCTATAAAATCTAATATGAAAGTTTTGCTTAGAAGTACAATCCGTTAGTAGTTCTCTGACCAAGAACAAAGTTTGCCATCACCAACTATGATTTCTTATGCACCTTTACTTGTGATTTCTCTTTACCTATTTCAAGATGAGTTATATGAGGAAGTTGTTTACTAGAATGTCTTGTGTGAATGAATATGATGCTTCTTGTCCGTATTTTATTTATCGACTCTTCACTCCATAAACATGTGGTCTTGTTTATCGAGCTCAGTTTCGCTTGGGGACAAGCGAGGTCTAAGCTTGGGGGAGTTGATACGTCCAATTTGCATCACTATTTTGTATCATAATTTGCTGTTATTCATTGATATATTTCATATTGGGACACAATACTTATGTTATTTCATCTATTTTGCATGTTTCATCATTATTGGAGGATCAAGCACCGGAGCCAGGATTCTGCTGGAAAAAGCACCGTCAGAACGCAATATTTCGGAAGATCAACTGTGGAAGGAAATTACACGTAAATTCCTATTTTTCCGGATGACGGAGGGAGCCAGAAGGGGAGAAGAGGGGAGCCAAGGTGGGCCCAGACCATAGGCCGGCGCGGCCCATGGCCTGGCCGCCGCCCTGTGGTGTGGGGGCCCCACAGCCCCTTTCGCCTCCTTTTCTTCGCGTACTCCTTCGTCCCGAAAACCTAAGCCACAGAGGGGACCTCACGAGGAGATACCGCCTCTGCGGGGCGGAGAACACCAGAGAGAAAGAGCTCTCCGGCGGGCAGAATCCGCCGGAAATTCCCTCCCGGAGGGGGAAATCGACGCCATCGCCATCGTCATCGAGCTGGACATCATCTCCATCATCATCATCATCATCATCTCCACCATCTACACCGCCATCACCACTGCACCTCGTCATCGCTGTAACAATTTGGGTTGGATCTTGATTGTTTGATAGGGGAAACTCTCCCGGCATTATTCTCTACTTGTTATTGATGCTATTGAGTGAAACCATTGAACCAAGGTTTATGTTCAGATTGTTATTCATCATCATATCACCTCTGATTGTATTCCATATGATGTCTCGTGAGTAGTTCGTTTAGTTCTTGAGGACATGGGTGAAGTCTAAATGCTAGTAGTGAATTATGGTTGAGTAATATTCAATGTTATGATATTTAAGTTGTGGTGTCATTCTTCTAGTGGTGTCGTGTGAACGTCGACTACACGACACTTCACCATTTATGGGCCTAGGGGAGTGCATCTTGTATTCGGTTGCTAATTGCGGGGTTGCCGGAGTGACAGAAACCTAAGCCCCCGTTAGTATATCGATGCAAGAGGGATCGCAGGATCTCAGAGTTTAAGGCTGTGGTTAGATTTATCTTAATTACTTTCTTGTAGTTGCGGATGCTTGCAAGGGGTATAATCACAAGTATGTATTAGTCCTAGGAAGGGCGGTGCATTAGCATAGGTTCACCCACACAACACTTATCAAAACAATGAAGATTATTTAGCCACATGAAGCGAAAGTACTAGACTAAAATCCCGTGTGTCCTCAAGAACGCTTGGTCATTATAAGTAAACAAACCGGCTTGTCCTTTGTGCTAAAAAGGATTGGGCCACTTGCTGCAATTATTTCTCTCGCATTTTACTTACTCGTACTTTATTCATCTATTACATCAAAACCCCTTGAATACTTGTTTGTGAGCATTTACAGTGAATCCTTCATCGAAACTGCTGCCAACACCTTCTGCTCCTCGTTGGGATCGACATTCTTACTTATCGAAGATACTATGATACACCCCCTATACTTGTGGGTCATCAAGACTATTTTCTGGCGCCGTTGCCGGGGAGTGAAGCGCTATTGGTAAGTGGAATTGGTAAGGAAAACCTTTACTGTTTGTGCTGATTTTATTTCTGCCTGCTGCTATAAGTCATTATGGAGAGATCTTCTCTTCAATTTCTATTTGGGAAATCTACTACTACTGCAACGGTAGTGGATGAAGCGCCAGGTGAGGAAGTAGTACCATATAAAATACCTATGAAAATTATTGAACGTGTTATGGATAACCGCTATGAAGGGGATGGAACTGTCCATCCTGGTGATCATTTATTGTTTTTGCATGAATTATGCGGGTTATTCAAATGTGCAGGTATTTCTATGAATGAAGTTAGAAAGAAACTATTCACTATATCGCTGTCTGGTAAAGCGGCGCACTGGTATAAATTGCTGAAGAATGGTGATTCTATTGATTGGGAGGACATTGTGCCTTTATTTTATTCCGCAAGGGCGTCCATTTCCATGCTTTAACACTCTTGCCGAAGGGCGTCCATTTCCATGCAGAATATTCCGCCAGGAAAAGGATCCCTCTGGGACAACCAACACATAGAATATCTGAATGCTTGAAATATCGAGCTTTGAGCACCCTTGCGCACAACGAGTTTGGCACAGTTAGCAGCCTCCACGCCTGCTTCGCCAGCATCGCCTGGTTAAACACCTCGAAGTTTCTGAAGCCCATGTCTCCCGTTCTTTTAGGTTGACACATTTTGTCCCACGGGATCCAGTGAACTCGTCGAGAACCATCCGCATCGCCCCACCAGAAGTCCGAGGCTATTGAGCTCAACTTCTTGCGTTGCCGTTTATTGAACTTGAAACAACTCATTGGGTAGGTTGGATTGGCATGTAGTACTGATTTCAGAAGAATTTCCTTGCCTTTCTTTGACAGCCCCTGACCCTTCCACCCACACACCTTAGCCCCCGATCTCTCTGTAATATATTGGAAGCACCCGTCTTTCGACTTGCCCACCACCATTGGTAGGCCTAGGTACCTGATGTCTACGGGAGCTTCTATTCTTGTAGACAGTGTTGGGCCTCCAAGAGCAGAGGTTTGTAGAACAGCAGCAAGTTTCCCTTAAGTGGATTACCCAAGGTTTATCGAACTCAGGGAGGAAGAGGTCAAAGATATCCCTCTCATGCAACCCTGCAACCACAAAGCAAGAAGTCTCTTGTGTCCCCAACACACCAAATAGGTGCACTAGTTCGGCGAAGAGATAGTGAAATACAGGTGGTATGAATATATATGAGCAGTAGCAACGGTGCCAGAAAATAGCTTTATGGCGTGTAGTTGATGGTGGTAGTATTGCAGCAAGTAAACATGCAGTAACGCAGCAGTAGTAATTCAGTAAAACAGTAACAGCGATAGCAGTATTTAGGAACAAGGCCTAGGGATTAGACTTTCACTAGTGGACACTCTCAACATTGATCACATAACAGAATAGATAAATGCATACTCTACACTTTTGTTGGATGATGAACACATTGCGTAGGATTACACGAACCCTCAATGCCGGAGTTAACAAGCTCCACAATTAATGTTCATATTTTAGTAACCTTATAGTGTAAGATAGATCAAAAGACTAAACCAAGTACTAACATAGCATGCACACTGTCACCTTCATGCATATGTAGGAGGAATAGATCACATCAATATATCATAGCAATAGTTAACTTCATAATCTACAAGAGATCACAATCATAGCCTACGCCAAGTACTCACACGGTGCACACACTGTCACCTTTACACACGTGGAGGAGGAATAGAGTACTTTAATAACATCACTAGAGTAGCACATAGATGAATAGTGATACAAAACTCATATGAATCTCAATCATGTAGGGCAGCTCATGAGATCATTGTATTGAAGTACATAGGAGAGAGATTAACCACATAGCTACCGGTACAGCCCCGAGCCTCGATGGAGAACTACTCCCTCCTCATGGGAGCAGCAGCGGTGATGAAGATGGCGGTGGAGATGGCAGCGGTGTCGATGGAGAAGCCTTCCGGGGGCACTTCCCCGCTCCGGCAGGTGCCGGAACAGAGACTCCTGTCCCCCGGATCTTGGCTTCGCGATGGCGGCGGCTCTGGAAGGTTTCGCGTACCGTGGCTTCCTCTTTTAGGGTTTTTAGGTCAGGACCTTTAAATAGGCGAAAGGGGAGCCTCGGAGGGGCGAAGGGGCGACCACACCATAGGGTGGCGCGGGCCCAGCCCTGGCCGCGCCACCCTATCATCCTGGGCCACAGGGCCTCTCCTGCGGCTCTCGTGTGTTCTGGATGCTTCCGGGCAAAATAGGAACCTGGCGTTGATTTCGTCCAATTCGAGAGATATTTCGTTACTAGGATTTCTGAAACCAAAAACAGCAGAAAACAACTGGCACTTCGGCATCTTGTTAATAGGTTAGTTCCAGAAAATGCACGAATATGACATAAAGTGTGCATAAAACATGTAGATATCATCAATAAAGTAGCATGGAACATAAGAAATTATCGATACGTTGGAGACGTATCAGCACCATTCTCTTAGGGCTTTGGCCTCAACCCCGATAGCTTGCTTCAGTTGCTCCTTCCTCTCATCAGAGTAGCCATCCCCAAAGAAAATGGAGGATTTAAGGATATTAACTTTCTGCCCCCAGGCTAGCTCGTAGTCATGTAGAACGCTCTTCAGAGTGTTAAAGCTATCAACCGTTGCTTCAGGAAACACAATGTTGTCGTCTTCAAATAAGAGATGGGTAATATGAGGCCCATCCGATCCAAATTGAACGCCCTTCGGCATATTTTCATGTTGCATTTTCTTGAGCAAGGTTGAAAATCCTTCAACGCAAAAAAGAAAGAGATACGGGGAAAGCGGATCCCCCTGTCGTAAACCCCTCGATGGGCTAAAACCCCAAGATAAGCCACCATTCAACTTGACGGAGAAGCACACCGACTTGACACACCACAACACCATGTTAACCCAGCCCTGGGAGAAGCCCATTTTCAGCATCATCTGTTCAAGGAAAATCCACTCCACCCTATCATAGGCTTTTGTCATATCCAGCTTCACGGTGCATAACGGTTTCTTCCTCCTTGTTCTGATATGATGCACACACTCATAGGCGATGAAAACATTGTTAGTAAACAATCTCCCGGGCATGAAAGCACTTTGCTCTTCCGAGATTAGCAGTGGGAGGATCAACTTCAATCTATTGGTCATAACTTTCGATGCTATCTTGTACAACACGTTACAAAGGCTCATAGGCCGGAACTGAGACAGGAGATCCGGTGAGCTCACTTTTGGAATCAGCGCAATGATAGTATCATTGAAATTATCGGGTATATCACCTCCCATCAAGAATTCCTTAACAGCCCGGCAAACCTCACCCTTAATCAACGCCCCGTGACGTTGATAAAATAGCGCAGGTAGTCCATCCGGCCCTGGGGCTTTCGTTGGGCCCATTTGGAACAAAGCCCGCTCAATATCACCATCTGAAAAAGCCGCCACAGGAGCTTTGAATTCATATCCTCTGAGACCGTTTGTTCCACGTTCCTGAGAATAGTATTGATATTATCAACCCCTTCCGAAGTATATAATTCGCCATAGAAGGACCGAGCCAGTGCTCGCATCTCTTCATCAGTCGAACACCGAGACCCATCAGCTCTGCGGAGATAGTTGATAGTATTCTTTCTCATCCTGTGAGAAGCCCGATTCTGGAAGTATCGAGTATTTCTATCCCCTGCCTTGAGCCAGTCCACTCTAGATCTCTGTCTGAACATCACCTCTTCTCTTTCATACAACTCATGCAGCCCCCCTTCAACCTCCATAACCTCCTGAGAGCTACAAGAACTCAGAGCCCTATGGCGAGCAGCTTCCAGCTTATCTCGAAGCCATTTTAATTCCTTGCGAACCGAACCAAAGCTAGACCGGCTCCATGACTGAATATTGCAGGAGACACGTTTGAGTCTGCTGCATAGCGCATGTATACCGCTCTCACCTTGGTCTTATGCCTCCCAGGCTTCCAAAACCATCGTTGTATAGCTCTCATGTCTATTCCACATCTCTTCAAAACAGAAACTACGTTGAGGAGCACGTTGTTCGTTAGGAAAGGACTCCATCACCCATATCAAGAGAGCGAGGTGATCCGACTCCTCAGTCATGATGTGTTCAATGGTTGTTGCTAGGAAGAGTTTAGAAAAACTCATATTGCATGTCCCTTTGTCCAGCCGTGCTTGGATGTTTTCAGCTGCCTCTCTTCTGTTATTCCATGTGTATTTGTAGCCAGAGAACCCTAGATCCGCCAGTCCGCGGTCGTCCAGGCAATCACGGAACCGCTCCATACGAGCGCCACTCCTTTCATTCCCTCCCAGTTGCTCATCCAGCCATGCTATCTCGTTAAAATCCCCCGCACAAATCCAGGGGAGATTGTCTTGAGCTCTTAAGTACCGGAGAACATCCTAGGTTTTCTGCCCCAACTCGGCACGGGGTTCACCGTAGATTCCAGTGAACCACCACTCCGAAGAACCCCTCTTTATAGTGGCATCAATATAGTACTGAGACCAAGGTCGGAAAGAAACCTCCACTCCATCCCTCCACAATAGCGCCAACCCGCCTCCCTTGCCCTTACAATCCACCGCCACCCCATTTCCGAACCCCAAACTCCACTTCAATCTGTCGATAGCTTTTGACTTCAGTTTAGTTTCAGAGAGAAAAACCACCGCTGGGTTGAGAAACCGAACCAAGTCTCGAAGCTCTCCCACTGACGAGGCCAACCCCAATCCCCGAAAGTTCAGTGATAAGATATTAATTGAGCCCGGCGGCCCTGCCTCATCGGGACCGCCGAAAGGTCCTCCAACCTATCAAAGACAGAACTCCCCGCTGCCCCTCAAGATGAGCTGCAGAGCTTTCCATCCTTTCAAACACTGAATTCGTGCGCTGCCGCTTCCCAGCAGGCTCCAAGCTTCCTTCACGAACAACCTGCACTGGTACCGGCATCCACACCTGTTTAGGGCCCCTCTTCCTGCCACCCGTACCCAGTGGTACTTGGGGGAGAGTCTGATCAGTACACAGGTGGATTCCTCGGCCGCCGTGAGAAAGTACCCACCTTGTTCTTCCCTGCCGCCCTCTTTCTCTCGACATACTCTTATTGTTGGGCGTCCTCCCGCGTCCCCTGCCATTTATTTGGACTTGTGACATCGCCCGTTGATGCGCGTAAATGTACACGTCCGTTGGGAACCCCAAGAGGAAGGTATGATGCTCACAGTGGCAAGTTTTCCCTCAGAAAGAAACCAAGGTTTAATCGAACCAGGAGGAGCCAAGAAGCACGTTGAAGGTTGATGGTGGCGAAATGTGATGCGGCGCAACAAGGGGATTCCGGCGAATCTGGACAGCAAAACCAAAGTACTTTGCCCCAACGAAACAGTGAGGTTGTCAATCTCATGGCTTGCTGTAACAAAGGATTAAACGTGAGTGGAAGATGATTGTTTGCAAGAAAATAGTAAAACACAATTGCAGTAGATTGTATGCTATGTAAAGAATAGGACCGGGGTCCACAGTTCACTAGAGGTGTCTCTCCATAAGATAAAGCATGTTGGGTGAACAAATTACAGTCGGGCAATTGACAAATAGAGAAGGGCATAACAATGCATATACATGATATGATAAATATAGTGAGATTTAATCCGGGCATTACGACAAAGTACATAGACCGCCATCCAACCGCATCTATGCCTAAAAAGTCCACCTTCAGGTTATCATCCGAACCCCATTCAGTATTAAGTTGCTAAGCAACAGAGACAATTGCATTAAGTATGGTGCGTAATGTAATGACAACTACATCCTTAGACATAGAATCAATGTTTTATCCCTAGTGGCAACAGCACATCACAACCTTAGAACTTTCTGTCACTGTCCCAGGTGTCAATGAAGGCATGAACCCACTATCGAGCATAAATACTCCCTCTTGGAGTTAAGAGTACAAACTTGGCCAGAGCCTCTACTAATAACGGAGAGCATGCAAGATCATAAACAACACATAAACAATAGATTGATAATCACCATAACATAGTATTCTCTATCCATCGGATCCCGACAAACACAACATATAGTATTACATATAGATGATCTTGATCATGTTGGGCAGCTCACAAGATCCAACAATGAAGCACAACAAGAGAAGACGACCATCTAGCTACTGCTATGGACCCATGGTCCAGGGGTGAACTACTCACTCATCACTCCGGAGACGATCATGGCGATGAAGAGTCCTCCTGGAGATGAATCCCCTCTCCGGGGTGCGGAGGCGATCTCCCGAATCCCCGAGATGGGATTCGCGGCGGCGGCTCTGGAAGGTTTTCCGTATCGTGGCTCTCTTCGGGGTTTCGCGACGGAGGCTTTAAGAGGCGAAGGGTAGGTGGGGGCTGGCAGGGGCCACACCATAGGGCGGCGCGGGCCCCCTCTGGCCGCGGCCCTATGGTGGCGCGCTCGTCGCCCCACTTCGTTATCTCTTCGGTCTTCTCGAAGCTCCGTGCAAAAATAGGACCCCGGCGAAGATTTCGTCCAATTCCGAGAATATTTCCTTACTAGGATTTCTGAAACCAAAAACAGAGAAAACAAGAACGGCTCTTCGGCATCTTGTTAATAGGTTAGTTCCAAAATGCGTAAATACGACATATAATGTGCATAAAACATGTAGGTATCATCAATAAAGTAGCATGGAACATAAGAAATTATCGATACGTTGGAGACGTATCAGCATCCCCAAGCTTAGTTCTGCTCGTCCCGAGCAGGTAAAACGATAACAAAGATAATTTCTGAAGTGACATGCCATCATAATCTTGATCATACTATTTGTAAACATATGTAATGAATGCAGCGATCAAAACAAAAGTAATGACATGAGTAAACAAGTGAATCATATAGCAAAGACTTTTCATGAATAGTACTTCAAGACAAGCATCAATAAGTCTCGCATAAGAGTTAACTCATAAAGCAATAAATCAAAGTAAAGGTGTTGAAGCAACACAAAGGAAGATTAAGTTTCAGCGGTTGCTTTCAACTTATAACATGTATATCTCATGGATATTGTCAACATAAAGTAATATAACAAGTGCAATATGCAAGTATGTAGGAATCAATGCACAGTTCACACAAGTGTTTGCTTCTTAAGGTGGAGGAGATAGGTAAACGACTCAACAATAAAAGTAAAAGAAAGGTCCTTCAAAGAGGAAAGCATCGATTGCTGTATTTGTGCTAGAGCTTTTATTTTGAAAACATGAAACAATTTTGTCAACGGTAGTAATAAAGCATATGAGTTATGTAAATTATATCTTACAAGTTGCAAGCCTCATGCATAGTATACTAATAGTGTCCGCACCTCGTCCTACTTAGCTTGGACTACCGGATCTTTGCATGCCATGTTTCAACCAAGTGTCACAAAGGGGTACCTCCATGCCGCCTGTACAAAGGTCTAAGGAGAATGCTTGCATTTTGGATTTCCCGCTTTTGATTATTCTCAACTCAGACATCCATACCGGGACAACATGGACAACACATAATGGACTCCTCTTAAATGCATAAGCATGTAGCAATGATTATTATTCTCATATGAGATTGAGGATATATGTCCAAAACTGAAACTTCAACCATGATTCATGGCTTTAGTTAGCGGCCCAATGTTCTTCTCTAACAATTTTGCATGCTCCAACCACTAAAATGATAGATCCTTCGACAAGACGGACATGCATAGCAACTCACATGATATTCAACAATAGTTGATGGCGTTCCCCAGAAGCATGGTTATCGCACAACAAGCAACTTAATAAAAGATAAAGTGCATAAGTACATATTCAATACTACGATAGTTTTTAAGGCTATTTTGTCCCATGAGCTATATATTGCAAAGGTGAATGATGGAATTTTAAAGGTAGCACTCAAGCAATTTACTTTGGAATGGCGGAGAAATACCATGTAGTAGGTAGGTATGGTGGACACAAATGGCATAGTGGTTGGCTCAAGGATTTTGGATGCATGAGAAGTATTCCCTCTCGATACAAGGTTTAGGCTAGCAAGGTTATTTGAAGCAAACTCAAGGATGAACCGGTGCAGCAAAACTCACATAAAAGACATATTGTAAACATTATAATACTATACACCGTCTTCCTTGTTGTTCAAAACTCAATACTAGATATTATCTAGACCTTAGAGAGACCAAATATGCAAATCAAATTTTAGCAAGCTCTATGTATTTCTTCATTAATGGGTGCAAAGCATATGATGCAAGAGCATAATCATGAGCACAACAATTGCCAAGTATCACATTATCCAAGACATTTTAGAATTACTACATGTAGCATTTTCCAATTCCAACCATATAACAATTTAACGAAGAAGAAACTTCGTGAACATTATGAGTAAAGCCTAAGGACATATTTGTCCATATGCAACAGCGGAGCGTGTCTCTCTCCCACAAAGTGAATGCTAGGATCCATTTTATTCAAACAAAAACAAAAACAAACCGACGCTCCAAGTAAAGAACACAAGATGTGATTGAATAAAAATATAGTTTCAGGGGAGGAACCTGATGATGTTGTCGATGAAGAAGGGGATGCCTTGGGCATACCCAAGCTTAGACGCTGAGTCTTCTTAAAATATGCAGGGGTGAACCACGGGGCATCCCCAAGCTTAGAGCTTTCACTCCTCTTGATCATAGTATATCATTCTCCTCTCTTGACCCTTGAAAACTTCCTTTCACACCAAACTTCAAGCAAACTCATTAGAGGGTTAGTGCACAATTAATAATTCACACATTCAGAGGTGACACAAACATTCTTTACACTTCTGGACATTGCATAAAGCTACTGGACATTAATGGATCAAAGAAATGAATCCAACATAGCAAAAGAGGCAATGCGAAATAAAAGGCAGAATCTGTCAAAAAAGAACAGTCCGTAAAGACGAATTTAAAGGGCACCAAACTTGCTCAAATGGAAAAACTCAAAACTAATGAAAGTTGCGTACATATCGAGGATCACGCTCATAAATTGGCAGATTTTTTCGAATTTTCTACGGAGAACACATGCCCAGATTCGTGACAGAAGCAATGCTGTTTCTGCAGTGATCCCAAATATAACATCAACTTTGACATAGAAACTTTACTTGGCACAAAAACATGATAAGGAGAGGTTGCTACAGTAGTAAACAACTTCCAAGACTCAACAAAACAAAAAATTGCTGTAGTAAAAACATGGGTTGTGTCCCATAAGCGCTTTTCTTTAACGCCTTTCAGCTAGGCGCAGAAAGTGCAAATCAAGTATTATCGAGAGTAGAAGCATCAACATTATAACCAGGGCTGTTGGGAGTTTTCTCAACTAAGCATAGTATATTGGATACATAAGTTTTAGCGTCTCCCTTTTCATTAGTCTTGGGCTTGCTACTCTCATCGAACAAATTTTCAGGAACAAGCCAAGCATAGTTATTTTCTAGTGCATCATTCATAGCTAGGAGTTTACATGGTATTGGTGCTTTGATCTCCCAACCATCATTAATATTTTTAGTGTACCTTATTCTATCCATGTCCATTTTTTCAAGGAGACCAACAAAATTAGTATGAGAACCTAGCATATTAAATTTAGCAAAAACCTTTCTAGCTTCTCTTGCTAGACCACCAAATTCTCTAAGAAGAGTTTCTAGAACAAAATCTTTCTTTTCCCCTTCCATATCACCGAGTGTAAGAAACATGTGTTGGATTATAGGATTGAGATTAACAAATTTAGTTTCCAACATGCGAACTAAAGCAGCAGCAACAATTTCATAGGTAGGTGCAAGTTCTACCAAGTGTCTATCTTCAAAATCTTCAGTAATACTAACATGATTGAAAAATTCTTCTATATTATTTCTCCCAACTATGGACCCACGTCCTACCGGTATGTCTTTTGTGGTAAAATTAAAAGGAAACATGATGCAATAAGCAAAAAGTAACAAGGCGAATAAAGTAAAGACAAGTAACTAATTTTTTTGTGTTTTTGATATAGAGAGCAAGACAATAAATAAAGTAAAACTAGCAACTTTTTTTGTGTTTTGTTTGGTGCAGCAAACAAAGTAGTAAATAAAATAAAGCAAGACAAAAACAAAGTAAAGAGATTGAGAAGTGGAGACTCCTCTTGCAGCGTGTCTTGATCTCCCGGCAACGGCGCCAGAAAAAGAGGCTTGATGCGCGTAAATGTACACGTCCTTTGGGAACCCCAAGAGGAAGGTATGATGCGCACAGCAGCAAGTTTTCCCTCAGAAAAAACCAAGGTTTAATCGAACCAGGGGAGCCAAGAAGCACGTTGAAGGTTGATGGTGGCGAAATGTGATGCGACGCAACAACAGGGATTCCGGCGCCAACGTGGAATCTGCACACAAACAAAGTACTTTGCCCCAACGAAAGGTGGAGGTTGTCAATCTCACCGGCTTGCTGTAACAAAGGATTAAACGTATCGAGTGGAAGATGATTGTTTGCAAGAAAATAGTAAAACACAATTGTAGTAGATTGTATGCTATGTAAAGAATAGGACCGGGGTCCACTTCACTAGAGGTGTCTCTCCCATAAGATAAAGCATGTTGGGTGAACAAATTACAGTCGGGCAATTGACAAATAGAGAAGGGCATAACAATGCATATACATGATATGATAAATATAGTGAGATTTAATCCGGGCATTACGACAAAGTACATAGACCGCCATCCAACTGCATCTATGCCTAAAAAGTCCACCTTCAGGTTATCATCCGAACCCCATTCAGTATTAAGTTGCTAAGCAACAGACAATTGCATTAAGTATGGTGCGTAATGTAATCGACAACTACATCCTTAGACATAGAATCAATGTTTTATCCCTAGTGGCAACGACACATCACAACCTTAGAACTTTCTGTCACTGTCCCGTGTGTCAATGAAGGCATGAACCCACTATCGAGCATAAATACTCCCTCTTGGAGTTAAGAGTACAAACTTGGCCAGAGCCTCTACTAATAACGGAGAGCATGCAAGATCATAAACAACACATAAACAATAGATTGATAATCACCATAACATAGTATTCTCTATCCATCGGATCCCGACAAACACAACATATAGTATTACATATAGATGATCTTGATCATGTTAGGCAGCTCACAAGATCCAACAATGAAGCACAACAAGGAGAAGACGACCATCTAGCTACTGCTGGACCCATGGTCGGGGGTGAACTACTCACTCATCACTCCGGAGGCGATCATGGCGATGAAGAGTCCTCGGAGATGAATCCCCTCGGCGGTGCCGAGGCGATCTCTGAATTGAGATGGGATTCGCGGCGGCGGCGTCTCTGGAAGGTTTCCGTATCGTGGCTCTCGATACTGGGGGTTTCGCGACGGAGGCTTTAAGTAGGCGGAAGGGTAGGTCGGGGGCTGACGAGGGCCCACACCATAGGGCGGCGCGGGCCCCCCTCGCCGCGCGGCCTATGGTGGCGGCGCCTCGTCGCCCCACTTCGTTATCTCTTCGGTCTTCGGAAGCTCCGTGCAAAAATAGGACCCCGCGAAGATTTCGTCCAATTCCGAGAATATTTCCTTACTAGGATTTGAAACCAAAAACAGCAGAAAACAGCCACTTTCGCATCTTGTTAATAGGTTAGTTCCAGGAAATGCGTAAATACGACATATAATGTGCATAAAACATGTAGGTATCATCAATAAAGTAGCATGGAACATAAGAAATTATCGATACGTTGGAGACGTATCACCTGCCTCCTTCCTTCGATCACCCCCGCCAGTGCGTGATGAACTGGAGTATGCAAACTCATTTGATAGGTTCCTTCGCGGTGAGATATCCCGAATAGAAATGCCACCCCGACCACGTGCCTCTGAGCTGAAGGATCTGGCACTATAGCTTCCCGATGACACCGAGAGGCGTGCAGTCGGGACAACTCTCTGATTTCTCCTCGGTGATGCCCTTAACCACTCACCCCACTGCTTAACTTCATCCTTCTTAGCTTGGCAGCCCTCCGCCGGATGAACAAGACATCCGCAGTCAAAACATAAATACGGAATCTTCTCGTACTTTATATCAAACCACTTCCCTTCAACCTCATCATCATAATCTTTCATGTTGACACCTCTCATTAAGGGTTGATCCACCCTCACTGCCACTCTGATTCTCAGTTCCTTACCCCAGGCAAAACCGTCCTCATCTACTTCCACAGAGATAAATTTCCCTATCCATCCTCCTATCAGCTCCCCATATGCTCTGTTCATCATGTCCATGGGTAGGTCCAGAACCCTAACCCAAATCTCCATTGAGTTAAAAACCATGTCCGACGGGTGGATGGAGCCATCATATTCCCGGAGCAGAACGACATTGAAGTCGAATTTCCACGGGCCATTCTTCATAACATGCTTCCAAACACCCTCAGAATAGAACCTCACCACAAATCTGTTCTCTCCAAGGTCCCTGAATTGCGCCGGTCGATGAAGACCCCACGCCCTTTCCATCGATCTTTCCAGGGCACTGATCACCAACCTGCGTGGAGAACAGACCTTGCCCACCGCCGCCCACCTAGGACGCGGTGCTTGGGACGAGTTCACTCCTTTGATGACCAGACCTGCTGCCTCCTTCTCTGTCAACAGCAGATCGCCCATCTTCGCAGATCGTGATGGAGTCTCCATGAAAACTGCCCCTTAAGCAAGAACCTCGAACCATCGAGGCACCCGTCAAGAGCCCCCACCAGCGCTCAGTGAGGCCCTCGCCGTCGAGAAGCACCACCGCTGTCGATTCCTACCACCCTTGAGAGGCAAACCCTAGCACCAGATGCGATCACCTCCTGATCGCCCCTAGAGAAACTACCGCTCTTGGTGGACCCACTTTGTTTTAGACTTTGGCTGTCAATAAGACTTTTTCATAAAAAATATCACATGATTAGAAATTTGAACTTGCAAAGAAAAATAGGATGGCCCAAAGCAAGAACCATCTTGTGTAAAGCCAGCACACTTACCACTACCATTTAGATAGAACTGCATTTTCATCGCAATAGAGTTTTGAACTATTTTAACTTTTATTTTGCTAATCATAAATCAACTGAGAATTTTTCAAATATCAGATTCGACATAAAAAAACCACCGAACCTATCCGTGTAAAATTTTACTCTAAAAACAAGAAGTACTTGTTTCACTATGTAAGAAAATTATGGTCATTCTGATTACTTTTTACACTTATATGAACACTTTTATAAAATCGAACAAATTTTTGGTCAAGATCTGTGAGGCTGTTCGTGAGAGATAATCAAACTAGTATTTGAGTTTTTTTATCTGTATGAGCCGTAATGGGATCCAGATTCTCTGGTCACGTACTTGCAAATGAAAAAAAAAAGTAGTATAAACTCTATTATTAGGAAAGTCAAGTAAAAGAAGTTTTCATTTACCAAATGGGTCTCCTTTTTTACGCCTGCCAAATCTACCCTTGGATGGAAAAATACTACTTTTAAACTCTACTGGTAAATTGCACCGTAAGAAACCTCTGAAGCAAACTTGTAAGGAAAATAATGGAGGTGGCCAAAACTTGTGAATTCGTTGTCCGGGAAATTGAAGTGATACGCTAGCCCAAAATTCCGTCTTGCAAGAAACGGAGAGCGAAATACACAAGTCTTGATATAGATAAACAATTCTCCATCGTCCAATCCGCTCTACAAGAGCAGAGGAAGACAGCGTCGATCGGACAGAAGCACTACGAGTGACTAGTAAACTTGATCAACACCAGGTTAGCTCACAATGGCGAGCCAATGCACGGCTGGTGGAGCATCTCGCCGTTTCGTGCTAGCTCTCATGGTACTGACGCTCGTACGTCAGTCCAGCTGCATTGCTCCCCCGGCGCCGCAGCCCGCTGCGACGATTCCTCGGTCGACGCGGCCGCCGGCGCTGATTCTGTTCGGTGACTCCATCGTGGACTCGGGCAACAACAACGGCCTCACTTCGACGGTGCGGGCCAACTTCGCGCCCTACGGCCAGGACTTCCCCGGCCACAACGCCACCGGCAGGTTCAGCAACGGCAAGATCGTCGGCGATATCCTCGGTAAGCTAATGGTTCCCGCATGGCTATGACACTGACACCGTCTGGAGTTTGACCGTTGGACATTCCAGCCACTCGGATGGGCCTGAAGCAGTACGTGCCGGCTTACCTCGGCACGGAGCTCAGCGACTGGGATCTCCTGACAGGCGTCAGCTTCGCCTCCGGCGGCTGCGGCTTCGATCCCCTCACGTCCGACCTCGTGGTGAGCGCTCCCCGCCCGCATTTTCGATCTCCACTTCCAAGATGGAACTCTCAACTTGGAAGGCCATTGGTTTTCTCTTCTTAATGTATATACTCGCCGGGATCCAATTAACTCTGGTGTTTCAGTCGGTTCTCTCCATGGACAACCAGCTTGACCTGTTCAAGGAGTACAAGGGTAAGCTGGACAGCATCGCTGGCACGCAGCGAGCCGCCTACATCGTGTCGACGAGTCTGTACCTGGTGGTCACCGGCACGGACGACCTGGCCAACACCTATTTCACGACGCCGTTCCGGCGAGACTACGACCTGGAGTCCTACATCGAGTACCTCGTCCAGTGCGCTGCTGACTTCATCAAGGTAACCACCGACCGATTAAGCATGTACTCCATAGCTTGGCCATGTCGCTGTCGCTCAAAGTGTGGTTCGATTTGGGCAGAAACTGTACGGCGAGGGCGGGCGGCGGCTGAGCATCGCCGGCGCGCCGCCCATCGGGTGCGTGCCGTCGCAGCGGACCATCGCCGGTGGCCACGACAGGGAGTGCGTCTCCCTCTACAACCAGGCGTCCGTGCTGTACAACGCGGCACTGGAGAAGGAGATCAAGCTGCTCAACGGCTCCGCGGAGCTCCCGGGCTCGGTGCTCAAGTACATCGACCTCTACAACCCGCTGCTCGACATGGTGCAGCGCCCGGCAGCTTACGGTACGCAGCACAGTTTGTTTCGTCATCCTAAATACTGTAAGAAGGCCGAGGAGATGAACCCGTCTCGTTTGTTGATGGAATTCGGTCTGTTCTTTCTAGGATTCGAGGTGTCCAACCGAGGGTGCTGCGGCACGGGGCTGTTCGAGGTCACGCTGACGTGCAATAGGTACACGGCGGACGCCTGCAGAGACCCGAGCAAGTTCCTCTTCTGGGACACCTACCATCTCACGGAGACAGGCTACAACATCCTCATGGCGCAGATCATAAATCGTTACGGATTGTGGTAAGAGATGGGACACACAAAGCTGGAGACTTTTAGCGATACCGTGACACTAGCACTACTTAATAGAAGAAGAAAAATCCCATGTACTATCTTGGAATATTTATCTGAAAAATCTGAATTATTTTGTGCAACTATGTCAGTTCGATCACTTTGCAATGTGTACTGTGAAGATTTTGTGGGCATAGCCAGATCAATAGGGATAGTCAATTCTGGCGGAGCCGGTAACTACCGGAGTCCCCCGAGCCAATTGCATGGTGACAGCTGACACAGTACAATTTACCCCGCTCGTGTATCTCAACATATTTAGCTCTTTCGTGATTTTCTGCTGCATGTGTAGGCCCGACCCACGTGGCTCTGTCCCCTCTCCTCTCTCTTCACAACTTTACCAGATTGCTCTTTACAGCCGTGGGTCAGCACTCAGTAGAATTTGTAGTCTGCCCTGTTCTTATCATAACAAAAATTAAGTCCTTTTCCTGTGTATAATAACTTTACCATTTATATTGTATTATTTTTCACTCAAATTTGAAAAATATCCAAAATAGTTTCAGCTCCATTCCAGAAAAAAAAATCAAAATGTTCATAATTTTTTAAAAATTGTAGATACCACTATCACATCAACAGATTATTGTATGTCATATTGAAATGAGAAATCCTTTTTATGAACCAAATATGACACAACTAACATACCTACGCGAGCTAATCCAACCTGATATAGAATATATATAGTAGAAGTTCAGTTTGTTTCCACTAGATTTCTGAAATCATGATTTTAATTATTCTTTTAAAAATATATATAGAAGATATTCAGGTTTTATTCACACATATTCTGGTTATTTTTATATAAAAATAGGTTTAGTTCGTCTCAGTTTTTTAATAAAATATCTTCAAATATGGTTCACACATATTCCAGTAATTGTTTTATAAAAATAGGTTTAGTTTGTTTCAGATAAAATATCACATAAGTATGGAACGTATCACATATTTTACTGAATTTTGTGTCATACCTAGTAAATCTAAGCTTGTTTCAGGAATCAAATATATGTGAGTGCTGGTACTCCTTATGTATCTTCATTTACTACTATTCCTGTCGGCTGGTAGTGCAAACTCACCGGGTGATTTTCATCGGCTCTATCCAGTTACTAGAGCATCTCCAGTCGCGTCCCTCAAATTGTCCCCCAAATCGCGCTGGATCGAGCATTTGGGGGACGTGTTTTATTCATGTCGTGTTTGGGGGACATCGCTCCCCAGTCGCGTTCCCCAAACAAAATTTTGGAAATTTAAAATTTGAGCGAGATTCGATTAAATTCATCTAAACTTGGCATATATTACATAGATTCGACCCGAGATTCGACTAAATGTAAACTAAACCTAATCTAGAAGTACTTGCGGCGGCCGGAGGCGTCGTAGTACTGGCGGAAGTTGTACATGTCGTCGGTGACAACCTCCTGCTTGACGCGCTCGTCGGGCTCATCGACGGGCTCGTCCTTCACCAGGCCGCTTGGTCCTGCCTCGTCATCGTCGGTGAGGTCCACGAGCGGCTTGCCGGAGTCGCGGATGGACATGGCGATCGCCGTGTCGAGGTCGCCCCTCCAGGCGTCCTTGTCGTTCGCCGACGCCACACGCCACTCGCAGCCCTGGGCAGTCCTCGGGGTCATCGCGCTGGCGATGAGCCGCTCTCGCCGCTCGTACTCCGCCGCAGCGCTGCCACGATGCTTCTCCGCTCCTCCTTCACCTCCGGCAGGATGAGGGGGCGCCGCCGCGCCTCTCTTGCTACCGCCGGCTGCTGCTGCTGTCGCTGGCGCGCCTCGGATAGACGGGCGTCGCGGGCTCCTCCTTCACCACACGATTGGGGATGGTGTAGGGTGCCGAGCGGTACGACGAGGACGGCGTCGATCGGGCAGTCCGAGGAAGAAGAGTTCGAGGACGAGTACGTCCTCCTCGGCTGCCATGCGCTGCGGAGATGGTGGCGGTGAGGACGGCGTCTCCAACCTTGGAGCGCCGTTGCGGATGCCGTGGATGACGCT
Organism: Lolium multiflorum; assembly: GCA_030979885.1. Taxonomy (NCBI): domain Eukaryota; kingdom Viridiplantae; phylum Streptophyta; class Magnoliopsida; order Poales; family Poaceae; genus Lolium; species Lolium multiflorum. The sequence goes on from CM061747.1 coordinate 144,975,934, forward strand.
CTCCAGGTCGCCCGTAACGCCCCAGAACAGGAGGCGCTCGTCCCTGTTCCAGCTGTTCGGCCCGCCGATGAGGCCGGTGGTGTTGTGCATCTCAATGAAGTACTTGGCCTTGAAGTAGTTGGCCCACTGATACGTCTCCAACGCACCTATAATTTCTGATGTTCCATACTTATTTTATGACAATACCAACATGTTTTGCTCACACTTTATAATGTTTTTATGCGTTTTCCGGAACTAACCTATTAACAAGATGCCATAGTGCCAGTTCTTGTTTTCTGTTGTTTTTGGTTCCAGAAAGGCTATTCGGGCAATATTCTCGGAATTCGACGAAACGAAGACCCAACATCTTATTTTTCCCGGAAGACCCAGAACATCGAAGGAGAGTCGGAGGCGGGCTAGGAGCACCACACCATAAGGCGGCACGGCCCCAGGCCGCCGCTAGTTTATGGTGAGGGAGGCCCCAGGGCACCTCCTGCGCCGCCTCTTCGCCTATAAGACCCCTTTCGACCTAAAAACGCGATACCAATTGACGAAACTCCGAAAGACTCTGGGGCGCAGCCACCATCGCAAACTCAATTCGGGGACAGATCTCTGTTCCGGCACGTCGCCGGGACGGGGAAGTGCCCCGGAAGCCATCTCCATCGACGCCACCGCCTCCATCATGCTCCGTGAGTAGTTCCCCCATGGACTACGGGTTCTGGCTGTAGCTAGTTGGTACTCTCTTTCCCATGTACTTCAATACAATGATCTCATGAGCTGCCTTACATGATTGAGATCCATCTGATGTAATCGGTGTTGTGTTTGTTGGGATCCGATGGATTGTTACATTATGATTAGTCTATCTATATAAGTTTGTGAAGTTATTGTTGCTGCAATCTTGTTGTGTTTAATGCTTGTCACTAGGGCCCGAGTGGCATGATCTTAGATTTAAGCTCTATACTTATTGCTTAGGTTGTATCTACAAGTTGTTTGCACATGTCTATGTCCGGAACCGAGGCCCCGAAGTGACAGAACTGGGATAAGTGGAGGGTAGGTATGAGGATCACATGTTTTCACGGAGTGTTAATGCTTTACTCCGCTCTATTAAAATGAGTACCTTAATTTCCAGTAGATTCCCTAGAGGCCCACTGCTACCAATGGTAGGACAAAAGATGTTATGCAAGTTTCTCATTGCGAGCACGTATGACTATATATGGAAAACATGCCTACATGATTAATAATCTTGATGTTGTCTTAATGCTATTTAAATCCTATCAATTGCCCAACTGTAATTTGTTCACCCAACACTTGTTATTGGAGAGTTACCACTAGTGTAGATAGCTGGGAACCCCGGTCCATCTCTCATCATCATATACTCGTTTTCTATATGTCATTGGAAGTAGTATCAACTATTTTCTGGTGCCATTGCCTCTGTTACTACTCTCTCATATTACTATGCTTTCACATCACCCCGTTACTAGTGCTTTTCTAGGTGCAGCTGAATTGACAACTCAGTTGTTAAGGCTTATAAGTATTCTTTACCTCCCTTGTGTCGAATCAATAAATTTGGGTTTTATTTCCCTCGAAGACTGTTGCGATCCCCTATACTTGTGGGTTACCAAGACTATTTTCTGGGCATTGCAGGGAGGCATAGCTCTACTCATAAGTTCACCTTGGGAGTACACTCTACCTCTCTCTCTTTTATTTTATTTTGTCTTGCTAGTTTATTTCAGTCTAGTTTATTTGTGCTTAGTTTATTTCTGTCTAGTTTTATTTTGGTTAGTTTACTTTTGTCTAGTTTATTTTTGTCTTGTTTTATTTTCCCTATATACCCGAAAATCCATAAAAATTTGAAAAACCTAAAAATTAAAAACTGCTATTATGGGAGAACCTACAACCTATTTGGAGCTTATAGCATTATATAATAATTATAGAGAATCAAGAACGGGAAAAGTTATGAGTGCTGTGATAGAAAAATTAAATACAATTGCTAAAATCTTGCTTAAACGCCATGATATAAACTGTTGCTCTAAACAGGATACTAAACATCTTAAATTTCAATGTGGCTTTAGTGAGGAAGTTTTAATTAAGAACTATAATTGGAATAGCTATATTCATTTTGGGTTCGAAGAGGTAGAACAATTTAGCTTATTTATGGGAGCCTCTGAGATAGAATCATTCATGTCTAAAAATTATGAAACTTGTGCTGTTTGTAAGGACCTTAAATATTATGTCTCTTCTATCCTTAATTTTTGCATAGAAAGTTACAGTGATAATCCTTATATCATTGATTATAAAGAGAGACTCATTAATGCACAAGAATGCACTCACAATTTGCAGGAACCAGTGGAAGAAGAAATTGATGAACCTGAAAGCTCATTGGATGAAAAAGAAGAGGAGAGTGATGAACAAAAGGAGGAAGAATGGATTAGCTACCCATGCCAACCTTCTAATGAGAGTAACTCTTTATCTCTTACACTATTTGATTGTCCTCCATGCTTACCGAAAGAGGATGATTGTTATGTTCCTGTGGATTCTCTTGAAATATTATCTATGAGTAAAACTTGTGAGAATAATTATGCTACTGTCATTTATGATAATGCTACTTTGATAAATCTTATGATAATGCTTTGTTTGTGTCTGATGTCGAAATGCATGGTACTAAAGAGTTTTGCTTGGCAAATGTTTATGATAAATCTCTAGATGATGGTCCTATGTTACTTGATAATATTAATTGTACTACTAATGAAAATGGGATTGGAGAGTTCTTGACTTTATCTATGAGTCCCATATCTTTTGAGATTGATCAATCATCTTGTTATATTATTGATAAAAGTGGGTTTGAAAGTTTTAATCCTATTATTTCTGAGCTTGATAAAAATTATGTGTTTGTGAATCATGAAAAGCATGCTTTATGTGATAGTTATATTGTTGAGTTTATCCATGAAGCTACTGAAAATTATTATGAGAGAGGAAAATATGGTTGTAGAAATTTGCATGGTACTAAAACACCTCTCTATATGCTGAAAATTTTGAAGTTACTCTTGTTTTATCTTCTTATGCTTGTCACTTTGTTCTACATGAATTTATTTGTGTACAAGATTCCTATGCATAGGAAGTGGTTTAGACTTAAAGGTGTTTTGAACTTACTTTTTGATGCTCTCTTTTGCTTCAACTCTCATCCTTATGTGAGCATCATTAAAATTGCTGAGCCCATCTTAATGGCTATAAAGAAAGCACTTCTTAGGAGATAACCCATGTCTTTATTTTGCTACTGTTTTGTTGTGTCTTGGAAGTTGTTACTACTGTAGCAACCTCTCCTTATCTTTATTTTATTGCAATGTTGTGCCAAGTGAAGTCTCTAATAGAAGGTTGATACTATATTTGGATTTCTGCGCAGAAAAAGTTTTGTATCTGTCACGAATTTGGGTAGGGCTCTCTGTAGGTAACTCAGAAAAATCTGCCAATTTACGTGAGTGTTCCTCAGATATGTACGCAACTTTCATTAGTTTTGAGTTTTCTGATTTGAGCAACAGAAGTACCTCTTAAAAATTCGTCTTTACTGGCTGTTCTGTTTTGACAGATTCTGTCTCTGTTTTTTTGCATTGTCTCTTGTGGACTTTAAGTGAGACTTTCTAGACGTGGAAAGCTGTAGCTAATGTTTTATTGAGTTCTTGCAATGTGTCACTACAGGACTAAAGTGCATTAAAGTTTTTTGAGTACTAACCCCTCTAATGAAGTTTATGAGAAGTTTGGTGTGAAGGAAGTTTTCAAGGGTCAAGAGAGGAGGATGATATATGATCAAGAAGAGTGAAAAGTCTAAGCTTGGGGATGCCCCGTGGTTCATCCCTGCATATTTCAAGAAATACTCAAGCGTCTAAGCTTGGGGATGCCCAAGGCATTCCCTTCTTCATCAACAACTTATCAGGTTTCTTCTATTGAAACTATATTTTTATTCGGTCACATCTTATGTGCTTTACTTGGAGCGTCTGTGTGTTTTTTTTTTTGTTTTTGTTTTTGTTTGAATAAGATCGGATCCTAGAAATCCTTGTGTGGGAGAGAGACACGCTCCGCTTTTTCATATGAACACTAGTGTTCTTCGTTTTACTTTAATGACAAAAGTTGGAAGCTATTGCACTTATCGTTATTTGGATGGAAACAGAAAATGCTTCATATTGTCTTGGATAATTTGATACTTGGCAATTGTTTTGAGCTCTCAAGTAGATCATGTTTACTCATGCATCATGTAGTTTAAATCTATTAGTGGAGAACTACCGTGGAACTTGTTGAAATTGGTTTGCATGATTGGTATCTCTAAGGTCTAGATATTTTCTGGTAAAAGTGTTTGAGCAACAAGGAAGACAGTGTAGAGTTTTATAATGCTTGCAATTTGTTGCTATGTAAGTTTTGCTATACCGGTTCATACTTGTGTTTGCTTCAAACAACTTTGCTAGCCAAAGCCTTGTACTGAGAGGAAATGCTTCTCGTGCATCCAAAACCTTGAGCCAAAAACCTATGCCATTTGTCCACCATATCTACCTACTATGTGGTATTTCCTGCCATTCCAAGTAAATACTTCATGTGCTACCTTTAAATAATTCAAAAGCTATTATCTCTTATTTGTGTCAATGTTTTATAGCTCATGAGGAAGTATGTGGTGTTTATCTTTCGATCTTGTCATTTACTTCTGACAGACTCTCACCAATGGACTAGTGGCTCATCCGCTTATCCAATAATTTTGCAAAAATAGCTGGCAATGGGGTTCCCAACCCCAATTAATTACAACTTTCCCTAATAATTCTCTTCACGTGTTTTGCTCTGATCTATCATAATTAATTTTGCAAATAGACACTCCTCCATGGTATGTGAATGATTGGAAGGCACCCGAGGATTCGGTTAGCCATGGCTTGTGTAAGCAAAAGGTTGGGAGGAGTGTCATCAATAATGAAACTAAAATACATGTATAAACAAAAGAGAAGAGGGATGAACTACCTTGCTGGTAGAGATAACGTCCTTCATGGGAGCCGCTCTTGAAAGTCTGGTTGATGAGGTAGTTAGAGTGCCCACTACCATTCGTTGACAACAACAAACACCTCTCAAAACTTTACTTTTATGCTCTCTATATGATTTCAAAACTTAAAAAGCTCTAGCACATGATTTAATCCCTGCTTCCCTCTGCGAAGGGCCTTTCTTCTAATTTTATGTTGAGTCAGTTTACCTACTTCCTTCCATCTTAGAAGCAAACACTTGTGTCAACTGTGCATTGATTCTTACATACTTGCTTATTTGCATTCATCATATTACTTTGTGTTGATAATTATCCATGAGATATGCATGTTGAAAGTTGAAAGCAACTGCTGAAACTTAAATCTTGCTTTGTGTTGCTTCGATGCCTTTACTTTGAATTTATTGCTTTATGAGTTAACTCTTATGCAAGACTTTTTGATGCTTGTCTTGAAAGTACTATTCATGAAAAGTTTTGCTATATGTTATCTATTTGATTAGCAACTATAGATTATTGCCTTGAGTCACTTCATTCATCTCATATGCTTTACAATAGTATGATCAAGATTATGTAAGTAGCATGTCACTACGAGAAATTATTCTTTTATCGTTTACCTACTCGAGGCGAGCAGGAACTAAGCTTGGGATGCTTGATACGTCTCACGTACCTATAATTCTGATGTTCCATGCTTGTTTTATGACAATACCTACATGTTTTGCTCACACTTTATAATGTTTTTATGCGTTTTAGAACTAACCTATTAACAAGATGCCACGAGGTCGGTTCCTTTTCTTGTTTGGTTCCAGAAAGGTTGTTCGGGCAATATTCTCTAATTGACGAAACGAAGACCCAACATCTTATTTTTCCCGGAAGACCCCGAACACCGAAGGAGAGTTGGAGCGGGCTAGAGGGCCACCCACCATAAGGCGTAGCGCCCCGTGCTCGCGCCGAATGGTGAGAGGCAGCACCTCTTTCGCCTCTTCGCTATAAGACCCTTTCGACCTAAAAACGCGATACCAATTGACGAAACCCTGAAAGACTCCGGGCGCCGCCACCATCGCGAAACTCCAATTCGGAGGCTCTGCCCGCACGTCGCCGGACGGGGAAGTGCCGGAAGCCATCTCCATCGACGCCACCGCCTCCATCATGCTCCGTGAAGTAGTTCCCCCATGGACTACGGGTTCTAGGTTAGTAGCTAGTTGGTACTCTCTCTCCCATGTACTTCAATACAATGATCTCATGAGCGCCTTACATGATTGAGATCCATCTGATGTAATCGGTGTTGTGTTTGTTGGGATCCGATGGATTGTTACATTATGATTAGTCTATCTATATAAGTTTGTGAAGTTATTGTTGCTGCAATCTTGTTGTGTTTAATGCTTGTCACTAGGGCCCGAGTGGCATGATCTTAGATTTAAGCTCTATACTTATTGCTTAGATTGTATCTACAAGTTGTTTGCACATGTCTATCCCGGAACCGAGGCTGGAGTGACGGCAACTGGGATAACTGGAGGGGAAGACGTAGGTATGAGGATCACATGTTTTCACGGAGTGTTAATGTGCTATATTAAAAGGAGTACCTTAATTTCCAGTAGATTCCCTAGAGGCCCTACTGCCACCGCTGGTAGAAAGATGTTGTGCAAGTTTCTCATTGCGAGCACGTATGACTATATATGGAAAACATGCCTACATGATTAATAATCTTGATGTTGTCTTAATGCTATTTCAATCCTATCAATTGCCCAACCTGTAATTTGTTCACCCAACACTTGTTATTGGAGAGTTACCACTAGTGTAGATAGTTGGGAACCCCGGTCTATCTCTCATCATCATATACTCGTTCTATATGTCATTGGAAGTAGTATCAACTATTTTTCGGTGCCATTGCCTCGTAATTCTTTATTCTTTGTGTATTATCTTTCTCTCATACTCTGCTTTCACATCACCCCCGTTACTAGTGCTTTTCCAGTGCAGTTGATTGACAACTCAGTTGTTAAGACTTATAAGTATTTCTCTGTCGAATCAATAAATTTGGGTTTTACTTCCCTCGAATTGTTGCGATCCCCTATACTTGTGGGTTATCACCCACCAGCGTCGTTGTTCTTGGCCGCCTGTCGGATCCGCCCGCTCCCTAAGCGTCGAGTTGAGCCCAGCCCGATCACGAATCCTTCCATTGATCCGTGTCCCGCCGGCGGCGGGGGATGCCAATGCGTTCATAGCCATCTTCCAGCAGCGAGCGCATGTCACGTGGGGACGGGATATCTCGCGTGGTGCGCCCACGCCTCCTTCACGTTAGGCTGCCGCGGCCGGCCGTTCCGCCGCGGCGATCTTGCGGGCGGAGGAGGACGACATTGCTTGGAACGGCGAAGAAGATCTGGGGCGGCGAGGAGAAGGTTTGGGAGCGGTGAGAGATTGGGACGAACCGGGGCCTCTTAATGTCATCGCGGTGGCGACCGGGTGGTTGCACGCAATAACACCGGCGCGGACGACACGCGGCCATGCACGACGAGACGCATCCTGCGTCGCCAACAGAGACGCCATTAACGTCGCTTGACCAAAGGTAGGCGACGGGTTTGAGGCTCCGAGTCGCTAACGCGTCCGGCCCGCGTCGCTTCGCCTCTTTTTTCGTTGTGTCCGGCGTGCCCGGAGTGTCCCCTGTGGGGCAGGTACGGGCTCGGGGCGCCGGACACCGTATTGGGCCGCGCCGGACAAAAACGACTTTGGGGGCCGCGCCAGGAAGAATTTTTTTGTCCGGCGTGCCCCAAATCGCTTTGGGGGACGGTTTGGAAAACGCGACTGGAGATGCTCTTACACCACCATAGCTAGCTAGTCCCAGTTATGAGTGAAATTTATCCCAGTTTTTTCCTATATTAATAGGAAATCATGCTTCATATAACCTTTTTTAAAAATGTAGAAGTTCAGCTCCCTTTTCGCAAATATTCTAGTTATTTTTCTTTCTTCACACGAATATGATTCACACACATTCCAGTTTCTTTTTCAAAATAGTTTCAGTCCGCTTAAAATATCTCCTAATTTTTGTGAGCAACTCAAATAAAATGATCAGTATATTTTTTCTAAATATGGGTTCAGTAATATCTTGGTATCAAAGAAATATGGCACATATTATGTATATTTACTGAAATTTGAATCATGCCAAGAATTATCTAATTACATTTCAGAAATCAATTCTATAGAAATTTTGAAGTCATGCTTTGTACAATCTCTTGAAAAATATGTCGAAATTCAGTTCGTTTTTGGTCACACATAATCCAGATTTCATTTTGTACACAAAAATATGATTCACACATGTTCCAGTTATATTATCTTTTTCCAATAGTTTTATTTTGTTTTATATTTTTATAAATTTTCTTCAAAATATTGTGAGCAACTCAAATCTACCTGCAATGGTCATATTTGGTGTAAATATGGGTTCCGTCTTCAGTAACATCTTGGTATGAAAGAAATATGGCACATATTTAGTATATTTACTGAAAATTAAGCCATATCAAATTCTACCCAGTTACCATTCAGAAATCAATTTTCTATCAGAGACGCGAGTATTATATCATGGAATAACCTCCACCAAAATAATTTCTCAATCTGAGATTTTTTTCTGTTGGATTTTGACAAGAATTTCTGAATTTGAGCATTACCAAATAGTATCACACGATGATTGAGTCTAAAGCTGAACCAAATAGGGGATTGGATGTAGTACTGTAGAAGATTTGACACGAGATTGGAGACTAAAATTCAGATTGAACCACCAAAAACAAGCGCAACCAAAATCACTCTCCAGTTCTGTATTCAAACAAAATAATCTCTAGGTCGAGAAATGAATCCCAAACCTCTATCCTGCAAATGAGCATGGGGCCGCCGCTTCCTCAACCTCCGGTTCGTCTTGTCGAGGAGGCCGGGGCGACGATGAGGTGCACCGGCGCTGCAACAGGAGGAGGCGGTGGATTCAGAGCTTGAGACGGACATTGTGCTCCTGTACGGCACTGCCGTTCCGGCCGCAACCTCGCCTCTGTCTTCTCCGCACCAGCACGAACCCCTGCAGTTCCGGCCGCCGTCTCGTCGTCTCGCTGGAGGTCCAGCTCCGCCTTCCCCGCGGTTGGTGCCGCCGGTGCGCCTCTGGAGGTCCGCGTCGACGAAGTCGGTGTGGAGGACGCCGTCCCTGCTCGCCAACTGCCAAGCCGCGCCGCTGCTAATTTTCTGGATCTTGATCTAGTCCCAGAGAGAAAGCAGGAGGGAAATTAGCCATAATGGCCACTAGTAGATACGTATTGTATCCGCGGCGCAGCTTCTGTCGAGGCAATACCCAATAAAAGTTCATAATACCGCCTCGGCCAGCACGCATCACGAACAACGAACGCATGGGCAGATGGGGACCGGTAGTTACCGGCTCCGTTAGAAAATCCGCACCCCAGATCAATACCGATGTATGTTAGCCCTTTTCAACCAGATACCTGCAACTTTCAGTGGGTAGCTTGATCTAACTGACAGCTCAAAAAAAAAACACAATATGCATATCTGCCAGACGAAATTTCTTAGAACAATCTCGAATTGAATGGATTTTGTACAATTTTTCTGTACAATTTGCCCTTTGTGGCTTATGTTAGTTAAGTGTTAACTTGGGTAGTGATTTGGTGGTTTAGAGGTCATAGATTTCAAGAGTTTGAAAAATAGTGCTGATTAGAATATATGCTAGAATTAAGATGAGATGCCCTCACGCACTGGCAGACACAGCCTGCTCTTTGCTCCGGTTTGCCGACTAGACAGACTCACAGACATTTGGACGATTATTGCCATTGCGTTTTGATTGTTGCGTGGAAATGGCCGCAGAGTTGGGGTCATGGCAGATCCTGGGGGCTGGAGCCCTGAGAGCATCCCCACTCGTTGGCGCTCCCCACGCCCAAATCCGGACGAAACAACCGCCGGATTGGACGAAAATAAGTCGTGGGGAGTACCGTATTTCCAGTCGTCCACCCGGAGTTCGGCGGATAGAGTTTAAGTTCAAACAAATCGCCGTCCCGCGCTACAAGCACGGCCAGTTGATCGGCAAAAGGAGCAAAGGATCGACCACGGTCGACGATCGGAGAAATTACACGGAGACGAGCTCGTCGCATCCCGGCCGCACGGCGTCAGCCGGACCGATTTCCTCTGCACGCCGTGGCCGAAACATGCGGCGGCGAGAACACGGCGGTGGACGTCGAAGCGGCCGCATCGACGAGGTAGATGGTGAGGTAGACCGAGGTAGGAGCCGGTGGAGAAGACGAAGGACACGCAGGGGCTCGGAGGATGTCGTTGCGGTGGCCCGTACCAATTCTCGTCTCCTCGTCCATCGGTTCCATGTCGCCGCCGCCCATCGAGGAACGCCAAGTCGTATTCCTCTTCTTCGCCGCCGTCGTCTTCAGCTGCGATCCGGGCGCCCTGGTTGGCGAGCATCTCCCGCCACGCGAACTTGTCGTTCCTTCCGTCGGCGTGCGACATCAAGTCGGCCAAGCACTTGTCGATCGACCTGCATCTTGTCTGGGGTCCGTCCGTCCGTTTGAGCTCTTCACTTCTTCTCGCCGAGTTCGGCGCCTTCCGCACGCCGCCGGCGCGTCGGGGTTGTACTCTTCTCGGTCTTGCTCTTCGAGAGGGTTGTGCGATTTTCCCTCCACTTCTCGCAGTGCTCGAGGCGGGCGTAGACGTTGAGGAACTTGAACTGCGCAGCCGGTGTCGTCCGCATACATGTCCAAAGCTCGGCGCAGCTGGGAAAAAAGAGCACGGCGAAGCGGGTCACTAACGACGATATACCTCGGTGATGCAGGTCGACGGAACATACCTTTTGCTCCAAGTCATGGCCGCTGATCGGCCGTTTCTCGATCTCCTCCTGTACGCCGTGCCATTTGCTGCACGCCGTCTGCATGATCCCCCAATGGGTGGCCATTGCCTTCTCTCCCCGGTACACGTTCATGTTCGTCTTGTTGAAGTAGGGATCGACGAGTTTGCGTTCCTCGTACGCCTGCTTCACTCGAAGCCAATAGGTGTCGAACGACTGATTGGCACCGATTATGCCGTTCGTGGACACGGTCATCCAAGCTTCGGCGAGGCACTCCTCTTCCTTCGACGTCCATTTGATACGCGGTTCGGCAGGCGGCGAGTCCTTCTTCCTCTTCTTCTTCCCCTTCGACGGGTTGACGTCGGCTTGAGTTGTCTCTCCTTGTTCTTCGTCTTCTTGTTCTTCGACGGCTTGGCTTCCGTCGGCAACATCCTCCACATGATCCTTGCGCGCTGCCACAGCTGCCGTCGCCCTCGCCTCCTCTTGCGTGAAGAACCCCGGGCTCGCGGCGGCGGCGTCCATGAAGAACCTCGGGCTCGCAGCGGCGGCGCGGAGCCGGAGGTGATCATCTCGTGGATCGCCTCATCGTTCGGCGCCGCCGTCGCACCGAACGGGGCACCGAAGGGAGCGGCCCTCGTCGCATGACCGGCGAGGTGCCCTCGAACTGGCCGCCGCTGCCGCCGATGTCAAGCTCGGCGGCGACGGCGTGAACCTGGACGGTTGGACGTAGGCGCCCTCTTGGAACATGGCAGCGCCGACGGCGAGTACATCGTAGGGGAGAAGGACGACGGGGAACTGCTTGTACCTTGCGCCGGCCATTGGCCGGGGAACATGGAGCCGCCGCCGCCGCCGAAGGCCATGCTCATCTTCCTCGCTTGCTCCTCCTGGGCCGCCTCCGCCGCCCTCTTAGCGGCGGCTTTTTTCACCCTCGCCGCCCTGCAGCTTGTTTCGATGTCGCGCCGTTTCTCGTCCGCCGCCCACTGTGCGTTCGTCATGCCCGGCGGCCGCTCCTTCCTCGCCCGCGGCTTCCTCGTCGTCCTTCGGCGGCATTGTGGTGGACGAGAAGATGAGGAGGAGAGAGGTGGTGGAGGAGAGGCGCCGCCGGGAACTGGAACTGGAAATGGAGAAATTCGGCGGGAGAGAATGGGGATATGCAAGCAAATTGGAGGGAATGGAGGAAAATCGTCGGATTTGGTTTTCCTGTCGCCGACTACGCGGGTCCACACGGTGTTTCGCGCCAAAACGTTTCATCCGAGTCTCGCGGGGGACCGGACGGCGTGGGCTCGCCGGATGGATGAAGGCCAAATCCGGACAACGAGCGGGCGGGGCCGATTTTCGCCGTCCGGATGTAAAAATGCCACGCCGTCAGGGCGAGTGGAGATGCTCTGAGCAACTGGGACTGGACTGGACCGGACTGAGACCTGTGATGTATTGGCGCAGGCCGAGTCAGGAATAGCAGCGTTGGATTTCACCTGCGACGAGCTCCAGAACGCGCGGGGGAAGCAGATCGAGATGTGCATTCAATTTTATTCCTTGGAGAGACAGTGTATGCGCTGCTGCTGCGACAGGAAGGAAGGAGGTGTGGCCCGGCGCGCCAGCACGGCACAGGCCCACACCAAGGAGAACGCTGCCGGCGTGTCGCCGAAGGGCGGGCCAACGACGGCGACCGGCAGGTGCCCGTGACGCAAAGGGGCGGCGAGGCCGGCAGCGTGGTTCCAACGAACCGTCTGCAACCCAAACTGACATTCTGTATATATCTCTGCGCTGCGACCACACACCACAGCAGGGACCGCGTGCTTCCTGTCACTCTGCATTCTCCTCGACTCCTCGTTAGTTACCCTACCTTCTTCCTAACAAGTGGCCTGCACCTGCCTCATGGTTTGCCCCACTTCATCAGATTAGCTTCGTATGGTTACATGCTGACAGGAAGTTTTATACCCTATTAACTGTCTGCAATTTTGCTGGTCTATTTGGATGATCAGAAATAGGATAACCTAATCTCAAAATAAAACGAAATAGGATAACCTTTGAAAGTTATGTGTCATGTGATAGTGATCTTATCAAACTTTCTGGGATACTATTAAACCGGACCTTCTAGATTTGTTCAGTGCTCTGCACGCGGAACAACTAGAACTATTTCGTCTAAATTTTGATAAAGTAATTTTGTTACCAAAAATTAATGAGGCAGAAAGGATTCAACAGTATAGACCTATCTGTCTCTTAAACGTAAGTTTCAAGATTTTCACGAAAGTGGCCACCAATAGACTTAATACGGTTACGGATCATGTCGTTCTGCCATCACAGACCGCTTTCCCAAGAGTAGAAATATCCTCGATGGAGTGGCGGTTTTGCATGAGACGGTACATGAGATGCATACTAAGAAATTAAATGGGGTTGTTTTAAAATTAGATTTTGAAAAGCCTCATGATAAGGTCAAATGGTCTTTCTTACAACAGACGCTCAGGATGAAAGGTTTTTCTCCTGAATGGCGTGCTTTAATAAATGATTTTGTGTATGGAGGTAGTGTGGCAATCCGGGTTAATGATGACATCAGTCACTACTTCCAAACACGAAAAGGGTACGCCAAGAGGATCCGTTATTGCCAATGTTATTCAACATTATAGCGGATATGCTGGCTATACTCATAGAGCGGGTCAAGTCTGATGGTCAGATTGAAGGTATGATTCCACATCTGGTTGATGGTGGTTTATCTATCCTTCAATATGCCGACGATACAATTCTGTTTATGGATCATGATCTCGAAAAAGTTCGGAATCTCAAATTAATTTTGGCGGCGTTCGAGCAGTTGTCGGGATTAAAAATCAATTTCCATAAAAGTGAATTGTTCTGTTTCGGTGATGCCCAGAATGATACAACTCTGTATACTGAGTTGTTTGGTTGTGGGCAAGGCCAGTTTCTTATTCGCTATTTGGGTATTCCGATTCATTATCGGAGACTTACAATTGCTGAATAGAAAATAGTGGAAGAAAGATTACAAAAGCGCCTTAGTAGTTGGAAAGGTAAATTGCTGTCCGTGGGAGGAAGATTCCTCAAAACTGACAAATATGTATCTGTATCTTCTTTCTAAATACCTTCAGGAAAGCGATTATCGATCCAGATTCTTTTGCAAAGAGAAAAAAATATTGGCTGGTCAAATGGAGTATAATTTGTAGTCCCAAAGATCAAGGCGGGCTTGGAGTTCATGTCCTGGAGGTCAAGAACTCAGCTCTGCTAGGTAAATGGCTATTTAAGCTTCTTACCGAGGATGAGATTTGACAATCTATTCTTCGGAGAAAGTATATCGGCTCGAAGACGTTATCCCAAGTGGTTTGGAAACCTGGGGATTCACACTTCTGGGCTGGACTCATAGCGACAAAAAATGTCTTTTTCGTCATGGTACTTTCTCGATCAAGAATGGAGCACAGATACGGTTCTGGGAAGATATTTGGTTAGACAATGCTTCGTTAAGTGACCAGTATCCCGCTTTGTATAGTATTGTTCGTTGCAAAGGTGATACCATTGCCACAGTAATGGCTACCTCACCCCCAATGTGACATTCAGACTGGTTTTGCTTGGACAAAGGCTATTGGCATGTAATTCACTACTTCAATGGCTTGGAGATATTCACCTATCACCTGAACCGGACGAATTTAGATGGAATCTTCACGTAGATGGCACCTTCTAGGTCAAATCATTATACAATGCACTCCTTCATTCGGATTTACCAGTTGATAATAATAAAAAAAATTGGAAGATGAAGGTACCATTAAAAATAAAGATTTTTGGATGGTATCTTCGTCGAGGAGTTATTTTCACCAAAGACAATATTGTTAAACGGAATTGGCACGGAAGTACAAGGTGTGTTTTCTGTCATCATGATGAAACCATTAAACACCTTTTCTTCCCGTGCCAATTTGCGAGATCTATATGGCCAGTCATCCAAGTAGCATCTTTCTTGTATCCTCCGACTAGTGTAGCCAATGTTTTTGGCAATTGGCTTCATGGTATTAATCCAAGGTTCAAGTTGCTTCTTATGGTGGGGGCGCTAGCAGTTATCTGGGCGCTTTGCCTAAGTAGAAATGACAAGATTTTTAACAATAAGAATTGTTCTCTGTTGCAGGTCATCTATAGATGTACAAGTATTCTCCGTTTGTGGTTACCTCTTCAGCGAGTGGAGAACAGTGACCTATTTACGGAGGCCTGTACACGGTTGGAGGCTGAAAGGATCGTATGCCGCACCTAGAGGGGGGGTGAATAGGTGCTAACCAATTTTTAGTTCTTTTTCAATTTAGGTTTGACACAAAGGTAAATTCTCTAGATATGCAACTAAGTGAATTTACCTATATGACAAGGTTATCAACTAAGCACGATATAGCTACGCAATATAGGAGATAGAGTGGGATAGAGGTAACCGAGAGTGTAGCACGCGTTGACACGGAGATGATTCCCGTAGTTCCCTTCCTTTGCAAGAAGGTACGTCTACGTTTGGAGGAGTGTGGTTGCTACGCAAGCCAAACCAACAGCCACGAAGGCTTCACTCAGATCTCCTGTGAGCAACGCCACGAAGGCCTAGCCCACTTCCACTAAGGGATTTCCTCGAGGCGGAAACCGGGCCTTTACAAGGTTCTTGGGGCACACATCCACAACCAAATTGGAGGCTCCCAAATCTGTAACAACACAACAAATCAACAAGCATACATCAACAACAACAACTAGGGATCCAAAGAGGAACACTAGCAAGGGGGCCCTCAAGCATAAGAGGGGGAAATGAAGAACGCTTCGGTGAGGATGTAGATCGGGGTCTTCTCCTTCGATTCTCCAAAGCACAAGTGATTTGGTTGGTTGAGGGAGGAGATCTGGCGATTTTGGTGTTCTTGGTGGCTCAGCAATGGAGGATGAAGTTCTTAGGGTTTGAGCAAGCTTCCAAGGTAAGTGAAGGGGGGTATATATACCCCACCTACTTTTCTGCCCGTTGGAGGAGAAACGCCGGCAGTGCCGGCCTTGAGACGCCGGCAGTGCCGGCCACGCCGGCAGTGCCGGCCTTGAGACGCCGGCAGTGCCGGCCACTTTTCTGATACCAGATCGAGATAGGCCGGCAGTGCCGGAGTGTACACACCGGCAGTGCCGGCCCGGAGTTGCCGGCAGTGCCGGCCACGGCCAGGAGACAGCTTCTTCCTTCTTTTCTTTTCTTCCTTTTTGAGTGGGTCGAGATTTTCCGTGGTATCTTTTCCATAACTGTAAACCACTTAGCACACGGTTAAATTGTCACCGGTGTTGTTAACAAACACACAAAACTCAGAGATCATGAAATGTTCTTTCAATCTCCCCCTTTTTGGTGTTTGATGACAATACCGGGATTTTGCAAAGAATAGAGCAAGAATATCTATATGTTTGGCAGCAGAGAGAAACTCCCCCTAGATGTGTGCATGCGAGAAATTTAGTGCAAGAATATAAATGTGCACACATTAGGTATAGAGCAACTTCAACTAACAAGATAGTAAGCACAATGCTCATAAGACATAAAGCATAAAATGTATGGGAAAAGATAAAAGATGACAAGTTAAGATCATACCTTTTCATATTGACATCCTTAACATTTCAAGACAATAGCCTCAATATCATGAACAAGAATCCCATAATCACATCAAGTATCAATTTGAGATAGATCCATAGACAATATGAGATATAAGATGATCATACCAATCCATGACAATACTCTCAACCATATAGAATACCGAAACCATGGCAATAGTTCACCACACATAGGACACATATAGCAATAGTTCACCACACATAGGACACATAAGACACAAGATAAGGTTCAACATAATATAGAAGATAAAAGGAGGACACAAGCTTTAACGGAATGATAAAAAGCAAATGCTTGTGCCCTCAAACCTCCCTAGCAAATCCCGTGCAAGTCCTACTAGACCTTCTTCTCCCCCTTTGGCATCAAGATACCAAAAAGGAGAAAAGAAGCGATGCTACAACGTCCCATGAGAGCTCACTCATCCTCCGTCTCTTCATCGTCCTCCGTCTCTTCATCTTCTTCAGACTCGGCGAGCTCAACATCATCACTAGGAGGGCGCCGACGGCGAGAGGGACCGGGAAGACCAAGCTGTTCAAACTCAGTCACATTGCCATGCTTGGAGAGCCATTCTTCTTCAGGAGTGATGACCTCCTCAGATCCACTTTCAACAGGAATATCCAACTTGCGCATGATGAGCTTTGTGTTCCTCCTGTCCATTTTCCGCTCCCTATGAGCCTGATACTGACGCCTGTTGATGTCAGACTTGAGGCAGAACATCTTGGCCAACTTGGCCTCTATGCGAGCAAACCAGCCATTGTCAGCAGGAGGTGCAACCTCAAAATCAGAGTCTTCTTCTTCAGCAGAATCCTCATCATTGGGAAGACGAGGAGGACTGTCGTGAGTCTTGACCTTGAGATCCTTGGCCTTGTGAGGTAGAAGGTTAACCTCATCAGTGAGCTTGCCATATCCAGCATTGTCCCAACGAGAGCATATGAAGAACATGAAGTAGGGAGCAAAAACAGGGGCCTTGCGAGCTATTATGCAAGCCCAAAACTCATTCCACAGAAAGTCCATCACATCAAGCTGCATACCAGTGTCGCGGTGCTGGTGAGAAAGAAGCAACAAGTTCCCAAGATATCCATAGATCTGATCAACGCAGCCAACCTTGGGATTAAGGACCTCTCGGTAAATGCGGAGAAGAATGTCATACACCGGGCGGAGGAATTTCTGAGAACCATATACCACTTCTCCTTCAAGATAAAGATCAGCAAGGAGAGCCTTCTCAACGGGCTTGGGAGTGTTGTGGGCTCTAAAGTATCCATCTTCATTGCCAGTGAGCACCGGATAACCAAGACAAGCTGCAAATTGGTCCCAAGTGCCATGCAACATGCGACCTTCTGTCATCCAAGTCATAGTCTTGGCATCATCATTGTCAACATAAACTGTGGCAAAGAATTGCCCAATCACGTCCACACAGTAAGGATGATGAAACTCCATCAGAGGAATAAGACCAAACTACTCACAAATATTTCGAGCTTCAGCAAAGTAGTTGGCGTGTTTATCCATGTGAGCAAAGTTGATGTGATGCATAGGAGCAACTTTATAGGTGGCATTTGCATAGAGATCATCAAAAGTCTTTTCTTGATACTTACTCCAGAACAGCGCAGAGCAATTGGTGGCCTTGGGAGAGGTGTAGATGTTGGTCTGACGCAGCCGAGCATACTCATTATCTGGCCACTTCCCAATGGGCATGCCTCTCAGCCTCCGGATGAGGTTAGCTCGAGGTTCAGCCGGAGCGGAATTCCTCTCCCGACGAGATGACTTCTTCATAGGTAGAATTTCGGCTTCAAAGTCATTAGGCATCGCCCGTTTGCCCGAGCTAGAGCGATGAGAACCACCTGCACCTGTGAGAGCAATGGATAGGAGGAGCATATGATAAGGTACACTAAAACAAAGCAATCTTGATAAACAAGGCATGATGGTTGATATGTTTAAGATACAACAAAAAAGGCTAAAGAAGATCTGGGCACATCTTCACCGGCAGTGCCGGGGAGGTACGGGCGGCAGTGCCGGCCCGACCGGCAGTGCCGGTGAGACAGGGGCGGCAGTGCCGGCCCGACCGGCAGTGCCGGTGGGGAGGGGGCGGCAGTGCCGGTCAACAGGGAAAAACGCCAGATCTGCTCTAGACTCAAACATTGTTCCTCAAACTTTCATAGAACCATGCACAAGGTTATCCACCTCTGTGGCAAAACTTACGGAAAGAATCGTCCACCCATCTTTCTTCTAGAGAGGTCTACCCAATCTAGAGAGGGAGAGAGAGGAGGGAGACTAACCGGAGGAGGAAGCCATGGAGGGGAGGGGGGCCCTGCCCGGATCAACCGACCAGAGGAGGAAGGAGAGCCCGGGACGGCGGCCGGAGGGCAGGGGCGACGGCGGCGGCGGCTGGAGTCGGATGGGAGGAGGAGACACGCGCTGGGGGAGAAAGGGGCAGTTGCCCTAACCCCCCTGCGGGTCCACTACTTACCCCACGCCAACAGCGGCAGTGCCGCCCAGCCGAGGCCGGCAGTGCCGGCACCACCGGCAGTGCCGGTGTGGACACGCCGGCAGTGCCGCCGAAGCTGCCCACAGCCCAAAAATCCTCGAAAAATTGCGGAGTTTTAGAGTATGGAGATAGATATGGTTTCTTTAGGAGAGGTGAGGCTTAGGATAGATACGCCAAACTGTGAGATGGTACATGATCACTCATTTTTGCAAATAAATCAAATGAAGGCCAAAAATGAGTGATTTCCCATAAACAAGGAGATGTCAAAAAGATACAATGAAAATCCAAACAACTCCAACTCTTCACGAAGAAGAGTGTGGTGGCCTAGGCCACCATATATGAGTGTTATGGCATGGCACCGCGAAGATATATCTTGGGCCCAAAACCACTACTCATCATTGAAGCTCACATATCATTATATGATATAAAGAGAATGATTTTATTTAATGTTGGCATTATGGGGGGAGGGATAGCTCAATAGTTTAAACCGCACTCCCCCTATTTCCATGCCCACATCTAAACCAAATAAAGTTTTGAGACAAAGGTGTGTTTGCAAGATGGTCAAGCTATACTCCTTGAATCAATGATATTTAGCTCATTCCTCAAATAAGAGAATCTTGCTTCATCAAGAGGCTTCGTGAATATATCGGCAAGTTGATCTTTGGTTGGAACATAGATGAGCTCAATATCACCACGGGCAACATGATCCCTAATGAAATGATTCCGGATCTCAATATGCTTCGTTCTTGAATGTTGCACCGGATTATAGGCAATCTTGATGGCACTTTCATTGTCACATAATAGAGGCACTTTGTCACAAATGACACCGTATTCCTTTAAAGTTTGCCTCATCCATAACAATTGAGTGCATCCACTTGCGGCGGCAACATATTCGGCTTCGGCGGTGGAGAGAGATATACAATTTTGCTTCTTAGAAGACCAACACACCAAGGACCTACCAAGGAATTGGCAAGCCCCGGAAGTTGATTTCCTATCATCCTTGTCACCCGCCCAATCCGCATCGGTATATCCATTGAGAATAAAGCTTGAGCCCTTGGGGTACCAAATACCATATCTAGGGGTATCAACCAAATATCGAAAGATTCTTTTGAGAGCCATCATGTGGCTCTCCTTAGGAGAAGCTTGATACCTTGCACACACACCAACACTCAACACTATGTCCGGTCTAGATGCACAAAGGTAAAGCAAGGATCCAATCATGGAGCGGTATACCTTTTGATCCACCTCTTTACCATTGGGATCTAGTGCAAGATGACATTTGGTAACCATAGGAGTGGCCACGCCCTTCAACTCGGTCATCTTGAACCTCTTGAGCATGTCTTGGAGATATTTTGCTTGATTGATGAAGGTTCCTCCTCTCAATTGCTTGATCTCAAAACCAAGGAAGAACTTCATCTCTCCCATCATAGACATCTCAAACCTATCGGTCATAAGCTTTGAAAATTCATCATTGAAAGCTTTGTTAGTAGAGCCAAAGATAATATCATCAACATACAATTGGCAAACGAAAAGCTCCCCATTGACCCTCTTAGTAAAAAGAGTGGGATCGATTAACCCAACATCAAACCCACGGTCTACCAACAATTCTTTAAGGTGCTCGTACCAAGCTCTAGGAGCTTGTTTGAGACCATAAAGTGCTTTATCAAGCTTGTAGACATGGTTAGGAAAGTTGAGATCCTCGAACCCCGGGGGTTGCTTAACATAAACCTCTTCATGCAAAGGACCATTAAGAAATGCACTTTTAACATCCATTTGTTGCAACTTAAAGTTATGATGCGATGCATAAGCAAGAAGGATACGGATGGACTCAAGACGAGCCACGGGAGCATAGGTCTCTCCAAAGTCAATTCCTTCAACTTGAGAGAAACCTTGAGCCACCAATCTTGCCTTGTTCCTCACAATATTTCCAAACTCATCTTGCTTGTTCTTGAATATCCACTTAGTGCCTATAACATTGCGGCACTCCTTTGGCTTCTCTACTAAGGTCCACACTTTGTTGCGCTTGAAGTTGTTGAGTTCCTCATGCATGGCTTCCACCCAATCCGAATCTTCAAGGGCTTCAAATACTTTCTTGGGTTCCACAACGGAGATATAAGCATGATGATTGCTAAAGTTAGCCAATTGCCTTCTTGTGGAGACCTTTGCTCGAACATCACCAAGGACCTTGTCATGAGTGTGTCCACGAATTTCAAGGATCCTATCTCTTCTTGCTAGACGACGGGCCTCGATCTCCTCCTTGGTTTTTCTAGGCCTTGGAGGTGTCACTTGATCAACTTGATCATTTGGGTCCCCGTCTTGACCTTCAATTTGAGCTTCCTCAATTTCTTGAGAATGCTCAACCTCATGTGCTTGATCTTGGACAATGTTTGGTGAAGTGCAAATATCAAATGGTTGATCTTGAATGCTTGGTTGATCTTGTCCTTGATCTTGTTCATGAGAGGGAGGGTTTTCTTCTTGTTCTTGGGTTGGTGCATCATTAGCTTCAAGAGATGGGGTTTGTTGATGTTGAGAGGATGAGGGCTCCACCGTGGTAGAGCATAGTCCTTCCCGAGACGCCACACCGTGTCCCTCAATGGGGCGGAAAAATCCCACACCCATTCTTACTATGGCATCTTGAGGTATTTCATCACCTGCACATACATCAACTTGCCCCACTTGGGAGCCATCATTTTCTTCGAACTTCACACTACAAGATTCAATGATAATCCCGGAGGATACATCAAAGACTCTATAAGTGTGAGATTCGGCACCGTAACCAACAAATATACCCTCCAAAGCTTTAGGAGCAAATTTAGACAAACGAACTCCTTTGATTTTGTAGAAACACTTACAACCGAACACCTTGAAGTATGAGATATTAGGCTTGTTGCCGGTGAGTATTTCATATGGAGTCTTGTTCAATCCCTTGCGGAGGTAGAGCCGGTTAGAAGAGTGACAAGCGGTAGAGATGGCTTCGGCCCAAAAGTTATAGCGGGATTTATACTCCGCCATCATAGACCTTGCCATATCCATAAGAGTCCGGTTCTTCCTCTCCGCAACACCATTTTGTTGAGGGGTGTAAGCAGCGGAATATTGATGACGAATCCCCTCATCACTAAGAAAATCATTGAGTGTGTAGTTCTTGAACTCGGAGCCGTTGTCACTTCTTATTGCCATAATGAGGAGGTTGTGTTGGCATTGCACCTCGGTGGCAAAGTCAATGAATATTTGTTGAGTCTCATCTTTCGTCTTGAGAAAGTAGACCCAAGTGTATCTTGAGTAATCATCAACAATCACCAAGCAATGTTTCTTCGCACCAAGACTTGCATGAGTAACGGGACCGAAGAGATCCACATGAAGGAGCTCCAAGATCCTCTTGGAAGAGATGATAGTTTTGCTTGGATGCGGAGAGTCATGCATTTTGCCTTCAACACAAGCCCTACAAACACGATCTTTGGCAAAAGAAACACTTTCCATTAGTCCCACAATATGGTTCCCCTTGTGAAGACTTTGCAAAGTTCTCATGTTGACATGGGCTAGGCGGCGATGCCACAACCAACCCACATCCGCCTTTCCGAATAGGCACATCGCACTTGAAGTGGTGGTCCCCGAAAAGTCCACCACATACAAGTTATGTTCGCGATACCCAACGAAAGCGACTTTTAGAGTCTTGCTCCACAAGAGGACCACAATATCATTATCAATAAAGACGGCGAAACCCATCTTGCCAAGGGCGGAAACGGAAAGCAAATTGTAACCAAGGGTTTTGACAAGCATGACATCCACAAGAGTTATGTTGTGTGCAACCACAACCTTGCCAAAACCCAATACCTCGGATGTAGAATTATCGCCAAAGGAGACGGTGATATTGTTTATGTTGGGCCTCAACTCCTTGACGAGGTTCTTGCCGCCGGTCATATGACTTGTACATCCACTATCAAGTACCCATTTTGAACCTCCGGCGGCATAGTCCTACATGAGATCAATTCTTGGATTTAGGTACCCATTTCACAATGGGTCCTCTTTTGTTAGCAACAAGGGTCTTTGGGACCCAAATAGACCAAGCAACATAACCATCATATGGGCCAACATATTTAGCATAAACATCACCATAATAATCTTTAAATAAAACATAGTGAGGGTTAGCATTTCCCGCATCATCATCATTAATGGTTTTGCCCTTAGGAGCTTCACCATTAGTGATATCTTTCTTCTTCTCTTGTGCGGGCTTGGCCTTTTGCTTGTTTGCCTTCTTTGCCTTGGCTCCATAACCAAGGCCCTCCTTCCCATTGTTTGATCTTTGCTTACTCAAAAGATCATCCAAAGAAAGTTTACTTTGGGGAGAGGAGGCCTTAGCAAGTTCATCCTTCAACCTAGTATTTTCCTCAATAACATTTGCATGATCACAAGAAGGAGTAGAGGAACTAGGCACATCATATGAAGCAAGCCTAATTTGAAGTTGCTCATTTGACTTGGATAGGAGAGAGTATTCACTCTTCAAAGCTTTGTGAGCTTTGTCTAGTTCATCTAGATCCTTCACAAGTTTCTCATGATCAACACCAAATTGGGCCTTTTCCTTTTTAAGCAATTTGGTCTTAGCCCTAGCATGATCTCTAGCTTTAGTGAGCTTGTTAATTTCATCTTGAGGCTCTTCAAGATTTTCTAGCCTCTCCTCAAGAGAGGCTATAGTTTCTTGACTTTCCTCAAGGGCATTTTTAAGAGCATGGATTTCAAGAGAGTCTTCTCTCTCTATTTGACCCTTTTTCTCAAGCATATCATTTTTTTGAGCTAAACGAGCCATGAGATTTGAAACATGCTTTTTGTTGATACCTTGTAGGTTAAACATGAATTCATCAAATTCTAGCATTTCTTGTTTCACTTTTAGACTAGCATCATCAACCCCTAGATCACTTGATATGTTAGGCATAGAGGGGCTAGGAGATGATACCTCGGAGGATTTGGCCATGAGACAACTTTCTTCCTCCACATGAATGATCTCATTGGGGGATTCACTTGGTGATGAAGAGTTAGTGGAGAGGGAGGCAAGAGCGACCAATCCATTAGAGGTTGCATCTTCTTCATCATCAACTTCATCATCCCCGGAGGAATATTCTTCTTGAGTTGATAGCACAATAGATGTGTCCAAGGAAGATGTTGCCATGAAGCAATGTGCATTCTTGATATGAGGGTTCTCATTGGGGGATTCAAAGAGAGATGAAGAGGGAATGTTGGTAGTGACAATGGCGGCCACTTCTTTTGAGCTTCCTTCTTCATCATCACTAGAGCTCGCAACTTCATCGGAAGAATATTCTTCCCTAGTCACTAGCACAACTTTTGGGTGCCTCTTGCCCTTCTTGGTCTTGTTGTTGTAGAACTTCTTGTTGGGGGCTTTTGAGTATTTGCCCTTTGATTCTTTGCTCTTGTCCTTGGGGATGAGCCTTACATTATGAAGCTCTCTATTCTCATAGGGGCATTCGGCAATGAAGTGGCGCTTGTCATCACAATTGTAGCAAGATCTTGTCTTTGGACCAAAGCTAGTGAACCCACTCTTGTGGTTTCTCTTGATGTTGTCTTCCTTGGCCTTGGAGGGATCAACCCAAAAGGACTTAGCATGAAAGGCCATGTGATCATGGTAGTGGCATTGCAAATCTTCCGGATAGGACATACTCCAAGATGCCCTATATTGCTCTTGAGGGTACACTTCTTCTACGGGGTTGACCACCAAGGCAAGATTGTTCCCTTTTGACATACCAATGGCACGGTTGAGAGAATCATGAGAGTTTTGCTCGAGCACCTTGAGGGCTTGCATCTCGTGCACGGCATCTTGAGAAGAGAGAGAAGAATAGCATTCTCTCCCAACAAGGGTCTTGACATCAATGGGTACATATGGCATCATGCATTCAATGTACTTCTCCTTGATCCAAGAGTCATTGATGTGGGTGGCACCAATAAGTCGGAAGTCATCGGCAACAATGAGGAGTCTTGAATACATGTCTTGATGATCTTCATCCGGTAGCCTCATGAATCCTTCGGCTTTATTCTTAAGAGCATTATACTTGTTCCTTCTCGTGCTCTCACTTCCAATGCAACTAGCGGCCAAACCATCCCAAGCTTCCTTGGCGGTGGTGTAGTTCCGAACACGAGGCAAATCCTTTGTCCCCACACTAGTTTGAATCATGTGCAAGGCGGTGTTGTTGAGTTGACTATCAACCGCTTCTCTTCTAGTCAACTTGTCGGGGTTGTAAGGGTTGAAGCCTTCCTGGATGATTCTCCAAAGTTCATTGGAGGCACTGCAAACATGGGAGCGAAACTCAAATCGCCAAGTATTGTAATTTTCAATGGAAAACTTAGGTGGGTCGCCCCGAATGTTCAAATGAGGATGGGGAACCGGTATATCGGGAGATTGAAAAGGTGGAGCTACTCGATTGTAGCTCTCACCTCCACTAGTATCCCTAGGAGATGCAATGGGAGATTTGTTAGTGTTTAAGTTATCACCTTCCACGGGTTTGGTAGAAGAGGGTGGTGCCGAAGCACCTCCCTCTTCTGACACACCCGCGTCCTTTACCTCTACACTAGGAGCCTTGGGACGGGCCGGAGCCAAAAGCTCGGCAATCATCTTTTTCATGCTTTCCATTTGGGCTTCCATTTTGGCTTCCATGGAGGACTTCAACGAATTGAAGTCTTCCATGGAGACCGTATTGGTGGCCCCTTCCGAGGGCTCCTCGTTCGGCATACTCTTAGGCGGTTAAGCCCGAAATAAGAGCCGAGGCTCTGATACCAATTGAAAGGATCGTATGCCGCACCTAGAGGGGGGGTGAATAGGTGCTAACCAATTTTTAGTTCTTTTTCAATTTAGGTTTGACACAAAGGTAAATTCTCTAGATATGCAACTAAGTGAATTTACCTATATGACAAGGTTATCAACTAAGCACGATATAGCTACGCAATATAGGAGATAGAGTGGGATAGAGGTAACCGAGAGTGTAGCACGCGTTGACACGGAGATGATTCCCGTAGTTCCCTTCCTTTGCAAGAAGGTACGTCTACGTTTGGAGGAGTGTGGTTGCTACGCAAGCCAAACCAACAGCCACGAAGGCTTCACTCAGATCTCCTGTGAGCAACGCCACGAAGGCCTAGCCCACTTCCACTAAGGGATTTCCTCGAGGCGGAAACCGGGCCTTTACAAGGTTCTTGGGGCACACATCCACAACCAAATTGGAGGCTCCCAAATCTGTAACAACACAACAAATCAACAAGCATACATCAACAACAACAACTAGGGATCCAAAGAGGAACACTAGCAAGGGGCCCTCAAGCATAAGAGGGGGAAATGAAGAACGCTTCGGTGAGGATGTAGATCGGGGTCTTCTCCTTCGATTCTCCAAAGCACAAGTGATTTGGTTGGTTGAGGGAGGAGATCTGGCGATTTTGGTGTTCTTGGTGGCTCAGCAATGGAGGATGAAGTTCTTAGGGTTTGAGCAAGCTTCCAAGGTAAGTGAAGGGGGGTATATATACCCCACCTACTTTTCTGCCCGTTGGAGGAGAAACGCCGGCAGTGCCGGCCTTGAGACGCCGGCAGTGCCGGCCACTTTTCTGATACTGCAGATCGACAGATAGGCCGGCAGTGCGGGCCAAAGATGCCGGCAGTGCCGGAGTGTACACACCGGCAGTGCCGGCCCGGAGTTGCCGGCAGTGCCGGCCACGGCCAGAGACAGCTTCTTCCTTCTTTTCTTTTCTTCCTTTTTGAGTGGGTCGAGATTTTCCGTGGTATCTTTTCCATAACTGTAAACCACTTAGCACACGGTTAAATTGTCACCGGTGTTGTTAACAAACACACAAAACTCAGAGATCATGAAATGTTCTTTCAGCTACGGCGAGGGATACTTTTTCCCTACATGGGTGGCAGCATAGTCTACGGATTGAAGCCCCACCTACACCTTAGGCGTCATATGATTCTATCGCTCCGATATGTATCTCGCCTAGTTTTTTTATATCTTTTGACTTGAGACAACAAAACGGCTGTGTGCATCCTGGTTATGCAGAGGCTGGATGTAATTGTTTTTTAAAGTAATAAAGCATCCTTTATCGAAAAAATGTGATAGTGATCTTCACAGTTGAATCGTTTTTGAATTACTATCATGTTTGTATGCCGAAGAATGTGCTGAGAAGATCGCAGTTGAGTCTTCCAGTCGAATGCTGCAGCAGCCCAAGCTCCAGTTCTGGCAATTCAAGGAACATGACGTGGTTGTTTGCTTTCGACAACTATTTGTGTTTGTTTGTCTAAATTTCTGAAAGTGTATGCTTGAGTGTTACTAGGTTTTTGCCCCGTTGTAGGTGTTCGTTGATGAGCGGGTTTCCCGGTGATGCAAGGGCGGCCTCTTTCCCATCCCCTTCTTCTTCTGGGTGCATGTGTGCGGTGTTGTTCGAAGACTTTATATTTCCGTTATGCATTAATGGAAAGGGGATAGCCCATTTTGAAATAATCAGATTAGCTTTAAAGTGAGAGTAGTGTGAGACACCGGCAACTGCTTGGAAGTAGCCGAGCGCCTCTCCCAACTTAATTCCGGTTCAGAGCACTGGGAATGCCATGCCATGTAGAGCATGACATGTGGGCCTGTGTCACTGTTCACCCGCGCTTGTCCATTGTGTTTGGCGCTCCTAATCCACCCTATGCATCTGGACCAGCCTCGACGCGCCACACAGTTTATTGGAAGGCACCGGATGCAAGCACCCTTTTGGACACCGGTTTTCTCTCCAGCGTCTCCAGTAGCCCTTTGGAGAGGCTACGAGGGGTGCAAATGTGAACTCCTGCGAATCAAATATAGCTCTCAGAAATGTTGCATCTTCTTTTCACCAAAACAAAGACGAGGCATGGTGCATCCTTCCCCCAAATGTGTTGGCGCTGTACCATCTCATCTCATGCATCAATACCATCCGCGCAACGTACTGTGTGTGAATCATTCCCTAGCCAGCCTGACCGCAAGCACAA
Organism: Lolium multiflorum; assembly: GCA_030979885.1. Lineage (NCBI taxonomy): Eukaryota > Viridiplantae > Streptophyta > Magnoliopsida > Poales > Poaceae > Lolium > Lolium multiflorum. The sequence goes on from CM061747.1 coordinate 145,003,803, forward strand.
TAGGGAGAGGATAGAAATGTGACTATCTACGCCATCTCCAGCATCCAAAAAATAAGCAATAATTTCCTAGAAAAAAAAAGAGGATACCTAAACAATCAAGTCCCAGCTCGGTTCCACACCTCCAGAACCGTTAAAGCGCCACCAATCAAATCCTGAAAGACGGCGATCGACCGGCCTGCAGCAAAATGCCCCCCGAGATCTCAAATTCAGGCAGGTTCAGTTTTCATTTTGCAATCGAATAGGAAATGGCGAGTGACAAGTTTGTGTACTAGACTAGCAGTAGCAGCATCACAATACACACTCCCTTGGAAAGAGCCAAAAAGGAACAAAGACAAGTGGGGGTCATGGTGGAGCTACGGATGTGTCATGGTGAAGCCGCTGTCTTGGAGAGTGGGATTCGGTGCCAACTACACGGTTGATGCACTCACAAAACACACGCTCACACATATACATGCTACTAGTACCATGCTGCAATGGCCAGCCATCCTTTGCACCATCTTTCCCCGCCTGTTAAGATGGCGTAGGGCTGTTAAGCCCCAGCCGCGGCTAGTCCTAGACTGATGGGGCAATGAGTTGGGCAGCCTTGTAGACAAAGGAAAGAGGCAAAGGAGGTGACCAGGAAAGAGCGCTAGTTTTTGGTCTGCTTTTGATCTCAAAACGTAGGAAAGAATGGACCTCATCTACGTGATTGACCTCATGCATGCTCTGTGATTACAGGCTAAATGCCCTGCTGTGAATCAGGGCTGCTGGGGTTGAGCTGTGAGAGCTATCATCACCTCTCCAGCACCTGAAAGAAACCGAATGGTGAAAATAGGAAATTAAGGAGGGAAAATACATAAATCTATTATTATCACCAAACAGACTATTTTCGTGAAGTGGACCTATAATTTAACCTTAGGAGCTTCTTTTAGTTACAAGGATTACAAATTGGTTGTAAAATGGAAGTGCAAATTTTCCGTTCCCCACAAATCTCCGACTCCCTAAAATAACAGCCAAGTAACTAATTGTGAGTTACGGGCAGAAGGGGTGAAAAAGGAGAAACTGCTTCTATTTGTGGAGTAACAGCTAACTAGTATAACTTGCAAATTATATAAAATAAAAGGATAAAGCGCCATTTCTTATCAGCCATTACCCTGCTCCCTACAAGAATTCAAGTCGTTGAAGTCGATATATTAAAGTATTACACAAGACAGGACCTGTGTGCTTGTCGAGTGTTTCGGGTGTGTGTTGCTCGCCGAATGGCTTCATGTGTAAGGGTTTTGGGTCCGGTTTACCTCATAAACTGGACCAAAGTTGTTCCTTTCAAACTTAATACAATGACGCGCAGCTCTCCTGCGGGTTCTCAAAACACAAGACAGGACGAATCAGTTCTTTGGTAGTGATGGAAGTGTGCCCTCAAGCAATGCCATCCATCTGAAGCAACAGCTACGGGGCAGGGTATAAACAATGACAGCATTGCTCAGTGTTGTCTGGTTGATCTTTTAGGTCAACTGCAGATTCTATGTTTATGCTGAAGGTTTGCATCCACTGAAGTTATTTTCAGAAACTCATAGGTAAAGATATGCCAAAGTCCAAACTGGAGTCTAAAAATCGTAGCTCAAGTTGGTGACAGGGGTACCAGTCCATCAGTGAAAAATAAACCGTGAGCTGCAACAATGTGAGTGTACAATTAGATGCAATAATTATCAATTGATCTCTAAAAGAACTAGTGCTCACATTGTCAAGTTTGCTTGCATCTTCTTCCCGAAGTTCAATCCAAGCTGTAGACGGCTTGCCTGAAATGGATGAAAAATTAATGGGGGCACAGGTATTTAGCTCAAGGTTGTACTACTAAATACCGGTTGACACACTATTTTTACACCCAATCCAAGCAGGACCTTAACCTTTAAACTTCAAAGTCACAATATTTGATGCATGCTCTGCATAAGCACTAGCTTTACCACGTGGTGACTAAATTTGCCCTCCGATTCATATTAGTAGTTGACTCTAGTATGGATCTATTTAGAACTAAAATGTGTAAAGGTCCATTCATATTAGAGTCAACTAATATGAATCGGAGGGAGTACATAACTTTATCAAGAGCATATAAGTAGAATATTCACCAAATTCGTGCCAAAATGAGGAATATTGTAGCTGATTAATTTAAGGGACTCACTATCTGGACATCTGCAAGAAAGAACCAGGAACCAACATTAAAAATCATCAGTCTACACGGGAATCAAAGATCTTTCCCTTAAAACCTTCCTCGCTAACAATATTTCCATGCCCTTAACGATTTGCACCCAACTTAAGTTATTTCCGGAAATGCACAAGTAAAGATATGCCAAAGCCAAACCGAAGTCTAAAAATCCTTGCTCAAGTTAGTGAAAGGATTACCAATCCATCAGAAAAAAATAAATTGTGAGCTGAAACGGTGGAAGCGTAAAATTAGACGCACTAGTTATCAATTGATGTATAAAATAACCAATCACCTTGTCACTTTAGCTGGTATCTGAGTACGAAGTTGAATCCAAGCTATAGACAAAGCTTTAACCGATTTAGCTTGAATATACCCTAGAAAACTTTCTCAAGGGCAAACAGGCAGAACCTTCATTAAATCTCAGTAAATTCATGCCAAAAACAGGAATATTGTCCCTAACTAATTTAAGGGATTTTCTATATGGACATGTGCAAGAAAGAAGAAAGAACCAGGAACAATCATCAACCTACAAGGGAATCAAAGATCTTGCTCTCAAAGCTTTCCTTGCTAACAGGGTTCCGCGCAAGCAAAGCTCACGAATTGTGCTTTTCTCAGAATAACATGTCCACATCAAACATTCAAATTTGTTTCTAATACTAAATTCATTGTGCCACTTGCCTACCACTAAATTGACTAATAGTTGGCATTATGATGCTATCTACTATTCCTATAAAGCATGAATATTTCACCTAGAAATTGGCTAATGAGCTGATACACGACCACATGTCTGCCGTAAGGCATCTGATCAATGATAAAGAAGATGAAAGGAGATGCTCTTTTATCTTCCTGAAGAAGGCTCGCTCAAGACAATATGATTTATAAACAACCTTGAGATACTTTCCAAGATGACCAAAGTATGATATAATGTACCTAGTATGAGTATCACATTGACGATCCAGATGTGCAGAAAGAGGCCACATTGGACTGTGCATAATGGTCACAATTTCCAGTGGCATTACATGTATTTCCTTTGGGAGCCTATAAAATCTAACTCAGAGATAAGAGATAAATAAAAAAAATTAATTAATAGGTGTACAACAAAAGACGAAAGACAAACATACTAATAGTCATCATTTTTTATGTGTGGCTCGCAATAGTGAATAAATGCAACCATGGAAGATTTAGTCAATCACCATACTAGATAAGACATTGCAATTAGTAAGCATATGATTCAGAATGGATGCTGCTGATAGGTCATACATACCAAACAAAAGGGAAAAAATAATAATTTATTCGTGTCATAAAAGTGAAATCTCACGAATTTAGATTAAGATGTTTACTTTTGAATCACTCGGCCGATAATGGTCTCCAAGAAAGCGTAAACTCAACAAAAATGTATATATTACAGTAGAAATAGTCTGTCCAGTGACTGCTGATATTCTGTTTTTAGGAGATGTCAACAGCTCAATTTTAGGTGAAAGAAAAAAAGATACTATACAAAAACATGTATTAAGCAACAGAGAAGTGTTACCCATCCTTTTCTTTAACTGCAGAAGGACAACTAATGCAACATGCCAATTCCTGTTACAGGGGTATATTTATCTTAAGTAGGGCAACACGTGATAACATGAGCATTAGCTTATAATATTTCTGATCATATACTCATAAAGAGTCAGATATCTACAGTGCGTGCTAGGTTGCTCCGGGAGTCCGGGTAGAGAGACTCTTTAGATGTTTTAGTACAGGTTACAGTATGGCGGAGGTCTGACAAAAATATATTAAAAATAGATCAAATATGTACAAAAAGAGTCTGCAAGACCGCAAAAAAATGAAATTACAACAAACATTCAAAGGATCCTGCCTAACATTACCTCGCGCAGATGGGTTCTTATGTTACTTTCAGTAACCTCCTCCTTCTCAGCATAGAACGGTGCAACTTTCAAACTAAAAAAACCAAACAGGATAGTGGCAAACAAAACATAGGGTTGCTTAACCTCCATAGTATTTCACTTGATCCAGTGGGCTGTGGGCTGCAGAGAGTGCTTTAGGAGTGCTTCAGTATCCTAAAAATTTAGGTGGTTGTGGAGCAAAACAGAAACATAAACCTCAGACTAATATTAAAAAATCGCGTGAATCTCGTCTGTCAACCTACTGCTCAGAGAAACTGATAAACTGCCAAGGCGAATAGCATGGTTACCCAACACTGATACACCACATATAAACCTTCAGTATGTATTGACTAGGTATTTGGAAATTGGTGAATAAATACAGAACATTTAAAGTTCCGGTACATAGCATACGGCCAGTCTAATTATCAGAAAATGGGGACATAACCCTGGGCATCACCCTCCCTTTCGCCAGATAGGGTGGTTCTCCAGATGCAAAAATCTGTATGCGTAGTTGCTACTGACTTGATGGATGTAGTCTTACTGATGCTCACTGTTGTGGTATAGTGGAATGTGTCGGTTACTGATGCTGTTTATTTTAGAAGAGCAGGCTTGCTGTTAATAATTGCATGTTGATTCCACGATATATATAAGTTTCTCTTTTTTTCGATAAAAAACATAAGATTAGACTATCTAGGTTGAATATAATCTCAGTAACATCAGGGTGAATTTTGGCCCAAAAATACGAGCTATATCTAAGGAACCTTAGAGCAGATGGACTTTATACATCTCAGCTCTTTACTTGATAGAATCCTATGGGCAGTACACAGGTTTAAGAAGCAAGATATCATGATTGTGTTCAAAGATTTAGACCGTAAATTTATTTACATTTTTTTGTTGTAAATGCCATTAGTAATAAAACCGGGTATTATTACAAGGGTAAGGATTAATCCACTACCTGAAGCCTGCGAGCATGAGTCCACAGCTGTCCAAAAGCACCTGATCTGAAGGTCACATGCAAGCATTGCAATGAGGTATATTTTCAGCTCGCAAACTGTATATTTTAAGACCACGGATGGTGATTTAATGAACTGTATTTTTAGGCAAATAGCACTTGAATAGAAAATTAATTACTTTTGCACAGACACACAATGCGAAAGAAAGATGCCATGAAAAGTATGTACAGTATCTTTTTTTACATGTCTGTGCACACACAGATAATACAGGAGAAAGGTAACATCAAAAGCATGTCCTCTGTATCTGTTTCATGCTCGTTTAGGATAATGTCAATAGAAATGCAGTTACAAACATGTGACATTGCAATCCTCAGACCAAGGCTTTTGTGTAGGGCAGTAGTTGATGCAGGTTACCGCAATCTCAGCTGCACCGGCAAGGCGTCCTGCTGCAGTGAACTAATGATTTAGATAACAGTATCTCAGGATCGTAATAAGCCCGATCTTGGCATGTCGCGAACATTGCTCATGTAATTCATCCATTCCAAGGCTGAAAACAAGTAATTCATCCATTCCAAGCCTAAAAACAAGAACATGTCTGAAACTCTGAATGCATAGTTCTAACTGTAATCAACAACGCGACAGACTGGCAACTGTTTCAGGTTCATCAAAGGTTCAAAATTATAGGCGCACACCAACATAAAATTACCCGAAATATGTATTCTGAATGATATCACTTATACATGTAATAAGATTAGTCTGAGGTTCAAAAGTTAAAACTATAGGCGCAGAATGACATTTGCCCCAATTATGTATTTTAACTGATGTTTAGACACATAAACTGAATAACTGTTACCATAAAGCAAGTAAACACAGTGTGTGAAAAGCCCTCTTATGATATAAGGCATAAGGCAATGAGTACAAGCAATAAACTATGTAAAATCAAGGAGAACCACCTTTTCTTAACTGAGATACGATCATCTATGCTTCAGTTCCCTTCTTCTTATGCATTCTCCTCGCCATCACCACATGCACAGCCCTATCGGTATCTTTCTTTTTTGCGGGGGTGCCTCATCAGTGTCGTCATGCTCTCTCCCTGATTTACTGCCATAACCTCCTTCGAATCTTCCACTCGCTCGTCAACAGTGTCCGCCGGGTGGACTACCGATCTCCCATGGCTGAAGGATCGACGGCGGCGGCGGCCACGCCCACATGGTACTACTGGAGGAGGGCGGCGGCAAGGAAAGTGGAGGTCGCCTCGCATCCCCTCTCTGGTCTCTGGAACGGGTTTTTCTTTTTGAGGATTGAGACAGAGTGGCTGTGCGGCGCAGGGGGGAAGAGGGTGTTGGGCATCAGCTCAAGAGGCTTTGTGGCCCGGCAGAAAATATGTCGAATACTATACGCACCCTAGGAAGGCAGGGGTTATGCAGCCCAGTGGTAGTAGAAGCACTAGGAGAGGGCCCACTAGAAATATCAACGAAGAAAAATTCAAACGCCTATTTTAGAGCAAATAAAAAACACATGTACATCAGAGGACAAAGATGTTCCATTAATATTTGTTGTGCTCTAGGACTCCTTCGCAACAAAGAACAACCTGATTATTCACCTCATGTCGCTTCCCACGCACTCACGTAGTTGCATGAAAAAGCAATTCATGTCCCATGAATTGTCATATGGTACATTGATTTTTCTTCGTGATGATAGCAACCATCATGGCCCAATCCTTGCCTTCATGATAATAAATATATTTTGAAGAAAGTGCACACAAGTCTGAGTGTCTCCCCCTATCGCTTGAGTAGTTGACAAATACCGGTGATAAAGCTGCAAATCCGATCCCAATCATCATGTTGTCACATGTCCAGGGAAGGATGGATAACGTTTCGGATGTACGGACATCCTTAGGCGATTGGTGTGGCGATTTTGGTGGCGACGCCGGGGCGGCTGGCGCTCCGCCGCTCCCACCGGAGCTCCCGACGACGCCGTCGCTGGTCGACGCTGAGAGGAGACAGGGGCACTCCTCTGCGCCGGCGGCGACGCGGCCCGGGGGGAGATTCTGGGTCCTCGCTTCGGATTCGGAGGCGGAAGGCGACGAGGCTTGCTCGGACCCTGGGGAGGGTCTGGAGCCCTCTGATGCGGAATTCCGGCGGCGTCCCAGGCCGGCCACGCTAGCGAGCTTCATTTCGTTAGCGGAGGAACGGGGAGGTACTCTCCGTCATGGCCGACGGCGGGCGTTTGCGCCAGGGGGCAAAGGGTCCCGCTTCTCCGGCGGTCTGGCGCCGCGCTTTCGACGTCTGGGAGACGCCGGAGGTTCGGGGAGACGGGAGGGCGGAGCCCGGATCCCTCCTCAGCGGGGACCGCCGCGGATTCCTCCGAGTCAGGTGCACATGGCGGCGGCGGCGAGCCATGGCGGCTGCAGGGAGGAGCGGCGGCCGCCAGATCCAGATGGGGTGGAGACTCCCGTGCTGGAGGCCGCGGATGGGCCGGCCCATCCATTGCTGAGGCTGCTGCCGGAGGTGCGGCCTAGCAGGCCTCGGCTGGTGGGCCTGCCTCGGGTGGCCGAGCCCATCCAGATGTCCAGCTTTCCCTCGGGCTTGGAGGGAGGTCTCCTGGAGCGGGCCCGGCCCATCGAACCCGGGTCGGTCCGGTGGCTTGGGTCTAAATGGCTGTGGATGCCAAAGGGATGCACTGATCCAGCGCTAGGGTTCCCTGCGAGCAAGTCTGAGTCGAGGCGGCGCATCTTCCGCACACTCAGACGCTTCCCTTCCCCAACCCCTCTCTCCAGATCCTACGCGGCGGCGGTGGTGATGGGGCGTGACGGGCGCGACGGCTGGGAGGGGAGAGATGGCTACAGGGACGGGAGGAACAAGCGCAGGATGGACGGGTATGAGGAAGGAGCATCTTGGAGGCAAGACGGCGGCGGACGGGGCGGCAGGTACCAGGAGGAAGGCTACCAGAGGTTCCCGGACCAGGGGCGGGAGGACTGGGGTTCACCGCCGCCATGGTGGCGGGAACGTGAAGAGGAGAAGGAGAAGGAGCGCGAGCGCGCTAGGAAGAAGAAGGCTGCGGAGGCGTCAAGGGCACGGGGCCAGAACCAACAGCAAGGTCGCCGGGGTGGGGGAGCAGGCGGCCAGGGAGGCAAGGCCAAGGCTCCTGCCCAGGGCGGCGGCGGCGCGTCCGGGGCGCAGCAGCCCCCTAAGGAGAAGGGCAAGGGCAAGCTGGGGTCGGCAGGGGCTGCGACCGGCGGGGAATGCTTCCGGTGTGGCCGGGAGGGCCATTTCCAGTCGGAGTGCACCTTCGACCCTATTTGCGTTCTTTGCAGCAAAGAAGGGCACAGCTCTGCCAACTGCCCTACAAGGGGCAAGCCCCTGATCCTCCAAACCATGGGACACGCCATCACTGGGGGTGGCTTCTTCAACATCGACGTTGAGCCACTCCAACAGATGAGCACTGAGGGGCAGTTCGCGGCGGTCATTCGGTTTGATGAAAAGCCCCTGACTGCGGTGCAGCTGTCCAATGAGCTGAAGAATCTCCTTGACGACCTTTGGGATTGGCAGGTGGTCAAGCTTTCGGACTCGGAATTCTCGGTCCGCTTCCCCTCGCGGGAGACGCTCCTCATGTGGACTCGCAGCGGAAGGCTCTTTCTTCCCCTCAGCGAGTCCAACACCTCCATCCGCGAGGCGTTCCTCGGGCCGAGGCCGTCCAAGGCACTGCCTACGGTGTGGGTTCAATTGACGGGGCTGCCGAGTGACATGATCGAGAAGGAGCGGCTCATGGCGGGGACTACGATGATTGGAAGGCCGGTGGACGTGGATGAGCTTTCTCTGAAGAAGCACTTGACGGAGCCGGTGCGGATCCGCTACCAATGCCGGTACCCGGAGAGGATCAAGGGGTCTGTCCAACTCTTCGTCAATGGGGAGCCTTTTACCATTGGCGTCCAAGCGGAGCTGGGCCGTGGGGCAGGTGGCTCCGGGGGCTCCCCGCCTCCCAAGCCCCCAGCTAGGCGCGATGATCTGGAAGAGGCTGATTCGGAGGAGGAAGAATGCGAGCCTTGGAACCGCCACAGTAGGAAGAACAAAGACCAGCACGACAAGGACAAGGACTCTAACCGCCCTGCTGCCGAGGGTGGTGGCAAGGGGGTTTCCTCGCTTGCGGCGGCGCTTGGCTCCTTCAGCGCCCCGCAGTTGAGCAAGGGCAGTGGAGGTGGTTTCAACCAGTATGGGTCCAACTTGGAGGCCATGCAGCTGGGGCAGGTCGAGGACGCCCGTGGCCCGTCGCCACTCGTCGCCGGGCAGGTGACCACCTTGGAGGTCGAGGCCATGGAGGTGGAGGGGGCTCTGGGCTCGGACGCGGAGCTGGTGTCTGGGGATACGTCTACCCAGGTCACCGACCCGGTCTCCTCTTGGCTGCTGGATAGCCCGTCTAAGGGGGTGACTGGGAGCCCCTCGCTGCTGTCTGCCGGGACGGTGACGGAGGTGAGTGCGGTGTCTGTTGATCTTGGCGACAAGGAGGACGCGATCATGGACCAGGGCCTGCTGGCGGACCACGGCAAGACCGGCGACACCTTGCGCAGGGAGGTGACGACGTCGCTGTCGATGGCCAAGGGCAAGCGAACCAAGGTGGTGGTGGTCGGGGTGGACAACGGAAGATCCGGGGTGCGCAAGAGCGAGAGGGTCAAGGGGCCGGCAGCTGGCGCAACCACCCTGGAAAGAGCGCAACGCCTGGCGGCGGAGCGGAACCTGGAGACGCCGTCCACTTCCGGTAAGTCCGATGACTTCTCTGTTCTTGATGTTCTTCCAGACATGCATATCTCCTCTGTTATCAAGGACAGCTGTGTGGTCTTTACCCCCGGTGCGGGCTCGCCGAGGGAGGCTCTCTCACTGCTGCGCGCAGAGGAGGAGGCGCGGGCGGCCTTCGCCGTCAAGGCCTTGCAAATCCAGCGGCAGGCTGATGAGCTGGCGGCCAGGGAGGCTGCGGAGCGTGCGGCCAGGGAGGCTGCGGAACTAGCGGCCAGGGAGGTTGCTGCTTCTTCCGTCGACACCGGGGATGTGCAACCGGTGGCGGATGCGGCGGTGGTTTCGGGGTTACCACTGGAGCCCCCGTGCGGCGCTGGGAGTGCTGGCACGGATCCGGTTGGGGCGGGGCAGAACCAGGCAGACCAACGGGAGGTCCTACCAGGTTTGGTGCCGCCAGCCACAAGGGGCCGGCCTCGACGTGCTAAGAGCTCCTCCCTCTCGGTGAGGAAGGGGAGCTCCAAACGCAAGACGGCTAAATGAGAGCCCTCATTTATAATATTCGTGGGTTCGGACAGTTGGGACGCCGAACTCAGCTAAAGGACTATATGAGGGAGAACCGTCTGGATATCATTGGGCTCCAAGAGACCATCCGGTCCGACTTTTCCACGGCCGAGCTTCGGTCCTTGGAGTTTGGCGGTCAGTTCATGTGGAACTGGCTGCCGGCGGATGGGCGTTCAGGGGGAATGCTTCTGGGTTTCCGCGATGACAGCTTTGATGTGGGTGCTTGGAAGACGGGGACCTTCTTCATTAGTGCTTCCATTTTGCAACGTAATAACAGGATGAAGTGGAGCTTCATTCTTGTCTACGGCCCTGCAGATCATGGGAGATCTGAAGAGTTTCTTCGGGAACTGGCTTCGGAGGTGGACGCCAGCCCCTACCCGGTGGTCCTGGCGGGGGACTTCAACCTCATCCGCGGCGCGAGCGATAAAAACAATTCCAACATCTGCTGGCCGCGGGTCCGGAAGTTTAATGATGCGATCGCCGCTATGTCCTTGCGGGAGGTTACCAGGGTCGGGGCCCGGTACACATGGACCAACAAACAACTTAATCCGATTCGGTGTGTCTTGGATCGGGTTTTTGTTTCACCTACCTGGGAGGCGGTGTTTCCTCTATGCTCGCTCTCGGCCATCACCCGGATTGGATCGGATCACAACCCCTTGCTGTTGAGCAGCGGAGAGGATTCCCCGGCACGTCAGTCGAGATTCTTTTTCCAATCTTGGTGGTTCCAGGTGCCTGGCTTTGGGGAAAGCCTCGCCGGAAAACTATCGGACTTCCTGTCCAACTATGGGCCACATAGGGGGAGCATTGATCTGTGGCAATTCGTTGCTAGGCATGCTCGCACCTTCTTGAAGGGCTGGGGTGCCAATCTGGGGAAGGAAAGACGGGAGTTCAAGGCCAATCTCCTGGCTCAGGTCGCTGACCTGGACAAGCTGGCAGACCAGTCAGGCCTAGATGAGGAGGGGTGGGCCCTCCGCTATCATCTGGAAGATCAGCTTGTTTGGATGGACAAGGTGGAGGAGGAATACTGGCGTCAGCGTAGCAGGGTGCAATGGACGCTGAAAGGAGACTCGGGCACTGCGTATTTCCATGCCATTGCCAATGGCCGCCGGAGGAAATGTGCGATCCCAAGGCTCATCACGGCCTCAGGGGAGGTTGAGGAGCAGCGGGCTTTGATGGAACACATTTACGAGTTCTACCAGGGCTTAATGGGCTCCGCGGGGGAACCACGGGCGTTTGGTCTTTCCCCGAACCTCTGGGACGAGGACAAGAGGATCTCGCTGGAGGAGAACCAGGAGCTTGAGCTCACCTTCACAGCGGATGAGCTGGAGGAAGTTCTCCTTAGTATGAAGCCAGATTCGGCTCCTGGACCGGATGGGTTCCCGGTCCTCTTCTTCAAAAGATTCTGGGGTATCTTAAAGGCGCCCATCCTACAGCTCCTCAACGATTTTGTTTTGGGGAGGGTAGACGTGGCCAGGCTTAACTTTGGGATTATCTCCCTGATCCCGAAGGTTAAAGGGGCTGACCGCATTAAGCAGTTCCGTCCAATTGCGCTTATTAATGTTATCTTTAAGTTTGTGGCTAAGGCTTATGCGATTAGACTTGCTCCACTAGCTCATAGGACGATCGACCGCAGCCAATCGGCCTTCATCAAAGGCAGATGCCTTCATGAGGGTGCGCTTGCCCTACACGAGATTGTTCACGAGTTACGAGTTAAGAAGCAGAAGGGTCTGCTTCTTAAGCTCGACTTCGAGAAGGCCTATGATCGTGTCGACTGGGACTTCCTGCGGGAGGTGTTGACCTTTAAGGGCTTCTCTCCGATGATTGTTCATCGGCTGATGCAACTGGTCAAGGGTGGCCAGACTGCGATTAATGTTAACGGAGAAGTGGGACCCTTCTTCCGTAATGCCCGAGGGGTGCGTCAGGGAGACCCCCTTTCCCCCATTTTGTTCGACTTTATGGTGGACGGGCTCGCTGCCATCCTATCTAAGGCGAGCTCGGCGGGGCACTTGGTGGGCCTTGTCCCACATCTCATCCCAGGGGGGGTGACCCATCTTCAATATGCGGACGACACGATGATCATGATTGAGCCGTCGAGTTTGGGGGTCGCGAACCTTAAACTCCTGCTCTTGTGTTTTGAGAACATGTCGGGTCTCAAGATCAACCTTGACAAGAGTGAGGCGATTGTGACGGGGGTCACGACCGAGGAGCAGCAAAGGGTTGCGAATGCTCTTAACTGCAAGTTGGGCACTTTCCCCATCAAATACTTGGGGCTCCCGATTAGCGACAGGCCGCTGCGTGTGCGGGACTGGGGTTTTCTCCCGGAAAAAGTGGGACATAGGGTTGACCCATGGCAGGGCCTCTTCCTTGCCTCCGGCGGGAGGCTGGAGCTCACAAACTCTTGTTTGTCCAGTTTACCCATGTTCGCCATGAGCCTATATCTGCTCCATGATTCCACTCACAAAGCCATGGACAGGTCCAGGGCCCGTTTCTTTTGGGAAGGAGTGGGCGACAAACGGAAGTACCATATGGTGGACTGGGACACGGTGTGCAAACCCAAAGAGCTTGGAGGATTGGGAATCCTTAACACCAAAACCATGAATTGTGCTTTGATGCTCAAATGGGTCTGGAAACTTTATCAGAACGATGAGGGGCTTTGGGCAGACCTCATCCGGGCTAAGTACTTGAGAGGGAGGGACCTGTTCTCTAGGGAGACGTCAGCAAACGGATCGCAATTCTGGAAGTCGATTCAAAAGCTGAAGTGGCTCTTCAAGCTTGGTGCTAAGCACGAGGTCCGCAATGGGAGGCGAACCTTCTTCTGGCTGGACTGGTGGTCAGGGACGACCCCACTGCGTGCTAGATTCCCCCTTCTATTCGCATGTTGTGCGGATCCCTTCCTCACGGTGCATGATGCAAGGGTGGAAGGGGGAGTGCCGGGGGAATGGCGCATCCGGTTCAGGAGACAATTTGGTCTTGCTGAGACGGTGGAATGGGATAACTTATGCAGAGAGGTGCAGGCGCTGCCTTCTTTGGTTACGGAGGACAAAGTTTCCTGGGCGCTCGAGAGCGATGGGGAGTTTTCGACGCGCTCAATTTACCTGGGTATGTCGCAAGGGGCGACGGTGACCTTCTTTAAAGACGTGTGGCGTACACGTGTGCCCCCCAAGATTAAGATCTTCCTCTGGCAATTGATTAGAGGACGACTTCCATCCGGGGAACAGCTCGCCAAGAGACACGGACCCTCAAATGGTCGGTGTGCTCTTTGTGGGGAACGGGAGGACTGCAATCATATTTTTTTCTCATGTCACCTTGCGAGATTCATGTGGGCAGGAGCAAGGGAGCTCCTGCACTGCGATTGGAACCCTGCGGGGGCAGGAGCCTTCATTGCCACATCCCAAAGGCTGTCGGGTAGATTGCGTAGATTAGTGTGGTTTACTTTTGCTGCGCAATGCTGGACACTTTGGAACATTCGTAATAAACTTGCAATTGAAGGCAAACTCATTGGCTGCCCGGCTGATGCTCTATACCAAATGACTATTCATATGCAGAGCTGGAGGGTTCTGGCCAGACCGAAGGACAGGGGGCTCCTGGACGTGGCGGTGGGAGACGTCAGACGACTGTACGCGAGGACTAGGCAGGAGGCGGAAGACCCTGGAGGAGGAGGTTGATCCAGCGCACCACTTATCTTAGGCTAGGGTTGGTTTGCGCTTGTTGGCTGTGTCGCTCTCGTTTCGTCATGTGACCCGGGTGTGGTCTATGTCTTTGAACTTATGTTGGTTGTGTGCGTAAGGAGCTGTAACTTGACTATTGTTTCATGCCGTATGTGGCTTTATATATAAAGCCGGGCCGGAGGCCTTCCCTTTAAAAACATGTCCAGGGAAAGAGCTAGAGGAGGCGAGCAAGGGGGGGGGTGCCCCCCACCCCCTTCCAACTCCAACCCACCAAACCCGTTTCTAGAAAGTCTTGTGAAAGATACTCTATTTAGCGTACCTTTGTATGCTTCCAAGAGGAGCGACATTGTCAAAAGGATGAAGTAGAGACCAATATTCTCTACAATGGAGAAAGCCTAACCCACCACTACTTGGTCGCATCGAGATAAAGATTGATGGACATTGTCACGATTTCATCTTATCTGTGAATTATCTTTGGTTCATTAACATCGTAAAAGAGTAAACAATAGAGGAGTAATGTTCCAATTGAAGAGTATATCGTGTCTTTCATCGGGCCGAATGTCACACCTACACATACAAAACAAGTGAGAGCATGCCGATTACAGAAATAAAATCAAGTATATTAGAGGACAAATATTTTCAATGTAAGTTTGTTTATTAAGTACGGTGTTATCTAGGACACGCGCCATAGGAATCCTTCATGTACGGCGACAAATAAACCGATAATTGGGCTCATGTCGCTTTTCACTCACCGGTGTAACCATATAAAAAAATGACATTTCATGTCCTGTGGATTATCATCGGGAGGGGTATTTCAAGCTGTTTCCAACAAGTTTGGAGGGGTATTTATGTACCTGTTTTTGGGAAATGTCGGAAAACTCTCTGATGTCTTATATTAAGGAACGGAAGGTGTACTAGTTATTTAATTAATTTGTTGCTCCAATATAGTAAATATTTATGGGGGATAGCAATATATTTTGGAAGCCTTTGTATTTGAACAAGGACCCTTGATAGCCTCTTGCCCCACGGCCCCAATATCTATGGACCGTCCCTGGCAACAACGATTTTGTTTTGTGATCTTGTCTATGAATTATCGCCATTTTATTAACCTAGCAGGGAGAAGATAGGAATTGTTCCAACTGCAGCGACAAGTTAGAGGATGCAGATTGCAGACATAAACTCAGAATGATAGGTTGTAGGAATTGTTCCAACTGCAGCGACAAGTTAGAGGATGCAGATTGCAGACATAAACTCAGAATGATAGGTTGTACCGTCCTCGACTGCAAAGTACGAAAAAAAGATACCTACAACTCTATGAACGAAAATTGAAGGAGGTGGTGAAAAAAGGACATTCAAGGCTGGGGGCTGTGCCCCCCTTAAGGCCTTGTTTGGTACTAGTGTTTTAGTGGGGATCAGTGGGGATAATACTCTAGAGTATTAAGTGACAGCAGAGATTCATCCAATCCCCACAAAACCCCATCCCCAATCCACTAGGTAGAGGTAGAGTATTGGGGATTGAAAAAATTACACTAAATTTTGGGAAAAGTGGGGATAAGTAGGGATTAAACTCGCTCATACTCTAGCACCAAACATGCATTGGGGATAAGTGGGGATTTAAAGTTTGGAGCGGATTATCTCCTCTAATCCCTAGTAAAACTCTGGTACCAAACAAGCCCTAAAAAAGTACGACCAGTTTTCTTGCCGGCTTACGTTTTTTTGTTGGGTTTTCGCTTTCTGTCCGGTTTCACTTTGTCTGCCGGTATTTTCTAGATTCTCGATTTTTTTTATATTGAAATACAATGGATTCATAAAAAAATGAAAATTGTTAAGATTTAAATCTCGTTCAGGTTTTGAAAAAAGTTCATATTTTAGAAATGCTTAAATTTGAAAACAATTAATTTTTGAAGATGTTTGGATTTTACATTTGATCATATTTTTAAAAAATCTGATTTAAAAAAGTTCAGATTTCAAAAATGTTCACATTTTTAGTTCCTCTCCTCTATGCTAGACACTAGAGATCAAATCCTAACATCTACGAAGTATGCTTCCTTTTTTACGAACTTGAACAAATTTTGAAATTAAACAAAACACTTGAACAAATTTCAAAATGGGGAAAAATTAAATCTGAGCAAATTTCAAAACTGAACAAAAAATTTAAATTTTCTCAAATTTAAAATTTGCTCAAATTTGAAATTTGCTCCAATTTAAAATTTGCTCCAATTTAAAATTTGCTCCAATTTAAAATTTGCTTCATTTTAAAATCTGCTCGAATATGAAATTTGCTTGAATTTGAAAGTTCCTCCAATTTTAAATTTACTTATATTTAAAATTTGCTCCAAATTGAAAAAGGAAAAACGGAAAAATGAAAAAGAAAAGGAAACCCTGAAAAAAAATAAACTGGCAAAAACCAACCGAACCAAAGAAAACCATGGAAAAACCCGAAAAAACTCAAAGCCACGTTACATGGGCCACGGCCCGCTCACTTTCCCACGTTGGCCGGCGTTAATCCGCCCCGCTAATGAGCGGAAAATAGGATTTTGGGAAGAGCTCCCGCAATAAACTCGTCCAATATGCTCGTCTGGCAGTTCTTGGACTTCCAACCAGCCCAACACAACGTACTAAAGCCCAGCCTCCGGAAAGAGAGGATCTTAAATCCCACGTGACATGTGCTATCGTATATCGCCAAGACAGCTACTGTACCAGTACAAGAAGAACATAACAGAAGGTCGACTAATCTCACAAGGATTTCTAGGGTAACTAGAGATTTTAT
Organism: Lolium multiflorum; assembly: GCA_030979885.1. Taxonomy (NCBI): domain Eukaryota; kingdom Viridiplantae; phylum Streptophyta; class Magnoliopsida; order Poales; family Poaceae; genus Lolium; species Lolium multiflorum. Next base: position 145,020,553 of record CM061747.1, read on the forward strand.
GTGTCTTGTCCTGTGCACGGAATGAAACAGTCAATCGTTGACTTTGATGGCACGCGGTCTAGAGTACACTAGTGGAAAACGGGGCTTCAGTCCCGGTCAATTCAGGCCATCAATCCCGGTTTTCGAACCGGGACCAAACAGACGGGTCTAAAGGGTCAACCCTTTAGTACCGGTTCAAATGTGCACCGGAACCAAAGGCTCCGCCACTGGTGCGGCTAGGGGACCTGGTCCTTTCCCTGCCGGGAGAGAGTTTCTGCCGGTAGAGAAAATGGCCGTTTCTCTGCCGCGGCAGAGGTTTAGGGTGGAGCAGCGTTTCTCTGCCGCGCCAGAGTTTCAGGGTTTTATATTATTCATTCAATTATGCAATGCATACATCATTCAAGAAACCACAAACATCATCATGAATATATAGACATCGTCATGAAATACAGTACACGTAATGCATGTTTACAATATAAAGTCGGACCTCTTTACTATATCTATCTCATATATGCCTAACGACGTCGATCAAGATCTATGAACTCCCGATGGTGTTCTCCAGTTCGGGAAATGACCTTGGTAAAAAAGAATCCCGCGAGTTCCTCTTGAATTGCTCGTATGAAGACCCTCCGTTATGAGAGTGTCCCGCAGACGTATCATCTATATTAAAAAAGGAGATCAATATATATGAATGGAACTCAATACAATTGATGGTAATAAAATAAGATTAATTGTGAAATATTGTTCACGTACACGAGAGTGTATAGCATCCTCCGCATCCCTGTGACAGGTCATCTCACGAATGAACTCGCAGACGTAGTATCCACATAAATTATTCCCGGCTTCCTGCTTCAAAGACTTTACGAAAAAATAGTTCGATCAAACTAATAATCAAGCATCGTATTGAAACAAAATATCAAAGAGATTCACGGACATAGCTATATATATAGTACTACTTACAGGGTAATCTTTAAATGTAAGCTCCGGTTTCCATTTACCCGGAACAGTATTGATGAACCGTTTCCAAGCCCTGCCCGGCAAAGAAAAAAATGACTAAATGAGTTATTGATTAGTTGATGATATCGTCGAATGAGAACAGATGAAGATGCTAATACGAAATTGATTGAAATTACCTCTGGAGCATGGCAGCCATTTTCGCCCATTCCGCATGTTCTTTATGTTTCGAATCCATGACAAGTACGACTCCATTCTTAAGCTCAATGATTAGGAGAATAAAGTGGAAGCTGCACAAGCATAGCTCAATGATTAGGAGAATAAAGTGGAAGTTGCACAAGCATAATGTATGTTATAACACTCACTTGAAGTTGTAAGGAAAGAATATATCCTCTTTGTTTGCTTGGTTCTGTAAAAACATTAGCATGTTGTCCTCTGTGTCCTTGGCGTACGATCGAACCGTAACTTCATGAACGGTGTTTGGGTCAATGAACCCGATGTCATAAGCTTGCCTCTTTTGCATTCGAGCATCTTCATTCTACATAATATATATCGTACAAAAATAATATAGTGAGGATAATTGTTAGTGCAAATGAATGAGCTAAGCTACAGACTTAATTACATAAATAAATCACTTACAGGCAGTAGCAACTGATGACAGATTTGTCGAGGGCGTCTTGATTGAATAACTGAAATAGTTCTTCAAACTCAAGGTTTATCTCCTCCTTCCCCCGGAAGTAATGCTCATCTCTAACTGCCACCGTGAGGTAGCGTTCAGACTTTCGACAGGCTTGCAGGTACCATTCATGCAACCTTCGCATCTGAGTCCCTAGACGCGCGAGCTGGCCAGGTTTGACGAGATCATGTCCGTATCTATACTTTTTTACGACTTCAAGCATTGGACAGTAATCTTCGTACTGAACATCTGCTCCATGAGCTCTAGTCGCCCGTTCGATCATCGATGCCGTCTCTGGATCATCATAGGACTGCACGACGAAGTGGGGTAAGGACTGATTTTCCTGTTGTCCAAGCTGGGCAATTTTTCCGTTTTTCTCGCTCTAGAGGACTGTCCAAGAGAGCGGTCATAATCACTTGACAACTCAGCTTTCTTTTGTCTCGTCTCGGCAAAGTGCTTCATTGTATTCGGTGCTATAAACACATTTGGTGGAGGCTTCTTCGGCGCAAGAAACGCCTTCAGGCGTCTGCGATTGCGTCGCTTTGCTCATTAGTCCTCTCATATGGTAACAACTCTGGAGTCTTGGACCTCTTCGGAGCTGATGATCTCTTTGGAGCTTTAATACTTGCCGCGGTACTCTTCCTCTTTTGCTTAGGTGGTTGCATACTTGGAGGAGTCTCCTGACGAGGAGGAGGCGGCGGAGTATTCTCACGCGGAGGAGACGGCGAAGCCTGAGGAGACTGCTCATGCACAGGAGAATCATCACGCACAGGAGAATCATCATCGCGCAGAGGAGAATCATCACGCAGAGGAGACTGCGGCGAAAGAGGCGGAGAATGAGATGGAGGTGGCCTGCTTGGCTTTGACCCTGGAAACACAATGTTCTCCTTCCGCCATTGAACGGTGGTTCTAAGGGCTTCTCCCAGTTCTTTGATTTCCCCATCTTCACCTGCAGGTTGCTCAAGGATCAACTGCTCATAATCTACCATCACTTCATCCACCATCACAACATCATAGCCGTCTTGGACCGAACGGCAATGGTAAGTTCTTGTAGGTAAGAGAATGCTGACCGCCGCCTTGAAGGATAGGTTGAAACATTTAACATGCAGCTCACAAGGACGGCTCTCAGTGAGATTATCCACAGGGGGTAGCGAGGAGGCTCGATCACCTATTCATCATCATTATCCTGCTGAGTGGAAGCCACGCTGCTTTTCCGGTGTTGAGATTGCAGCGGGACGATAGCATCGAGCAATGCAGCATCTACATGCTGCCCCTGAGCCATCTGGGATGTAAGTACTTGGGTTACTTGGGAAACGGTGGCTTGAAGGGCGCTCATAGAATTCTCTAAGGATGCTATACGGTCGGTTTCCCTTGCCTTTCTCCTTGCATGGCTTTTATCAGGAAATATCTTCCTTTCCGGAGGAAAGCCATACTTCCATGGAACGGAGCCTTCTGTGCCTCGTGTTCGTCCGCCGTGTTCTTTGTTCCCAAGGCCACGTGTCAGCTCGTCGTTCTCTCTTTCGGGGTGGAACCTCCCCTCCTCCACGTCCCTATGTGCTTGTTCAAGGGCTTGAATGGGGTGCTTCAGATGTTCTTTCTTATAGATACACTTCCCTGTTTCTGGGTGCAACCTTCCCCCAATCCCGTAGAACCACTCCTTCGACCGTTCGGTCCAACCGTGTGTCCCTAATCGGATCCCTTTGTTGACCAGTTCCGCCTCAGCTGCCTGCCACTTAGGCCGGTTAGCCCTGTAGCCACCTGGACCCATAGTTTGGTGATATTTCTTCAACGCAGCATTTGCCTTATTTGTTGCCGACCTTTTCTTAAATTCTTCTGACTCCGTGCTGTACTTCACGAATTTGCCCCAGTGATCTGTTACCTTCTCATACCTTGCATTAAAGTTTGGAGTCTTCTTTTTCTTGATAAGGCTGCACAATCTTTTCTTGTGGTGCTTGAATAGTTCGGCCATCTTCTTCAAAGCAAAGTCATGGACTGCCTCCTCCATCTTTGCCTTTTTATCGGCATCCTCCTCTGGAGGTAGGTTGAAATGTGCCATGAGCTTGGTCAAAAGGCTGCGTTTGGCTACATCATCGATATAATGACCTGCAGCTGCTTCATCAGACTCTCCCTTCGGCTTGTGCCATTCTCGAACGGTGATCGGGATGCAGTCCCTAACAAGCACTCCGCATTGACTTATAAATAATTTTGCATGCTTGTCGGGAGCAATCGGTTTACCACTCTGATTGATCTCGGTGATGTCGCGCCTAACACCATCGGTCAACATTTTGGCCGGGCCTCGCTTCGACTTTACAGAAGAATTGCTCGATCAGGAGGGCTAAAAAAGAAATAATTCATCGTCAATACAAATTAGTTAATGCATCTAGTCAGCAGCGGCTTAATTTACATACCTCGGTGATAATTGCGGTTCCATCACCGGAGCCATTATGATCTTCTTCCTCACCGGAGCCATCTTCTCTTCGGTCAATAATCTCCGCTCCCTCCCCGGAGTCATTCAAGAAAGTTGCGGTGATATTGTCACCGCCATCATCCGGAATACCGCTGTCGCCATCATCCAGAGTACGGTTGGCTATGAGGTTAGCCATGAATTCTTCTTGGTCTTCGTCTCTGTGTCCCTCCATGCTTTCTGCAACGATTTGGAAGTTATAGGAACCATCATATGATCACATATATAGATATTAATTAAGAATAATGCAGAAAACTGAAATTGGAGTTACATATATAGTTATTAATTAAGGATCGATAATGTAGTGCTGAAAGCAGATAGTGCAGTTACATGCATACATAGCTCGGGTCCATGTTTATTTAACCCTAATACATCACTACTAGAACCTCTCAACGGCGCCGACCGGGTCCTGAGCCGCGCCGGCTGAACACCCAAAGCCACGGAACAATAACATGATCATAGCTAATGTGAGATCCCTGCATAACTGACCATCTGGTCCTATACATGGTGTCTAACGCATACATGTAATGTCGAACGTGCTCGTCCTCCTCTCTAATGCGCTGAGCTACCACCTCCTGCGGGGCCGGCTCCCTCTGAAATGACCGTGGCCCACGCGACCTCCACCAGAGAATATCCGGGTCGACGACGGGACCCGGATTCCGCACCAAGGTGCGCGTCCCGAAAGATAACACCTCCCACTGCCACCCCGGTGGAGCCCTGTCCCGAAGCTCCCCCATCAGCAGCATGTGGTCCAGAATGGTCCTAGCTCCAGGACGCAGCGGGCGCGGCATCGTAGCTATGCAAACTAAAAAATATAATATTGAATTTAAATAACTTATTTCTAATAAATATTACTCACTACTTTTTTTAACATATACATTTTTATCTAACAAATTTTTCTAATTATAATTTTCATTAATTTTTTCTAACATATTTTTTTTTCTAACTAATATTTGTAACTAATATTTTTAAGTAATTTTCTAACTATTATTTCTAACTAATATAAATTTTACTATTTTTTATATAACAATTTTTCCTAATTAACTATACTAACAATATACTAACAACTATATATACTAACAATATATACTAACAACTATACTAATTAACAACAACTATACTAACAATTTTTCTAATTAACTATACTAACAATATACTAATTAACAATATACACTAATTAACAAATATAAATAACAATACATAAGAAAAATATATAAAAAAGTTAATTAGAAGGAGAGGAGAGGCCGGCAGCTCACCTTGCCGGCGGAGGAGGCGGCGGCGGCGTCGACTGGTGGGGGCGGCGACGGTCGAGGAGGAGGCGGAGGGCGGCCGACGAGTGCGGGAGAAGGGTGGGCGGCGCGGGCGGCGGCGGGTGGAGAAGAGGAGGCGGAGGGCAGCGACGGACGGTCGCGGAGCGCGGGCGCAACAGCCTTGCGGCGCCGTGCTCTTCGTCTCCGTGGGATTGATCTTGGCGGAGACGAAGTGGTAGCTGTTATATCCCCCCGTTTGGTCCCGGTTGGTGGCACGAACCGGGATAAAGGCAAATTTGTATGTGCCCTTTCAAATTATTTTCGCCTTTATTTCAAATCAAAAAATGACATATGATATATCAAAATGTGCAGAAAAGAAATCTCTATCTAATAAATGTATAGTTTACATATAAATTTGAATATGAATGTGAATTTGAAGCCATGTACCAAAGTGTCGGCAGGATAAGGACATGCGGGTAAGTTTCCTACCAAGACGCCGCGCGGAAAAGTTTCCCGCCACGACGCCTCGCGGGAAAGTGAAAGAACATCTCTCATATTATGTTTTGAGTGTTTGATGTCAATGTACGTGATATACTAATGTTTGGTTAAGTGGTACAGGGATTATATAGATACATTTGTGTGTGTGTTGGATGTGGTCAGTGCTGTCAAAGAGAATCAGAAAAAGTTCATCAGGCCGGATAATCCGGGCCGGATATTTCCAAAATATCCGGCCCCCAGAATTTCGGCTAAGGACTTGAGGGAAATCAGCTCAGTATAGGGGCCGGACATTTGCCCGGATATTGTCCTGGTTTTGTCCCAGGGCCGGATTATCCGGGCCGGACATTTCAAGAATATCCGGCCCCCTCGAAAACGCTAAGGACCTGAAGAAAAGTGGCTCTGGTATGGGGCCGGACATTTGACCGGACATTGTCCTGGTTTTGTACAGGCCGGACTATCCGGGGGGATTATCCGGCCCTAACTTAGGCCGGATTATCCGGCCCCGGAAGGCTCAACGGTTGGATTTTGGGAGGGGTATTTATACCCCTCTTCTTCTTCCTTACCCCTTTGCTCAATCATTGCACAACAAATCTACCAAGCTACACCACCATTAGAGCCACCTCAAGAAACACAAGATTTGCAAGATCTTCTTCCTCCCCCAACCAAATCTCTTGATCTTTGGAGATTCGAAGGAGAAGCCACCGATCTACATCCTCACCGAAGCGTTTTTCATTTCCCCCTCATTTGTTTGAGGGATCTCATGCTAGTGTTCCTATTTGGTTCCCTAGTTGATTTGTGTTGATGTGTTGTTGTTGATTGTTGTATTGTTACAGATTTGGGAGCCTCCAATTCAGTTGTGGATGTGTGCCCCAAGAACCTTGTAAAGGCCCGGTTTCCGCCTCGAGAAAATCCCTTAGTGGAAGTGGGCTAGGCCTTCGTGGCGTTGCTCACAGGAGATCTGAGTGAAGCCTTCGTGGCTGTTGGTTTGGCTTGCGTAGCAACCACACTCCTCCAAACATAGACGTACCTTCTTGCAAAGGAAGGGAACTACGGGAATCATCTCCGTGTCAACGCGTGCTCCACTCTCGGTTACCTCTATCCCACTCTATCTCCTATACATTGCGTAGCTATATCTTGCTTAGTTGGTAACCTTGTCATAGGTAAATTCACTTAGTTGCATATCTAGAGAATTTACCTTTGTGTCAAACCTAAATTGAAAAAGAACTAAAAATTGGTTAGCACCTATTCACCCCCCCTCTAGGTGCGGCATACGATCCTTTCAATTGGTATCAGAGCCTCGGCTCTTATTTCGGGCTTAACCGCCTAAGAGTATGCCGGACGATGTGCCTCCGGAAGAGGCCGGTAAGTTGGTCACCATGGAGGACATCAATTCGTTGAGATCCTCCATGGACGCTCAAATGGAAAGCATGAGAAATCTAATTTCCGAGCTTATGACTCCGGTCCCTCCTAGGGCTCCCGTCATAGAGGTAAAGGACACGGGTGTGTTAGAAGAGGGAGGTGCTTCGGCATTACCCTCCTCTACTAAACCCGTGGAAGGTGATAACTTAAACACTATCAAACCTCCCATTGCATCTCCTAGTGGAACTAGTGGAGGTGAGAGCTACAATCGAGTAGCTCCACCTTTTCTATCTCCCGATATACCGGTTCCTCATCCCCATTTGAACATCCGAGGCGACCCACCTAAGTTTTCCGTTGATAATTTCGATACTTGGCAATTTGAGTTTCACTCTCATGTTTGCAGTGCCTCCAATGAACTTTGGAGAATCATCTTGGAAGGCTTCAAGCCCTACAACCCCGACAAGTTGACTAGAAGAGAAGCGGTTGATAGTCAACTCAACAACACCGCCTTGCACATGATTCAAACTAGTGTGGGGACACAAGAGCTGCCTCGTGTTCGGAACTACACCACCGCCAAGGAAGCTTGGGATGGTTTGGCCGCTAGTTGCATTGGAAGTGAGAGCACAAGAAGGAACAAGTATAATGCTCTTCGGAATCAAGCCGAAGGATTCATGAGGCTACCGGATGAAGATCATCAAGTCATGTATGGAAGACTCCTCATTGTTGCCGATGCCTTCCGGCTTAGTGGTGCCACCCACATCAATGACTCTTGGATCAAGGAGAAGTACATTGAATGCATGATGCCGTTTGTACCCATTGATGTCAAGACCCTTGTTGGGAGAGAATGCTATTCCTCTCTCTCATCTCAAGATGCCGTGCACGAGATGCAAGCCCTCAAGGTGCTCGAGCAAAACTCTCATGATTCTCGCAATCGTGCCATTGGTATGGCAAAAGGGAACAATCTTGCCTTGGTGGTCAACCCCGTTGAAGAAGTGTACCCTCAAGAACAATATAGGGCATCTTGGAGTATGTCCTATCCGGAAGATTTGGAATGCCACTATCATGATCACATGGCCTTCCATGCAAAGTCATTTTGGGTTGATCCCTCCAAGGCCAAGGAAGACAACATCAAGAGAAACCACAAAAGTGGGTTCACTAGCTTTGGTCCAAAGACAAGGTCATGCTACAATTGTGATGACAAGCGCCACTTCATTGTCGAATGCCCCTATGAGAATAGAGAGCTTCATAATGGAAGGCTCATTCCCAAGGACAAGAGCAAAGACACAAAGGGCAAATATTCAAAGGCCCCCAACAAGAAATTATACAACAACAAGACCAAGAAGGGCAAGAGGCCTCCAAGAGTTGTGCTAGTGACTAGGGAAGAGTATTCTACCGATGAAGTTCAAAGCTCTAGTGATGACTGATGACCCACAAGTATAGGGGATCGCAACAGTCTTCGAGGGAAGTATTACCCAATTTATTGATTCGACACAAGGGGAGACAAAGAATACTTGTAAGCCTTAACAACGGAGTTCTCAATTCAGCTGCACCTGGAAACAGACTTGCTCGCAAGAGTTTATCGGTAGTAACAGTTTTATAGCGGTAGGAATAGTAAAATAACAGCACGGTGAAATAAAGACAGCAGTAGTGATTATAGTAAACAGCAGGATTAAAATACTGTAGGCACAGGGACGGATTAACGGGCGTTGCATGGATGAGAGAAACTCATATAACAATCAAAGCATTTGCAGATAATAATAAAACGGTATCCAAGTACTAATCAATCAATAGGCATGTGTTCCATATATAGTCGTGCTCGCAATGAGAAACTTGCACAACATCTTTTGTCCTACCAGCCGGTGGCAGCCGGCCACTAGGGAAACTACTGGATATTAAGGTACTCCTTTTAATAGAGTACCGGAGCAAAGCATTAACACTCCGTGAACACATGTGATCCTCACATCACTACCATTCCCTCCGGTTGTCCCGATTTCTGTCACTTCGGGGCCATTGGTTCCGGACAGCGACGTGTGTATACAACTTGCAGGTAAGATCATAAACAACGAATATCTTCATGAATCAATAACATGTTCAGATCTGAGATCATGGCACTCGGGCCCTAGTGACAAGAATTAAGCATAACAAGTTGCAACAATATCATAAAAGTGACATCTACGGATACTAGGCACTATGCCCTAACAATCTTATGACTATTACATGACCAATCTCATCCAATCCCTACCATCCCCTTCAGCCTACAGCGGGGGAATTACTCACACATGGATGGGGGAAACATGGCTGGTCGATGGAGAGGCGTTGGCGGTGATGGCGGTGAAGATCTCCTCCAATTCCCCGTCGGAGTGCCAAAACGGAGACTTCTGGCTCCCGCGACGGAGTTTCGCGATGTGGCGGCTCTCTGGAGGGTTTCTGGCGACTTCGACTTCTCTCCGTGCGTTTTTAGGTCGAGGGCGATAAGTAGTCCGAAGGAGCGTCGGGGGCCAGCCGAGGGCCACACACTAGGGCCGCGCGGGCCCCCTGGGCCGCGCCGGCTAGTGTGTGGGGCCCTCGTGCCCCACCTCGCCCTTCGGCTCCGTGAGTCTTCCGGGAAAATAGGGCCTTCGTATAAATTCCGGGTTTTCCCGAAAGTTGGATTTCTGCACAAAAACGAGACACCAGAGCAATTCTGCTGAAAACAGCGTTAGTCTGTGTTAGTTGTATCCAAAATGCACAAATTAGAGGCAAAACAATAGCGAAAGTGTTCGGGAAAGTAGATACGTTTTGGACGTATCAACTCCCCCAAGCTTAGCTTATTGCTTGTCCTCAAGCAATTCAGTTAACAACTGAGCGATAAAAGAACTTTCACGAACACATTTGCTCATATGATGTATATATTCTCATGCTATGGCTAATACTTAAGCAGTTCATAATGAGATACATGCAAATAAGATCATCCAACAGCTATGTCAATCATGGAGAGGTACCAACAATTAATAATAAGCATCATGAATCATGTATATAAGCAGGATTGCAATGTTCATAAGAGAATATGATAAAGTGGTATCTCGCTTGCCCGTATTTGATCGGCAAAACATAAATGCCCAGGCACCTTTGAGTTCATAGAAAGACTAGAAGTAGTGATTGTCAAAGATAAAAGCATCAAAGTTATACCACAATCAATCATATTTTGAGACAAGCATATTATACTAAGAATGACAGTTGTGCTCTCAAGATAGTGCTCAAAGAAAGAATGGAGACACAACATAAAAGTAAAAGATTGACCCTTCGCAGAGGGAAGCAGGGATTAACATGCGCTAGAGCTTTTCATTTTTAAAACAGGAGTAAAATTATTTTGAGAAGTGCTTGTTGTTGTCAACGAATGGTAATGGGTACACTAACTACCTCATCAACCGGACTCCCAAGAGCGGCTCCCATGAATTATTTGCATGTTTATGTGGCACTCCTTCCAACCTTTCTTACACAAACCATGGCTAACCGAATCCTCGGGTGCCTGCCAACAATCACATACCATGAAGGAGTGCCTTTTTATTTAAGTTTTATTATGATGATGACACTCCCCCCAACCTTTGCTTACACAAGCCATGGCTAACCGAATCCTTCGGGTGCCGTCCAACAATCACAAACCATGGAGGAGTGTCTATTTAAGTTAATTAATTTGGGACTGGGAATCCCATTGCCAGCTCTTTTTGCAAAATTATTGGATAAGCGGATGTGCCACTAGTCCATATGAGAGTCCGTCAAAAGTAAATGACAAGGTTGAAAGCTAAACACCACATACTTCTTCATGAGCTATGAAACATTAACACAAATTGAGAAGCATTTTGAAAGTTTTAAAGGTAGCGCATGAGAATTTACTTGGAATGGTTTGAAATGCCATGCATAGGTATTTATGGTGGACACTTTGGAACAACTTGGTTTTCAGGTGTTTGGAAGCACGAGCGGTGTTCCCGCTCAGTACAAGTGAAGGCTAGCAAAAGACTAGGGAGCGACAAATCAAGAGAGCAGTAACTGTCATAATCATGCTTGCGGCAAAATAAATTAATGGAGGCATAAAAGTGATACAAGAACTCTGGAGCAATATAAATCATCGAGGCTTAATTGACTTTTTTTTTAGTCATATGCATGCGTGAGCATGTGCCAAGTCGATATAAATGAATTATTCAGAGGAGGATACCACAATGCCATACTTACTTATGAATAAAACAATGCAAGCGAACATCCATGACATGCTACTCATATTAATAAATTGGAGCTAAACATGAGAGATCATGAACTACTAGACTTTCTCAAATAACATATACCTCACATGAACCAACTAAGCATGCTCACATGGATGAGTATATGTACAAAAATGAAAACAAATAGAGTTCATACCAGCCTCTCACCACAGTCCAATTGTTGTAGATCGTCATTATTGCCTTTCACTTGTGTAGCTTGGATAATATGAAATGAAAACCACGCTCCAGCCACCGAAGACCATTGAACTCATGATGAACTTTACAAACCAAAGAAGAGCAGCAAATATTTTTGGTGTTTTCAAATTGGAAACAAGAACAAAAGAAACAAGAAAACAAAGCAAAATCTTTTTGGGTTTTCTCATAGCAAACCAACGATAGCAAATAAAGTAAACTAAGAGCAAAGAACCAAATAAACAAATGGTGAAGATAAACAACAGAAATATTTTTGGTCTTTTTGTGTTTTAGGAAAGAAACAAAGCGAAAACAAAAGAATGCAAACTAACAGAAACACAGAAAAGCAGGATGACAGAAATCTGCCAAATCCTGACAGCAGTACAGAAATCGAAATTAACAAAAATCTTCCATTGCTCAGCTCAAAAAGTGTTCAACTAATGAAAGTTAGATAACAACCTGGGGCACGTGCTCAAAAATTGGCAACTCAAAATAACGTTCTGGCTGTGCGTACGAATTTTTTTGGTAACAGCCCAGAATCTGTTTTTGGACAGCACTTCCCCAAATATCATCTCCTCTCATTAGAAAACCACTCTAAGAAACTAAACAAGTATGTACAAGTATCCAGCAACCATAATATGCAAATAATGAGTGATGCCGGTATACCTCCCCCCAAGCTTAGGCTTTTGGCCTAAGTGGAGTTCATTCCCACGGTCCCCATGAAGTGGTGTCTCCGTAGTACGACGAAGAACGACCCGGTTCCAGGTATGTGCTGGAGGAAACATCGGGGTATGTGACGGTGCAGTCGTAGGAGGGCTCGGCATCCTCGGAGTCATGCTGCTGGTGGAAGTCTTGTATCTTCATATGTTCCTCCACCTCCTCCTTAGTGAGCGACCATGATTGCCTGTCAATATTGAACAAACCTGGCTGGGGAAGAGGGATTTCCTTCTCATCCCCGTCAGCAAACAACATTCTATAGACCATATTATCTATAGTGGAATCAGTAATAACAAAATGATGGCTCTTCATAGCAGCAATATCAAGTCTCCTAGGGGTTAATGGCATATCATTAGAATCAAGAGGGAGTCTTAAATGTGTTAAAATGCGCAGTGCAATAGTTCCTCCAAAAATAGGCCCCCTGCTAGACAGGCGGCGAGCAATAAGAGAACCAAGATGATAAGATGTCTGTCCAGTAAGTGCAGCATTCAAGAAAGCAAGATGATAGCTAGAGATATTACTAGTATTTTCCCTACCAAGAATACTAGTAGCAATGTAATATGCAAAATATTTAATGGCGGGAAGTTGAATATTTCTTATCTTGCCGCGCTGAATGGTGCGGCAATCATCTTCGGTGATCCCTCGATAGAGCTCCAACAGGTCCCGGGGGTTGTCATCAATCCTCCTTGCTGTACCTACAGGGGCAATATCCAATGCACGACAAAATTCTTCCAATTCCATAGTAACAGGATTACCATAGATCTTGAATGCAACTGTCGGCTCATATTGCGTGTTGTGGAACTTGAAGCTCTCAACGAAAATTTTGGTGAGCATGTAGTATTGCTCCCTTTCATCTCCCACGTAGGTGGCTAAACCTGCCCTGTTGACAAGGGTGAAGAAATCATCCAATATCCCTGCATTTGTCAGAAAATCATAACATGGGAAGGATGAAGCATTAGGAGCCCCATTGTCCTCTTCGGGCGCGAAGCTAGGCGCGATGATATCCTCATTGTAGGATCGCCTAATCTGAGTGGATGCCCTCGAGGGCCTACCGGTGCTGGTTGTTCCTTTCTTGAACAATTCTCCAAATTTGAATTTCTTCATCTTCCTCTTCTGAAATTTTCAACAACCATTATAAAATTTGATTTCAAGGTATATAATTGAGGGGAACTACTATAGGAACTTGCTAGAGTACTAAACATGCATCAAAACTAGTTTCTACCACTTAGAACAAGCATGCAAGCTCACTAAACATGTTATCTACAGCAGCAAAATATTCAAGATATACTCAACCAAACAAAATTCTAATTGGACAATCAAAGGAGTCACATACCAAGGAGCAAATGTGCCAAATTTCAGACAGAAATCTGGGCTGAGCAAGGAGATCGAGAAATCGCGAGTTCTTGAGCAGAAACGCGAGTGAGAGAAACTTGGTGCGAGTTTTTTCGGGAGAGAGAAGAGCATGGGAGGAAGAGATGCTGAAGTGGGGCAAAGGGGGCCCACACACCAGGGTGGCGCGCCCCCCTTGCTGGCCGCGCCGGCCGGTGGGGTGCCACCCTGGGGTGCCCCACTGGTCAGCCCCAGGTGCTCCCAGGTGCCTCTTCGAAAAATAGGACTACCAGTATAATTTTTGTAATTTTTAGAGAACTTCGAAAAATGCACATTTCTGGGTGTTAAATTAATTATTACTGCGCAGGAAAATGATTTCCAAAATCTTAAACAACTAAAGCATATTGCAAAACAAAATGTGCTACAGCAAGTAAAATAAATGGAGGGAGAAAGAAAGAAAGAAATGTTGTTTAGCTCTCTTATGCATTAAAATATACTTGTTAACAAGGTTGATCAAGTCTTGCTACCAAATAAATTTTATATGACATAAGAAGAAATAAACCTCAAATCAATCATGTTACCTTATATTGAATTGATATGGATCCAATCACAAGAGTTTGATATTCTTCTTTAGGCTCATATATAGGACAATCAATGGATCCCACTTTGATAGTTTTCACATTAAAAATTGTATTAACTCCATATACTTTATCAATCCTCTTGGGAAAATAGACAGTATGTTCCTTATCATCAACATTGAAAGTAACCATGCCTTTATTGCAATCAATAACAGCCCCTGCAGTATTAAGAAAGGGTCTTCCAAGAATAATGGACATATTATCATCTTCAGGCATTTCCAACACAACAAATATCAAGCAATGTTGAGTAACTTGAACAGGAATATTTTCACATACACCAACAGGAATAGCAGTAGATTTATCAGCCATTTGCAAAGATATATCAGTCGGTATTAACTTATCTAAATCAAGTCTCTTATAAAGAGAAAAAGACATACACTAACTCCTGCTCCCAAATCACATAGAGCAGTTCTAACATAATTATTCTTGATGGAACAAGGAATAGTCGGTATACCTGGGTCTCCAAGCTTCTTTGGAATCTTACCACTGAAGGAGTAATTAGCGAGCATAGTGGAAATCTCCTCATTGGGAATTTTCCTTTTGTTAGAGACAATATCTTTCATATACTTTGAATAAGGAGGCAATTTAATAGCATCAGTCAAAGGGATTTGCAAAAATAAAGGTTTCATCCAATCACAAAATTTATTATAATGTTCCTCCTCCTTTGATTTTAGTTTCTTAGCAGGAAAAGGCATTTGCTTTTGAACCCAAGGTTCTCTTTCATTACCATGTTTCTCAGCAATAAAATCTTCTTTAGTGTACTTTTTATTTTTAGCATGCTTTTTAGGTTCTTCTTCAACCTCTTCTTTATCAGGAGTATCATCCTTATCATTATCTTTATCATGTTCATTACCACTTTCAGTTTCAGCATCAGAAATAGAAATACTATTAGGATCATTAACAGGTTCAGAGGATTCTACAACATTCTTATGTTTCTTTTTCTTTTTCTTAGATGGAGCACTAGTTTTAATTAGTTGAGAATCTTGTTCAACTCTTTTGGGATGCCCTTCAGGATATAGAGGATCCTGGGTAGAAACACCACCTCTAGTTGTTACTTCATAAGCATGTTTTTCTTTAGAATTATTTCCCAACAAGTCATTTTGCACTTTAGTGAGTTGATCAATTTGAGTTTGAACCATATGAAAATGTTTAACAAGTATCTTAACATCATTGGAGGTTCTCTCCACAATATCATGCAATTCACTAATAGCTCGAGAATTTTCCATTAAATGATTCTCTACTCTCATATTAAAGTTTTCTTGCTTAACAATATAATTATCAAACTCATCTAAGCATTGAGCAGGAGGTTTTGAATACGGAATATCTTCCCTAGTAAAGCATTGAAGAGAGTGTACCTCAATCATGGATGAAGGGGGAGTTATCTCACATAAATCTTCTATAGGAGGTAAATTCTTCACATCTTCAGGTTTAATACCCTTCTCTTTAAGAGACTTCTTGGCTTCCCTCATATCTTCATCATTTAATTTAATCATACCTCTCTTCTTCACTATCGGTGTCGGGGTTGGTTCAGGTGTAGACCAATCATCATGATTCCGGCCTATTTTAGCCAATAATTCTTCAGCGTCGTCTGGAGTTCTTTTCCTGAAAACACAACCAGCACAACTATCCAGGTATGCCCTAGACTCAATGGTTAGTCCACTATAAAATATATCAAGTAAATCATGCTTTTCCAAATCATGATCAGGCTGAGCTCTAATAAGAGAGCAAAATCTCGCCCAAGCCTCAGGCAATTTCTCTCCATCTTCCTGGTCAAAATTATAAATTCTCTGCAAAGCAATATGTTGAGCGCTAGCAGGAAAGTATTTTCGAAAGAAAACATCACGCAAGTCAATTGGACTTCTAATAGAACCAGGAGGCAAATTATTATACCAAGTTTTAGCATCATCCTTTAATGAGAAAGGAAAAAATTTAGCGACAAAATAAGTACGCATCTTGACATCATCAGAAAACAAGCTACTCAGAGTAGATAACTCAATCATGTGTTCAACAACACTTTCTTTTTCAGTACTGATACGTCTCCGACGTATCGATAATTTCTTATGTTCCATGCTACTTTATTGATGATACCTACATGTTTTATGCACACTTTATGTCATATTCGTGCATTTTCTGGAACTAACCTATTAACAAGATGTCAAGTGCCAGTTCCTGTTTTCTGCTGTTTTTGGTTTCAGAAATCCTAGTAACGAAATATTCTCGGAATTGGACGAAATCAACGCCTGGTTCCTATTTTGCCCGGAAGCATCCGGAACACCCGAGAGCCGCCAGAGAGGGCCCTGTGGGCCCGGATGATAGGGTGGCGCGGCCTGGCCCTGCCGCGCCACCTGGTGTCGTCGCCCCTTCGACCTTCCGAGGCTGCCCTTTCGCCTATAAAGCCCCTGCATCGAAAATCCTTACGGAGGAAGCCACGGTACGCGAAACCTTCCAGCCGCCGCCGCGAAGCCAAGATCCGGGGGACAGGTCTGGCACCCTGCCGGAACGGGGAAGTGCCCCCGGAAGGCTTCTCCATCGACACCGCTGACATCTCCACCGCCATCTTCATCAACGCTGCTGCTCCCATGAAGAGGGAGTAGTTCTCCATCGAGGCTCGGGGCTGTACCGGTAGCTATGTGGTTCATCTCTCTCCTATGTACTTCAATACAATAATCTCATGAGCTGCCTTACATGATTGAGATTCATATGATGATGCTTGTAATCTAGATGTCATTGTGCTAGTCAAGTGAGTTTTACTTATGTGATCTCCGGAGACTCCTTGTCCCACGTGTGTAAAGGTGACAGTGTGTGCACCGTGTGGGTCTCTTAGGCTATATTTCACAGAATACTTATTCACTGTTATGAATGGCATAGTGAAGTGCTTATTTATATCTCTTTATGATTGCAATATGTTTTGTATCACAATTTATCTATGTGCTACTCTAGCAATGTTATTAAAGTAGTTTTATTCCTCCTGCACGATGTAATGGTGACAGTGTGTGCATCCGTGTTAGTACTTGGTTTATGCTATGATCATGATCTCTTGTAGATTGCGAAGTTAACTATTGCTATGATAGTATTGATGTGTATTATTCCTCCTACATAAGCATGAAGGTGACAGTGTGCATGCTACGTTAGTACTTGGTTTAGTCGTATTGATCTATCTTACACTCTAAGGTTACTTAAATATGAACATTGAATTGTGGAGCTTGTTAACTCCGGCATTGAGGGTTCGTGTAATCCTACGCAATGTGTTCATCATCCAACAAGAGTGTAGAGTATGCATTTATCTATTCTTATGTGATCAATGTTGAGAGTGTCCACTAGTGAAAGTCTAATCCCTAGGCCTTGTTCCTAAATACTGCTATCTTGCTTGTTTACTGTTTTCTGCGTTACTACTATTGCGTTCTCTGCATGTTTACTTCCTGCAATATTACTACCATCAACTGCACGCCTATTTTCTGGCGTACTGCTCATATTCATTCATACCACTTGTATTTCACTATCTCTTCGCCGAACTAGTGCACCTATTAGGTGTGTTGGGGACACAAGAGACTTCTTGCTTTGTGGTTGCAGGGTTGCTTGAGAGGGATATCTTTGACCTCTTCCTCCCCGAGTTCGATAAACCTTGGGTAATCCACTTAAGGGAAACTTGCTGCTGTTCTACAAACCTCTGCTCTTGGAGGCCCAACACTGTCTACAAGAATAGAAGCACCCGTAGACATCAAGCACTTTTCGGCGCCGTTGCCGGGAGGAAAGGTAAAAGGCACTCATACTTCGGTTCCAGGTAACTACTTTTCTGGCGCCATTGTGTGTGTGCTCGAAGCTATTTCCTTTAGACTCTGCAATTGCGACATTTGGTTTCTTGTTTACACTAGTTAGGCATAATGGACAACAAAGAGCTTTTTATTCTATTTCCTGATTTAAGACATGGATGGTTTGATGCGAAAATTAAAAAACCCATGGAACATATTAATATGAATGCTTTGAACACCATTGTTGTTAATGATATGGAAAATTCTAAGCTTGGGGAAGCTGGTTTTGATGAGCTTGATATTTTTAGTCCCCCAAGCATTGAGGAGAAAATTTACTTTGATGATACTTTGCCTCCTATTTATGATGATTATAATGATAGTAGTCTTTTGTTACCACCTGTTATGGAGGATAAATTTGATTATGATTACAATATACCTCCTATATTTGATAGCTACTTTGTTGAATTTGCTCCCACTACAATTAATAAGAATGACTATGCTTATGTTGGGAGTAGTAATTATTTTATGCATGAGACTCATGATAAGAATGCTTTATGTGATAGTTATATTGTTGAGTTTGCTCATGTTGCTACTGAAAGTTATTATGAGAGAGGAAAATATGGTTGTAAAAATTTTCATGTTACTAAAACACCTCTCTATGTGTTGAAATTTTTGAAGCTACACTTGTTTTATCTTCCTATGCTTGTTACTTTGCTCTTCATGAACTTGTTTATTTACAAGATTCCTATGCATAGGAAGCATGTTAGACTTAAATGTGTTTTGAATTTGCCTCTTGATGCTCTCTTTTGCTTCAACTTCTATTTCTTGCGAGTGCATCATTAAAACTGCTGAGCCCATCTTAATGGCTATAAAGAAAGAACTTCTTGGGAGATAACCCATGTGTTTATTTTACTACAGCAATTTTTGTTTTGTTGAGTCTTGGAAGTTGTTTACTACTGTAGCAACCTCTCCTTATCATGTTTTTGTGCCAAGTAAAGTTTCTATGTTAAAGTTGATGTTATATTTGGGATCGCTGCGCAGAAACAGCATTGCTGTCTGTCACGAATTCTGGCACAAGTCTCTGTAGAAAATTCTAAAAAATCTGCCAATTTACAAGCGTGATCCTCAGATATGTACTCAACTTTCATTAGTTTTGAGTTTTTCCATTTGAGCAAGTCTGGTGCCATTTTAAAATTCGTCTTTACGGACTGTTCTGTTTTTGACAGATTCTGCCTTTTATTTCGCATTGCCGCTTTTGTTAAGTTGAATTAGTTTCTTTGTTCCATTAACTTTCAGAAGTTTTGTGCAATGTCCAGAAGTGTTAAGAATGATTGTGTCACCTCTGAACATGTGAATTTTTGATTATGCACTAACCCTCTAATGAGTTTGCTTGAAGTTTGGTGTGAAGGAAGTTTTCAAGGGTCAAGAGAGGAGTATGATATACTATGATCAAGAGGAGTGAAAGCTCTAAGCTTGGGGATGCCCCGTGGTTCACCCCTGCATATTATAAGAAAACTCAAGCGTCTAATCTTGGGGATGCCCAAGGCATCCCCTTCTTCATCGACAACATCATCAGGTTCCTCCCCTGAAACTATATTTTTATTCAGTCACATCTTATGTACTTTACTTGGAGCGTCTTTGTGTGCTTTTATTTTTGTTTTGTTATCTTAGTTCTCTGAATAAGTTCATCCTTGTGTGGGAGAGAGACACGCTCCGCTGGTTCGTATGAACACATGTGTTCTTAGCTCATAATATTCATGGCGAAGTTTCCTCTTCGTTAAATTGTTATATGGTTGGAATTGGAAAATGCTACATGTAGTAATTCTAAAATGTCTTGGATAATGTGATACTTGGCAATTGTTGTGCTCATGTTTAAGCTCTTGCATCATATACTTTGCACCTATTAGTGAAGAAATATATAGAGCATGCTAAAATTTGGTTTGCATAATTGGTCTCTCTAAGGTCTAGATAATTTCTAGTATTGAGTTTTGAACAACAAGGAAGACGGTGTAAAGTCTTATAATGTTTACAATATGTCTTTTATGTGAGTTTTGCTGCACCGGTTCATCCTTGTGTTTGTTTCAAATAACCTTGCTAGCCTAAACCTTGTATCGAGAGGGAATACTTCTCATGCATCCAAAATCCTTGAGCCAACCACTATGACAATTGTGTCCACCATACCTACCTACTACATGGTATTTCTCCGCCATTCCAAAGTAAATTGCTTGAGTGCTACCTTTAAACAATTCAAAATTTACTACCTCTTATTTGTGTCAATGTTTTATAGCTCATGAGGAAGTATGTGGTGTTTTATCTTTCGATCTTGTCATTTACTTTTGACAGACTTTCACAATGGACTAGTGGCTTCATCCGCTTATCCAATAATTTTGCAAAAAGAGCTGGCAATGAGGTTCCCAGCCTCAATTAATTAACTTGCATTAATAATTCTCTTCACATGTTTTGCTCTGATCTATCAGTAAGCAACTTAATTTGCAAATAGACACTCCTCCATGGTATGTGAATGTTGGAAGGCACCCGAGGATTCGGTTAGCCATGGCTTGTGTAAGCAAAAGGTTGGGAGGAGTGTCATCCATAAATAAAGAAAAACTAAACTAAAGTACATGTGTAAACAAAAGAGAAGATGGATGATCTACCTTGCTGGTAGAGATAACGTCCTTCATGGGAGCCGCTCTTGAAAGTCTGGTTGATGAGGTAGTTAGAGTGCCCACTACCATTCGTTGACAACAACAAACACCTCTCAAAATTTTACTTTTATGCTCTCTATATGTTTTCAAAATAAAAGCTCTAGCACAAATATAGCAATCGATGCTTTCCTCTTTGAAGGACCTTTCTTTTACTTTTATTGTTGAGTCAGTTTACCTATCTCTCTCCACCTTAAGAAGCAAACACTTGTGTGAACTGTGCATTGATTCCTACATACTTGCATATTGCACTTGTTATATTACTTTACATTGACACTATCCATGAGATATACATGTTATAAGTTGAAAGCAACCGCTGAAACTTAATCTTCCTTTGTGTTGCTTCAATACCTTTACTTTGATTTATTGCTTTATGAGTTAACTCTTATGCAAGACTTATTGATGCTTGTCTTGAAGTACTATTCATGAAAAGTCTTTGCTTCATGATTCACTTGTTTACTCATGTCATTACCATTGTTTTGATCGCTGCATTCATTACATATGTTTACAAATAGTATGATCAAGGTTATGATGGCATGTCACTTAAGAAATTATCTTTGTTATCGTTTTACCTGCTCGGGACGAGCAGAACTAAGCTTGGGGATGCTGATACGTCTCCGACGTATCGATAATTTCTTATGTTCCATGCTACTTTATTGATGATACCTACATGTTTTATGCACACTTTATGTCATATTCGTGCATTTTTGGAACTAACCTATTAACAAGATGCCGAAGTGCCGTTCCTGTTTCTGTTTTTGGTTTCAGAAATCCTAGTAACGAAATATTCTCGAATTGGACGAAATCAACGCCTGGGTTCCTATTTTGCCGGAAGCATCTAGAACACCCGAGAGTCGCGAGAGAGGGCCTGTGGGCCCGATGATAGGGTGGCGCTGGGCCCGGCCGCGCTAGCCTATGGTGTCGTCGCCCTTCGACCTTCCGAGGCTGCCTTTCGCCTATATAAAGCCCCCGCATCGAAAACCCTTACGGAGGAAGCCACGGTACGCGAAACCTTCCGAGCCGCCGCCATCGCGAAGCCAAGATCTGGGGACAGGAGTCTCTGTTCCGCACCCCGCGAACGGGGAAGTGCCCCGGAAGGCTTCTCCATCGACACCGCTGCCATCTCCACCGCCATCTTCATCAACGCTGCTGCTCCCATGAAGAGGAGTAGTTCTCCATCGAGGCTCGGGGCTGTACCGGTAGCTATGTGGTTCATCTCTCTCCTATGTACTTCAATACAATAATCTCATGAGCTGCCTTACATGATTGAGATTCATATGATGATGCTTGTAATCTAGATGTCATTGTGCTAGTCAAGTGAGTTTTACTTATGTGATCTCCGGAGACTCCTTGTCCCACGTGTGTAAAGGTGACAGTGTGTGCACCGTGTGGGTCTCTTAGGCTATATTTCACAGAATACTTATTCACTGTTATGAATGGCATAGTGAAGTGCTTATTTATATCTCTTTATGATTGCAATATGTTTTGTATCACAATTTATCTATGTGCTACTCTAGCAATGTTATTAAAGTAGTTTTATTCCTCCTGCACGATGTAATGGTGACAGTGTGTGCATCCGTGTTAGTACTTGGTTTATGCTATGATCATGATCTCTTGTAGATTGCGAAGTTAACTATTGCTATGATAGTATTGATGTGTATTATTCCTCCTACATAAGCATGAAGGTGACAGTGTGCATGCTACGTTAGTACTTGGTTTAGTCGTATTGATCTATCTTACACTCTAAGGTTACTTAAATATGAACATTGAATATTGAGGGTTCGTGTAATCCTACGCAATGTGTTCATCATCCAACAAGAGTGTAGAGTATGCATTTATCTATTCTGTTATGTGATCAATGTTGAGAGTGTCCACTAGTGAAAGTCTAATCCCTAGGCCTTGTTCCTAAATACTGCTATCACGCTTGTTTCTTTTTATCTTTACTACTATACGCGCTGCATGTTTACTTCCCGCAATATTACTACCATCAACTGCACGCCAGCAAGCTATTTTCTGGCGCCGTACTACTGCTCATATTCATTCATACCACTTGTATTTCACTATCTCTTCGCCGAACTAGTGCACCTATTAGGTGTGTTGGGGACACAAGAGACTTCTTGCTTTGTGGTTGCAGGGTTGCTTGAGAGGGATATCTTTGACCTCTTCCTCCCCGAGTTCGATAAACCTTGGGTAATCCACTTAAGGGAAACTTGCTGCTGTTCTACAAACCTCTACTCTTGGAGGCCCAACACTGTCTACAAGAATAGAAGCACCCGTAGACATCAACCACAAAAGGGTGTTTTCTCAACAATAGCTATATGAGATAGATCAAGAGAAAAATCATAATCTTTATCCTTAATGCTTATAGGAGATGTGGAAAATTTAGGATCAGGAGATAGTTTATATCTAACAGCATGTTCTGCAAGCAACTTTTTAATTTTTCTTGCATCAGTAGTAGCATTGCATTTTTCAATAAAATCATCATCTAGTTCCACATAATCTTCATCAAGATCATCACTAGAATATTCAACAGACTCAGGTGAATTAACAGGTGTAGCAGCATTTTCATTAGGAGTTTCAGTATTTTCAATTTGCCTAGACCTAGCAATTGTAGCATCTAGAAAAGATCCTAACGAACCATCATTATCAAGCACAGCAGAAGCATCATCACAATTATAAGAGGAATTTTCAGATTCAGCAGAAGTACCAGCATTTGAAGCTTGTGGTGGTGAAACAAGTTTACTTATCACAGATGGTGAATCAAGAGCAGCAGAGGTACTAAGAGTTGTACCTTTTCTTGTAGTGGATGGTAATATGGCGATCTTAGTATCGCGAGGTTTACCCATGATGGAGACTTTGCAGCGAACAATATCAATCCAAGTGAACTTCCAAATAAAGCTATGCTCCCCGGCAACGGCGCCAGAAAATAGTCTTGATGACCCACAAGTATAGGGGATCGCAACAGTCTTCGAGGGAAGTATTACCCAATTTATTGATTCGACACAAGGGGAGACAAAGAATACTTGTAAGCCTTAACAGCGGAGTTGTCAATTCAGCTGCACCTGGAAACAGACTTGCTCGCAAGAGTTTATCAGTAGTAACGGTTTTATAGCAGTAGGAATAGTAAAATAACAGCAGCGGTGAAATAAAGACAGCAGTAGTGATTATAGTAAACAGCAGGATTAAAATACTGTAGGCACAGGGACGGATTAACGGGCGTTGCATGGATGAGAGAAACTCATATAACAATCAAAGCAGGGGCATTTGCAGATAATAATAAAACGGTATCCAAGTACTAATCAATCAATAGGCATGTGTTCCATATATAGTCGTACGTGCTCGCAATGAGAAACTTGCACAACATCTTTTGTCCTACCAGCCGGTGGCAGCCGGGCCTCTAGGGAAACTACTGGATATTAAGGTACTCCTTTTAATAGAGTACCGGAGCAAAGCATTAACACTCCGTGAACACATGTGATCCTCACATCACTACCATTCCCTCCGGTTGTCCCGATTTCTGTCACTTCGGGGCCATTGGTTCCGGACAGCGACATGTGTATACAACTTGCAGGTAAGATCATAAACAACGAATATCTTCATGAATCAATAACATGTTCAGATCTGAGATCATGGCACTCGGGCCCTAGTGACAAGCATTAAGCATAACAAGTTGCAACAATATCATAAAAGTGACATCTACGGATACTAGGCACTATGCCCTAACAATCTTATGACTATTACATGACCAATATCATCCAATCCCTACCATCCCCTTCAGCCTACAGCGGGGGAATTACTCACACATGGATGGGGGAAACATGGCTGGTCGATGGAGAGGCGTTGGCGGTGATGGCGGTGAAGATCTCCTCCAATTCCCCGTCCCGGCGGAGTGCCAGAACGGAGACTTCTGGCTCCCGCGACGGAGTTTCGCGATGTGGCGGCTCTCTGGAGGGTTTCTGGCGACTTCGACTTCTCTCCGTGCGTTTTAGGTCGAGGGCGATAAGTAGTCCGAAGGAGGGCGTCGGGGGCCAGCCGAGGGGGCCACACACTAGGGCCGCGCGGCCCCCCTGGGCCGCGCCGGCCTAGTGTGTGGGGCCCTCGTGCCCCCACCTGGCTCGCCCTTCTGGCTCCGTGAGTCTTCTGGGAAAATAGGGCCTTCTATAAATTCCGAGGTTTTTCCAAAGTTGGATTTCTACAAAAACGAGACACCAGAGCAATTCTGCTGAAAACAGCGTTAGTCCGTGTTAGTTGTATCCAAAATGCACAAATTAGAGGCAAAACAATAGCGAAAGTGTTCGGGAAAGTAGATACGTTTTGGACGTATCAATGATGAAGGAGAAAGCTCAAAGGAAGTGGCCGCCATTGTCACTACCAACATTCCCTCTTCATCTCTCTTTGAATCCCCCAATGAGAATCCTCATAACAAGAATGCACATTGCTTCATGGCAAAATCCTCCTTGGACACATCTATTGTGCTATCAACTCAAGAAGAATATACCTCCGGAGATGATGATGTTGATGATGAAGAAGATGCAACCTCTAATGGATTGGTCGCTCTTGCCTCCCTCTCCACTAACTCTTCATCACCAAGTGAATCCCCCAATGAGATCATTCATGTGGAGGAAGAAAGTTGTCTCATGGCTAAATCCTCCGAGGTATCATCTCCTAGCCCCTCTATGCCTAACATATCAAGTGATCTAGGGGTTGATGATGCTAGTCTAAAAGTGAAACAAGAAATGCTAGAATTTGATGAATTCATTCTTAACCTACAAGGTATCAACAAAAAGCATGTTTCAAATCTCATGGCTCGTTTAGCTCAACAAAATGCTACTCTTGAGAAAAAGGGTCAAATAGAGAGAGAAGACTCTCTTGAAATCCATGCTCTTAAAAATGCTCTTGAGGAAAGTCAAGAAACTATAGCTTCTCTTGAGGAGAGGCTAGAAAATCTTGAAGAGCCTCAAGATGAAATTAACAAGCTCACTAAAGCTAGAGATCATGCTAGGGCTAAGACTAAATTGCTTAAAAAGGAAATGGCCCAATTTGGTGTTGATCATGAGAAACTTGTGAAGGATCTAGATGAACTAGACAAAGCTCACAAAGCTTTGAAGAGTGAATACGCTCTCCTATCCAAGTCAAATGAGCAACTTCAAATTAGGCTTGCTTCATATGATGTGCCTAGTTCCTCTACCCCTTCATGTGATCATGCAAATATTGTTGAGGAAAATGCTAGGTTGAAGGATGAACTTGCTAAGGCCTCCTCTCCCCAAAGTAAACTTTCTTTGGATGATCTCTTGAGTAAGCAAAGATCAAACAATGGGAAGGAGGGCCTTGGTTATGGAGCCAAGGCAAAGAAGGCAAACAAGCAAAAGGCCAAGCCCGCACAAGAGAAGAAGAAAGATATCACTAATGGTGAAGCCCCTAAGGGCAAAACCATTAATGATGATGATGCGGGAAATGCTAACCCTCACTATGTTTTATTCAAAGATTATTATGGTGATGTTTATGCTAAATATGTTGGCCCATATGATGGTTATGTTGCTTGGTCTATTTGGGTCCCAAAGACCCTTGTTGCTAACAAAAGAGGACCCATTGAGAAATGGGTACCTAAATCCAAGCATTGATCTCATGTAGGACTATGCCGCCGGAGGTTCAAAATGGGTACTTGATAGTGGATGTACAAGTCATATGACCGGCGGCAAGAACCTCGTCAAGGAGTTGAGGCCCAACATAAACAATATCACCGTCTCCTTTGGCGATAATTCTACATCCGAGGTATTGGGTTTTGGCAAGGTTGTGGTTGCACACAACATAACTCTTGTGGATGTCATGCTTGTCAAAACCCTTGGTTACAATTTGCTTTCCGTTTCCGCCCTTGGCAAGATGGGTTTCGCCGTCTTTATTGATAAAGATATTGTGGTCCTCTTGTGGAGCAAGACTCTAAAAGTCGCTTTCGTTGGGTATCGCGAACATAACTTGTATGTGGTGGACTTTTCGGGGACCACCACTTCAAGTGCGATGTGCCTATTCGGAAAGGCGGATGTGGGTTGGTTGTGGCATCGCCGCCTAGCCCATGTCAACATGAGAACTTTGCAAAGTCTTCACAAGGGGAACCATATTGTGGGACTAATGGAAAATGTTTCTTTTGCCAAAGATCGTGTTTGTAGGGCTTGTGTTGAAGGCAAAATGCATGACTCTCCGCATCCAAGCAAGACTATCATCTCTTCCAAGAGGATCTTGGAGCTCCTTCATGTGGATCTCTTTGGTCCCGTTACTCATGCAAGTCTTGGTGCGAAGAAACATTGCTTGGTGATTGTTGATGATTACTCAAGATACACTTGGGTCTACTTTCTCAAGACGAAAGATGAGACTCAACAAATATTCATTGACTTTGCCACCGAGGTGCAACGCCAACACAACCTCCTCATTATGGCAATAAGAAGTGACAACGGCTCCGAGTTCAAGAACTACACACTCAATGATTTTCTTAGTGATGAGGGGATTCGTCATCAATATTCCGCTGCTTACACCCCTCAACAAAATGGTGTTGCGGAGAGGAAGAACCGGACTCTTATGGATATGGCAAGATCTATGATGGCGGAGTATAAATCCCGCTATAACTTTTGGGCCGAAGCCATCTCCACCGCTTGCCACTCTTCTAACCGGCTCTATCTCCGCAAGGGATTGAACAAGACTCCATATGAAATACTCACCGGCAACAAGCCTAATATCTCATACTTCAAGGTGTTCGGTTGTAAGTGTTTCTACAAAATCAAAGGAGTTCGTTTGTCTAAATTCGCTCCTAAAGCTTTGGAGGGTATATTTGTTGGTTACGGTGCCGAATCTCACACTTATAGAGTCTTTGATATAGCCTCCGGGATTATCATCGAATCTTGTAGTGTGAGGTTCGAAGAAAATGATGGCTCCCAAGTGGGGCAAGTTGATGTATGTGCAGGTGATGAAATACCTCAAGATGCCATAGTAAGAATGGGTGTGGGATTTTTCCGCCCCATTGAGGGACACGGTGTGGCGTCTCGGGAAGAACTATGCTCTACCACGGTGGAGCCCTCATCCTCTCAACATCAACAAACCCCATCTCTTGAAGCTAATGATGCACCAACCCAAGAACAAGAAGAAAACCCTCCCTCTCATGAACAAGATCAAGGACAAGATCAACCAAGAATTCAA
This sequence comes from Lolium multiflorum, assembly GCA_030979885.1. NCBI lineage: Eukaryota > Viridiplantae > Streptophyta > Magnoliopsida > Poales > Poaceae > Lolium > Lolium multiflorum. Next base: position 145,048,480 of record CM061747.1, read on the forward strand.
GATCAACCATTCGATATTTGCGCTTCACCAAATATTGTCCAAGATCAAGCACATGAGGATGAGCATTCTCAAGAAATTGAGGAAGCTCAAATTGAAGGTCAAGACGGGGACCCAAATGATCAAGTTGATCAAGTGACACCTCCAAGGCCTAAAAGAACCAAGGAGGAGATCGAGGCCCGTCGTCTAGCAAGAAGAGATAGGACCCTTGAAATTCGTGGACACACTCATGACAAGGTCCTTGGTGATGTTCGAGCAAAGGTCTCCACAAGAAGGCAATTGGCTAACTTTAGCAATCATCATGCTTATATCTCCGTAGTGGAACCCAAGAAAGTATTTGAAGCCCTTGAAGATTCGGATTGGGTGGAAGCCATGCACGAGGAACTCAACAACTTCAAGCGCAACAAAGTGTGGACCTTAGTAGAGAAGCCAAAGGAGTGCCGCAATGTTATAGGCACTAAATGGATATTCAAGAACAAGCAAGATGAGTTTGGAAATATTGTGAGGAACAAGGCAAGATTGGTGGCTCAAGGTTTCTCTCAAGTTGAAGGAATTGACTTTGGAGAGACCTATGCTCCCGTGGCTCGTCTTGAGTCCATCCGTATCCTTCTTGCTTATGCATCGCATCATAACTTTAAGTTACAACAAATGGATGTTAAAAGTGCATTTCTTAATGGTCCTTTGCATGAAGAGGTCTATGTTAAGCAACCCCCGGGGTTTGAGGATCTCAACTTTCCTAACCATGTCTACAAGCTTGATAAAGCACTTTATGGTCTCAAACAAGCTCCTAGAGCTTGGTACGAGCACCTTAAAGAATTGTTGGTAGACCGTGGGTTTGATGTTGGGCTAATCGATCCCACTCTTTTTACTAAGAGGGTTAATGGGGAGCTTTTCGTTTGCCAATTATATGTTGATGATATTATCTTTGGCTCTACTAACCAAGCTTTCAATGATGAATTTTCAAAGCTTATGACCGATAGGTTTGAGATGTCTATGATGGGAGAGATGAAGTTCTTCCTTGGTTTTGAGATCAAGCAATTGAGAGAAGGAACCTTCATCAATCAAGCAAAATATCTCCAAGACATGCTCAAGAGGTTCAAGATGACCGAGTTGAAGGGTGTGGCCACTCCTATGGTTACCAAATGTCATCTTGCACTAGATCCCAATGGTAAAGAGGTGGATCAAAAGGTATATCGCTCCATGATTGGATCCTTGCTTTACCTTTGTGCATCTAGACCGGACATAGTGTTGAGTGTTGGTGTGTGTGCAAGGTATCAAGCTTCTCCTAAGGAGAGCCACATGATGGCTCTCAAAAGAATCTTTAGATATTTGGTTGATACCCCAAGATATGGTATTTGGTACCCCAAAGGCTCAAGCTTTATTCTCAATGGATATACCGATGCGGATTGGGCGGGGGACAAGGATGATAGGAAATCAACTTCCGGGGCTTGCCAATTTCTTGGTAGGTCCTTGGTGTGTTGGTCTTCTAAGAAGCAAAATTGTATATCTCTCTCCACCGCCGAAGCCGAATATGTTGCCGCCGCAAGTGGATGCACTCAATTGTTATGGATGAGGCAAACTTTAAAGGAATATGGTGTCATTTGTGACAAAGTGCCTCTATTATGTGACAATGAAAGTGCCATCAAGATTGCCTATAATCCGGTGCAACATTCAAGAACGAAGCATATTGAGATCCGGAATCATTTCATTAGGGATCATGTTGCCCGTGGTGATATTGAGCTTATCTATGTTCCTACCAAAGATCAACTTGCCGATATATTCACGAAGCCTCTTGATGAAGCAAGGTTCTCTTATTTGAGGAATGAGCTAAATATCATTGATTCAAGGAGTATAGCTTGACCATCTTGCAAACACACCTTTGTCTCAAAACTTTATTTGGTTTAGATGTGGGCATGGAAATAGGGGGAGTGCGGTTTAAACTATTGAGCTATCCCTCCCCCCATAATGCCAACATTAAATAAAATCATTCTCTTTATATCATATAATGATATGTGAGCTTCAATGATGAGTAGTGGTTTTGGGCCCAAGATATATCTTCGCGGTGCCATGTGATACGTCTCCAACGTATCGATAATTTCTTATGTTCCATGCTACATTATTGATGATATCTACATGTTTTATGCACATTATATGTCGTATTTACGCATTTTCTGGAACTAACCTATTAACAAGATGCCGAAGAGCCAGTTGCTGTTTTCTGCTGTTTTTGGTTTCAGAAATCCTAGTAAGGAAATATTCTCGGAATAGGACGAAATCAACGCCCAGGGTCCTATTTTTGCACGAAGCTTCCAGAAGAGAAGAGGGAAGGAAGTGGGCCACGAGGCCGCCACAACAGGCGGCGCGGCCCAGCCCTTGGCCGCGCGGCCCTGGCGTGTGGGGCCCTCGTGTGGCCCCCGCGTTGCCCTTCCGCCTACTTAAAGCCTCCGTCGCGAAACCCCCGTACCGAGAGCCACGATACGGAAAACCTTGAGACGCCGCCGCGAATCCCATCTCGGGGATTCAGGAGATCGCCTCCGGCACCCTGCCGGAGAGGGGATTCATCTCCCGGAGGACTCTACACCGCCATGGTCGCCTCCGGAGTGATGAGTGAGTAGTTCACCCCTGGACTATGGGTCCATAGTGGCTAGATGGTCGTCTTCTCCTAATTGTGCTTCATTGTTGGATCTTGTGAGCTGCCTAACATGATCAAGATCATCTATCTGTAATTCTATATGTTGTGTTTGTCGGGATCCGATGGATAGAGAATACTATGTTATGGTGATTATCAATCTATTACTTATGTGTTGTTTATGATCTTGCATGCTCTCTGTTATTAGTAGAGGCTCTGGCCAAGTTTTTGCTCTTAACTCCAAGAGGGAGTATTTATGCTCGATAGTGGGTTCATGCCTTCATTGATACCTGGGACAGTGACAGAAAGTTCTAAGGTTGTGTTGTGCTGTTGCCACTAGGGATAAAACATTGATTCTATGTCTAAGGATGTAGTTGTTGATTACATTACGCACCATACTTAATGCAATTGTCTGTTGCTTTGCAACTTAATACTGGAAGGGGTTCGGATGATAACCTGAAGGTGGACTTTTTAGGCATAGATGCAGTTGGATGGCGGTCTATGTACTTTGTCGTAATGCCCAATTAAATCTCACTATATTTATCATATCATGTATATGCATTGTTATGCCCTTTTCTATTTGTCAATTGCCCGACTGTAATTTGTTCACCCAACATGCTTTTATCTTATGGGAGAGACACCTCTAGTGAACTGTGGACCCGGTCCTATTCTTTACATAGCATACAATCTACTGCAATACTTGCTTTACTGTTTTCTTGCAAACAATCATCTTCCACACAATACGGTTAATCCTTTGTTACAGCAAGCCGGTGAGATTGACAACCTCACTGTTTGTTGGGGCAAAGTACTTTGGTTGTGTTGTGCAGGTTCCACGTTGGCGCCGGAATCCCTGGTGTTGCGCCGCACTACATCCCGCCGCCATCAACCTTCAACGTGCTTCTTGGCTCCTCCTGGTTCGATAAAACTTGGTTTCTTTCTGAGGGAAAACTTGCCACTGTGCGCATCATACCTTCCTCTTGGGGTTCCCAACGGACGTGTACATCTACGCGCATCAAGCACTTTTTCTGGCGCCGTTGCCGGGGAGATCAAGACACGCTGCAAGGGGAGTCTCCACTTCTCAATCTCTTTACTTTGTTTTTGTCTTGCTTTATCTTATTTACTACTTTGTTTGCTGCACCTAAACAAAACACACAAAAATTAGTTGCTAGTTTTACTTTATTTATTGTCTTGCTCTCTATATCAAAAACACAAAAAAATTAGTTACTTGCATTTACTTTACTTGATTCATCATGTTTCCTTTTAATTTTACCACAAAAGACATACCGGTAGGACGTGGGTCTATAGTTGGGAGAAATAATATAGAAGAATTTTTCAATCATGTTAGTATTACTGAAGATTTTGAAGATAGACACTTGGTAGAACTTGCACCTACCTATGAAATTGCTGCTGCTGCTTTAGTTCGTATGTTGGAAACTAAATTTGTTAATCTCAATCCTATAATCCAACACATGTTTCTTACACTCGGTGATATGGAAGAAGGGGAAAAGAAAGATTTTGTTTTAGAAACTCTTCTTAGAGAATTTGGTGGTCTAGCAAGAGAGGCTAGAAAGGTCTTTGCTAAATTTAATATGCTAGGTTCTCATACTAACTTTGTTGGTCTCCTTGAAAAAATGGACATGGATAGAATAAGGTACACTAATAATATTAATGATGGTGGGGAAATCAAAGCACCAATACCATGTAAACTCCTAGCTATGAATGATGCACTAGAAAATAACTATGCTTGGCTTGTTCCTGAAAATTTGTTCGATGAGAATAGCAAGCCCAAGACTAATGAAAAGGGAGACGCTGAAACTTATGTATCCAATATACTATGCTTGGTTGAGAAAACTCCAAACCCCGCTGAAGATGCTTCATCTCTTGATAATACTTGATATACACTTTCTGCGCCTAGCTGAAAGGCGTTAAAGAAAAGCGCTTATGGGAGACAACCCATGTTTTTACTACAGCACTTTGTTTTATATTTGAGTCTTGGAAGTTGTTTACTACTGTAGCAACCTCTCCTTATCATGTTTTTGTGCCAAGTAAAGTTTCTATTTTAAAGTTGATGTTATATTTGGGATCGCTGCGCAGACACAGCATTGCTGTCTGTCACGAATTCTGGCACAAGTCTCTGTATAAAATTCGAAAAAATCTTCCAATTTACGAGCGTGATCCTCAGATATGTACGCAACTTTCATTAGTTTTGAGTTTTTCCATTTGAGCAAGTCTGGTGCCATTTTAAAATTCGTCTTTACGAACTGTTCTGTTTTTGACAGATTCTGCCTTTTATTTCGCATTGCCGTATTTGCTATGTTGGATGAATTTCTTTGATCCATTAATGTCCAGTAGCTTTGTGCAATGTCCAGAAGTGTTAAGAATGATTGTGTCACCTCTGAATATGTGAATTATTAATTGTGCACTAACCCTCTAATGAGTTTCCTTGAAGTTTGGTGTGAAGGAAGTTTTCAAGGATCAAGAGAGGAGTATGATATACTATGATCAAGAGGAGTGAAAGCTCTAAGCTTGGGGATGCCCCCGTGGTTCACCCCTGCATATTTTAAGAAGACTCAAAGGTCTAAGCTTGGGGATGCGCAAGACATCCTCTTCTTCATCAACAACATCATCAGGTTCCTCCCCTGAAACTATATTTTTATTCAGTCACATCTTATGCACTTTGCTTGGAGCGTCGGTTTGTTTTTATTTTTGTTTTGTTTGAATAAAGTTGGATCCTAGCATTCTTTGTGTGGGAGAGAGACACGCTCCGCTGTTGCATATGGACAAATATGTCCTTAGGCTTTACTCATAATGTTCAAGGCGAAGGTTGAAACTTCTTCGTTAAATTGTTATATGGTTGGAATTGGGAAATGTTACATGTAGTAATTCTAAAATGTCTTGGATAATGTGATACTTGGCAATTGTTGTGCTCATGTTTAAGCTCTTGCATCATATACTTTGCACCCATTAATGAAGAAATACATAGAGCTTGCTAAAATTTGATTTGCATATTTGGTCTCTCTAAGGTCTAGATAATTTCTAGTATTGAGTTTTGAACAACAAGGAAGACGGTGTAGAGTCTTATAATGTTTACAATATGTCTTTTATGTGAGTTTTGCTGCACCGGTTCATCCTTGAGTTTGCTTCAAATAACCTTGCTAGCCTAAACCTTGTATCGAGAGGGAATACTTCTCATGCATCCAAAATCCTTGAGCCAACCACTATGCCATTTGTGTCCACCATACCTACCTACTACATGGTATTTCTCCGCCATTCCAAAGTAAATTGCTTGAGTGCTACCTTTAAAATTCCATCATTCACCTTTGCAATATATAGCTCATGGGACAAAATAGCCTTAAAAACTATCGTAGTATTGAATATGTACTTATGCACTTTATCTCTAATTAAGTTGCTTGTTGTGCGGTAACCATGCTTCTGGGGACGTCATCAACTACTCTTTGTTGAATATCATGTGAGTTGCTATGCATGTACGTCTTGTCTGAAGTAAGGGAGATCTACCACCTTAATGGTTGGAGCATGCATATTGTTAGAGAAGAACATTGGGCCGCTAACTAAAGCCATGAATCATGGTGGAAGTTTCAGTTTTGGACATATATCCTCAATCTCATATGAGAATAATAATTGTTGCTACATGTTTATGCATTAAAGAGGAGTCCATTATCTGTTGTCCATGTTGTCCCGGTATGGATGTCTAAGTCGAGAATAATCAAAAGCGAGAAATCCAAAATGCGAGCTTTCTCCTTAGACCTTTGTACAGCGGCATGGAGGTACCCCTTTGTGACACTTGGTTGAAACATGTGTATTGCGATGATCCCGTAGTCCAAGCTAAGTAGGACAAGGTGCGGGCACTATTAGTATACTATGCATGAGGCTTGCAACTTTTAAGATATAATTTACATAACTCATATGCTTTATTACTACCGTTGACAAAATTGTTTCATGTTTTCAAAATAAAAGCTCTAGCACAAATACAACAATCGATGCTTTCCTCTTTGAAGGACCTTTCTTTTACTTTTATTGTTGAGTCAGTTCACCTATCTCTCTCCACCTTAAGAAGCAAACACTTGTGTGAACTGTGCATTGATTCCTACATACTTGCATATTGCACTTGTTATATTAATTTACATTGACACTATCCATGAGATATACATGTTATAAGTTGAAAGCAACCGCTGAAACTTAATCTTCCTTTGTGTTGCTTCAACACCTTTACTTTGATTTATTGCTTTATGAGTTAAATCTTATGCAAGACTTATTGATGCTTGTCTTGAAGTACTATTCATGAAAAGTCTTTTCTTTATGATTCATTTGTTTACTCATGTCATTACCATTGTTTTGATCGCTGCATTCATTACATATGTTTACAAATAGTATGATCAAGATTATGATGGCATGTCACTTCAGAAATTATCTTTGTTATCGTTTTACCTGCTCGGGACGAGCAGAACTAAGCTTGGGGATGCTGATACGTCTCCAACGTATCGATAATTTCTTATGTTCCATGCTACATTATTGATGATATCTACATGTTTTATGCACATTATATGTCGTATTTACGCATTTTCCGAACTAACCTATTAACAAGATGCCGAAGAGCCAGTTCTTGTTTTCTGTTTTTGGTTTCAGAAATCCTAGTAAGGAAATATTCTCGGAATTGGACGAAATCAACGCCCAGTCCTATTTTTGCACGAAGCTTCCAGAAGCGTGAAGAGGGAAGGAAGTGGGGCCACGAGGCGCCGCCACACAGGGCGGCGCGGCCCAACCCTTGGCCGCGCGGCCCTGGCGTGTGGGGCCCTCGTGTGGCCCCCGCGTTGCCCTTCCGCCTACTTAAAGCCTCCGTCGCGAAACCCCCACCGAGAGCCACGATACGGAAAACCTTCCAGACGCCGCCGCCGCGAATCCCATCTCGGGGTATTCAGGAGATCGCCTCCGGCACCCTGCCGGAGAGGGGATTCATCTCACGGAGGACTCTACACCGCCATGGTCGCCTCCGGAGTGATGAGTGAGTAGTTCACCCCTGGACTATGGGTCCATAGCAGTAGCTAGATGGTCGTCTTCTCCTAATTGTGCTTCATTGTTGGATCTTGTGGGCTGTCTAACATGATCAAGATCATCTATCTGTAATTCTATATGTTGTGTTTGTCGGGATCCGATGGATAGAGAATACTATGTTATGGTGATTATCAATCTATTACTTATGTGTTGTTTATGATCTTGCATGCTCTCCGTTATTAGTAGAGGCTCTGGCCAAGTTTTTGCTCTTAACTCCAAGAGGGAGTATTTATGCTCGATAGTGGGTTCATGCCTTCATTGATACTGGGACAGTGACAGAAAGTTCTAAGGTTGTGTTGTGCTGTTGCCACTAGGGATAAAACATTGATTCTATGTCTAAGGATGTAGTTGTTGATTACATTACACACCATACTTAATGCAATTGTCTGTTGCTTTGCAACTTAATACCGGAAGGGGTTCGGATGATAACCTGAAGGTGGACTTTTTAGGCATAGATGCAGTTGGATGGCGGTCTATGTACTTTGTCGTAATGCCCAATTAAATCTCACTATATTTATCATATCATGTATATGCATTGTTATGCCCTTTTCTATTTGTCAATTGCCCGACTGTAATTTGTTCACCCAACATGCTTTTATCTTATGGGAGAGACACCTCTAGTGAACTGTGGACCCCGGTCCTATTCTTTACATCGCATACAATCTACTGCAATACTTGTTTTACTGTTTTCTTGCAAACAATCATCTTCCACACAATACGGTTAATCCTTTGTTACAGCAAGCCGGTGAGATTGACAACCTCACTGTTTCGTTGGGGCAAAGTACTTTGGTTGTGTTGTGCACGTTGGCGCCGAATCCCTGGTGTTGCGCCGCACTACATCCCGCCGCCATCAACCTTCAACGTGCTTCTTGGCTCCTCCTGGTTCGATAAACCTTGGTTTCTTTCTGAGGGAAAACTTGCCACTGTGCGCATCATACCTTCCTCTTCGGGTTCCCAATGGACGTGTACATCTACGCGCATCACCGTGCCATAACACTCATATATGGTGGCCTAGGCCACCACACTCTTCTTTGAGAAGAGTTGGAGTTATTTGGATCTTATCGCCTTTTATTTGACAACTCCATGTTCTTATGGGAAATCACTCTAGTTTGGCCTTATTTGCTCATATCTTGCAAACTTGAGTGATCATGTACCATTAACAGTTTGTTTCCTCTAAACCTAAGCCTACACTCATCTATAAGCCATTTCCATCTTGCTCATTTGTCATGTTTGATAAAAACTTGGAGTTTGAGGTTTCTCGGTCGGATGATCTAGGTTGCCCCATCTTATTGGTAAATATGCATCTTATATGTGAGGTGATAGTTTATTGCACCACATATGGGTCCGCAAATAACCAACAAAAGATAGGCGGGATTGGCGGTGTTCTGAAATTCTCCAGAACACCGGATAATCCGCCCCCCAGGCGACCCGGAAAATCCGGCCCGGCCGGATTATCCGCCCTAAACTAGGGCCGGATTATCCGGCCTGGGCAGATCTTGAAAGGGCTGAGGACGAGGCCGCGGGGGGAAACGGTTCAGACCACCCCCACGCGCCTCTCTCTCCTCTCTCTCCTCTCAAGATCGCCGGAGCTTCTCCTCCTCGCCGGAGTTGCCCCGTCCACTCCCTCCCGGAGTTTTTGGGTGGATCGGGTGCTCCTCCCTCCTAGCTACCTTCTCCTCCAAGCGGCTTTCGCAATGGATGCGGGTATGAATCACAATCCCTAACCCTAGGTGTTGTGATTTGTGTGTGCTATTTTCTTGGTGGATTTGGTGTCTAGTTGTTCCAAATCGTTTGTAGTGTACTCCTCTTGCATGCTATAAGGCCGATCTGTTCTTAGACAAGTTGTTGTTTGCAAAATCTGCTAGATTCGCAGGGCCGGATTATCCGGCCCCCGCGAGGACCGGATTATCCGGTCCGGCCGGATTATCCGCCCCCTTGGGGCACCGGATTATCCGGCCTGGAGCTTCATCGCCGCTGCAGTTTTGATTCAATCTATCTTGTTTAGACTTGTACCAGCTTATAGTATGTTCCTAGAGTACATTGCTATATCATACATGACTTATGAGCATTATCTTCTCTTTGCTATTCATCTTTGCTAGTCACAGGTCGTACTTCTCGGGGTACTTCTCGGAGACGCCCAAGGGCTGATCGTTCAAGTGATGAGTTCGTGTCCAACGCTCCTCGCAAGTCAACCTCATCTAGGCACAAGAACAAGGCATCAAGGGAAAACTACAAGGCTATGGACCCTATTTCTTATTCTGCTATCCGCCTGAAGAACTGGTATGAAGACCTCCCAAGGGATGAAGAGACAGAGGGCAGAAAATACTGGTGCATGGAACATGAGTTCATCTATAAGGATATCTATGAGCCCATGAAGAAATTACGTCCCATGCAAGCTATCGATGTGGACGTTCTGGCAATCAACAATCACTTTGAGGATGCCATCTGGGTGACTGGTAGGATGGGCTTGCAGGATTTGATGAAGATTCGATGTGACTATAGTCCAGAGTTGGTAAAGCAGTTCTTTGCTACGTTGGCCATCAAGAAAGATGAGGACCGTACTATGGAATGGATGTCTGGCTCCTCTCACTATAGTGCCACCTTGCGCCGTTTTGCTGCTATTCTTGGAGTTCCTGCAGAAGAAGGCCGTCGTCTCCATGGACCTCAGAGGGCAGAAAAGAATGCAATGTTTGATCTCTATACATCTGCTGGAAAAGTGGGAACGACAAAGGGGCTGCTTCCCATCTATGGTCAGTTACTCCGGTTCTTTCGGTCCACCATCGCTCCTAGTGGTGGTAACAATGATGCAATCCGGGGATCTCTTGTGGATCTCATGTGCCTCAGCCTTCGGTGTGCTCGTGATGAGAATGAGGAACATAACTACACTATTGATATCATGGACTACATCTTCCATGAGATTCATGATGCCATGGTCTCCCGCACTACTATACCTTATGCGCCCTACATCCAGCTCCTCATCAACAACACTGCGGGCGTGAGTGGTGAAGACTTGAGCGGGTACCCTTTGATGAAGCACTCTATCAAGAAGGCCTACAAGCTTAAGCCTGTCTCTTCTGTTGTACCTCCACCTGACTCCTTCATGGGTGATGCTCGTTCTAGTGGATTTGCTCCTGCTCGCCATTCTGACCTCCCTGCTATGAAGAAACAAGTGAACAGGCTCAGTTGGTTTCAGCGTTACATCCTTTGCATGAACATTGAGATTCATAAGGAGAACTTTGCGGCCAGCCGGGAGCGGGCTGAGATTAAGCATACTCAGGCGGTTATTCTGCACAAGCTCAGTGGTGAGCAAGGACCCCCTCCTCAGCCTCCTGCTCACCCAGGTTACAGTGGGTGGCATTCTGCACAGGTTCCGTGGAGTGATCTTGATAGTTGCATTCAAAGGTCCAGTCTCACTCGCCGCTCTCCGGATGCACCTGACACTGATGAAGATGAAGAAGAAGAAGAAGAAGAAGCGCCATCCGAGTCCGATGATGAAGATGTCTCCGAGTGATCCCCATGGGGCGAGTAGCATCGCGCTTGTCCCCTTTTTGGCGTTTCGATGCCAAAGGGGGAGAAGTGTTCTATTAGGAACTCTCTCGGGGATTTGCATGGTTTGGGCACAAGCATATGCGTTTACCATTCCTTTATTGCTTGTGTTCCATCTTATTTGAACTATTTGCTTTGGTTGTGTTCCGTTTAAAACTATGTGCTATGTGGTGTGAGACATTGTTATGGTTTTCGGATTTCTATATGTTGAGATCAAGACTATTATATTATGTGTGATGCTATATCTCCGTATCATATATCTACACATGGGTATGATTTCTAGCATCCTATCTCAACTTCATATTTGTTTATGTCTCTTGTTAGAGCTCATGATGGATACCTCTTGTGTTGAGGCACCTCGCTCCTATGTGTTGTGTATTTGTATTCAAATGCAAATTTCTTATATGCACACATGTAGGGGGAGTGCCTCTATGTTTTGCCATTATGCTTGTCTCTATAGTGATTCTCTTGCAAATCCGTATATTGTCATCAAACACCAAAAAGGGGGAGATTGAAAGAACATCTCTCATATTATGTTTTGAGTGTTTGATGTCAATGTACGTGATATACTAATGTTTGGTTAAGTGGTACAGGGATTATATAGATACATTTGTGTGTGTGTTGGATGTGGTCAGTGCTGTCAAAGAGAATCAGAAAAAGTTCATCAGGCCGGATAATCCGGGCCGGATATTTCCAAAATATCCGGCCCCCAGAATTTCGGCTAAGGACTTGAGGGAAATCAGCTCAGTATAGGGGCCGGACATTTGCCCGGATATTGTCCTGGTTTTGTCCCAGGGCCGGATTATCCGGGCCGGACATTTCAAGAATATCCGGCCCCCTCGAAAACGGCTAAGGACCTGAAGAAAAGTGGCTCTGGTATGGGGCCGGACATTTGACCGGACATTGTCCTGGTTTTGTACCTGGAGGCCGGATTATCCGGGGGGGGCGGATTATCCGGCCCTAACTTAGGCCGGATTATCCGGCCCCCCGGAAGGCTCAACGGTTGGATTTTGGGAGGGGTATTTATACCCCTCTTCTTCTTCCTTACCCCTTTGCTCAATCATTGCACAAGAAATCTGCCAAGCTACACCACCATTAGAGCCACCTCAAGAAACACAAGATTTGCAAGATCTCCTTCCTCCCCCAACCAAATCTCTTGATCTTTGGAGATTCGAAGGAGAAGCCACCGATCTACATCCTCACCGAAGCGTTTTTCATTTCCCCCTCATTTGTTTGAGGGATCTCATGCTAGTGTTCCTATTTGGTTCCCTAGTTGATTTGTGTTGATGTGTTGTTGTTGATTGTTGTATTGTTACAGATTTGGGAGCCTCCAATTCAGTTGTGGATGTGTGCCCCAAGAACCTTGTAAAGGCCCGGTTTCCGCCTCGAGGAAATCCCTTAGTGGAAGTGGGCTAGGCCTTCGTGGCGTTGCTCACAGGAGATCTGAGTGAAGCCTTCGTGGCTGTTGGTTTGGCTTGCGTAGCAACCACACTCCTCCAAACGTAGACGTACCTTCTTGCAAAGGAAGGGAACTACGGGAATCATCTCCGTGTCAACGCGTGCTCCACTCTCGGTTACCTCTATCCCACTCTATCTCCTATATATTGCGTAGCTATATCTTGCTTAGTTGGTAACCTTGTCATATAGGTAAATTCACTTAGTTGCATATCTAGAGAATTTACCTTTGTGTCAAACCTAAATTGAAAAAGAACTAAAAATTGGTTAGCACCGATTCACCCCCCCCCCTCTAGGTGCGGTATACGATCCTTTCAGAAAGTTTCCCGCCACGACCCCGCGCAGGAGATTTCCCGCCCCCAAAGCCGTACCCACCATCGTTGTAGGTGGACACGCAACCCACCGGTGGATGTTTCTTTTTCTGTTTTCTTTTTCTTATGGGAGGAAAAGTACATAGCTCAACTGAAAATTAAGATACATGGCCAGATTAAGTCACAATCAGCAGAACTTGTTTTCGAATGTTGGAGTGATTCAGTCATACTCGTGCCTAGCCCTATAAACGTCGCCACTATAATCGTCGTAGTGGTTGGCGTCGTCGTCGCTGGCATCGATCGGGGTCGCGGTAGTCGAACCTCGACGGGTGAGCACGCGTGGGCTGGGAATGAGGGTAGCGCATGAGGGGGGCACGGTAGGCCATGATGCTCTGGAGTGTCTGGCCACGCCACCATAGCCGACGGCCGGCCTCGTTGAAGTTCGAACGAGGCGGGCCATCCTCCTCGTGTCTAGCAAGCGCACTCTCACGCCGATTGATGAAGAAGCCGTCCCAAGTCGGGCTGTAGTCGGGATGCCACTGGGGGTTCCTCCGCTGGTCTGGCGTGTGCTCGAAGTAGTAGTGGTTCATGATGGCCATCTCGCGCGCCACACCTAGAGGGACAGGATGGACCGGTACGCCTCCGATGCTCAGCATCCAGCTGGTGGGGACGCGGAAGCCCGTCGGGCAGGGGTAGTTCGAGGCGCAAAGCGCCTCCGCCTCCCGAGGGGTTAGAGATACGATGGAAGCCATGGGAGAGAGTGATGAGAGGTTTGCATACATGAGTCTAGATGTCATATGGAAATGGAGGCCAATCCTACATATATATATATTGAAAAATGGCGGGAAGACGAAGGCGGGAAGCGCTGGAAAGTGCGGGAAGAAAATAGGCGGGAACGCAGTGGCGCAGGAAACTTTCATCCCGGGTGGGGGCTCAAACCGGGACCAAAGATGGGGGGCTTAATCTTGGGGGCTCTGTCGCTTTATCTTGGGGGGGGGCGGGGAGGCTTATCTGGTTTGCCTTATCTGGGGGGGCTTACTTGGGGGGATTAGTCCCGGCTGGATAAGGACGTGCGGGCAACCATTAGTCCTGGCTGGTGGGTACAACCGGGACTAAAGATGGTTTTTGTGTCATCTAACAAAACTGTTGGCGGGATAAGGACGTGCGGGCAACCATTAGTCCCGGGTGGTGGATATAACCGGGACTAAAGATGGTTTTTTGTGTCATCTAACAAAACTGTCGGTGGGTAACCTTTAGTCCCGGCTAGTGGGTGCAACCGGGACTAAAGTTTTCGGCAGGATAAGGACGCGTGGGTGGACGCACTGCTTGATGAGATAAAGCATGTAGCGCATGACGCCCTGTCGAAGGAACAAGACAAAGTAGAAGCGGCGACGTGCCTATAAAAGGAGCATCGATACGCCTTGGCAAGCAGATCAACAAGCAAACCTAGCAAGTAGGGAGAGTTTCATCCCCATGGATGGAGGAAAGGGTTGGGAAATCTCCGTGGCGGAACTTCTCGAAGATGTCGGTGCACACTCCCTACGACATCTTCGGAAGTTCCGCCTCGGAATTTTTTTCCTGCAAGCCCGTGAATGAGTCCATCTCCTCTAACCGTATTGGGCAAAGGGTTGGGAAATCTCCCGCGGCGGAGCTTCTCGAAGATGTCGTTGGTGCACACGCCCTACGGCATCTTCGGAAGCTCTGCCTCGAATTTTTTTCCTGCAAGCCCGTGAATGACTCCATCTCCTCTAATAGTATTGGGGAAAGGGTTGGGAAATCTCCCGTGGCGAAGCTTCTCGAAGATGTCGTTGGTGCACACGCCCTACGGCATCTTCGGAAGCTCCGCGTCGGAAAATTTTCCTGCAAGCCCATGAACGACTCCATCTCCTCTAACAGTGTTGGGGAAAGGGTTGGGAAATCTCCCGTGGCGGAGCTTCTCGAGATGTCGTTGGTGCACACGCCCTACGGCATCTTCGGAAGCTCCGCCTCGGAAAATTTTCCTGCAAGCCCGTGAACGACTACATCTCCTCTAATAGCTAGTGTTGGGGAATCTCCCTATATATATGGTACGAAAAGCCAACCATCTCCACTTTTAATATCTTACATACAGTTACATGATTACACAAAAATAAATGGGAAATTTATTGCCATGTTGAGATACTCATTTGTGCCATGAACATTCTTCAATTAACTTGATGATGGAGCATCTTCATCATTGAACCTTCTTCGGCCGTAACCAT
This sequence comes from Lolium multiflorum, assembly GCA_030979885.1. Classification (NCBI taxonomy): domain Eukaryota; kingdom Viridiplantae; phylum Streptophyta; class Magnoliopsida; order Poales; family Poaceae; genus Lolium; species Lolium multiflorum. The sequence goes on from CM061747.1 coordinate 145,063,728, forward strand.
GGAGCATCTTCATCATTTAACTTGATGCTTGGGTCAATGTTCACTGTGAAGGGTGGAATTTCATCAAACTTATTATAATCTTCTGACATGTCTATCTTGTCCTCCACTCCCACGATGTTTCTTTTTCCAGAAAGAACTATGTGGCGCTTTGGCTCATCGTATGATGTATTCGTTTCCTTATGTTTCCTTTTTCTTGGTTTGGTAGACATATCCTTCACATAGAAAACCTAGGCCACATCCTTGGCTAGGACGAATGGTTCGTCTCTATACCCAAGATTGTTGAGATCCACTGTTGTCATTCCATACAACTTGTCTACCTGAACCCCGCCTCCTATTTTCTTGACCCATTTGCACCTAAACAAAGGGACCTTAAAAGAAGGTTGATACATCTCAAACGTATCTATAATTTCTTATGTTCCATGCTACTTTATTGATGATACTCACATGTTTTATACACATTATATGTCATTATTACGCATTTTCCGGCACTAACCTATTGACAAGATGCCGAAGAGCTAGTTGCTGTTTTCTGCTGTTTTTGGTTTCAGAAATCCTACAAAGGAAATATTCTCGAATTGACGAAATCAATGCCCGTAGGCTTATTTTTCCACGAAGCTTCCAAGACCGAGGGAGATACGAAGTGGGGCCACGAGGCGACGCCACACTAGGCGGCGCGGCCCAGTCCGCCGTGCGGCCCGTTGTGGGCCCCTCGTGACGCCCCCTGACCTGCCCTTCCGCCTACTTAAAGTCTTTGTCGCGAAACCCTCTGTACCGAGAGCCACGATACGGAAAACCTTACTGTGACGCCGCCGCCGCCAATCCCATCTCGGGGGATTCAGGAGATCGCCTCCGGCACCCTGCCGGAGAGGGGAATCATCTCCCGGAGGGCTCTTCATCGCCATGATCGCCTCCGGATCGATGTGTGAGTAGTTCACCCTGGACTATGGGTCCATAGCAGTAGCTAGATGGTCGTCTTCTCCTCATTGTGCTATCATGTTAGATCTTGTGAGCTGCCTATCATGATCAAGATCATCTATTTGTAATCATACATGTTGTGTTTGTTGGGATCCGATGGATATTGAATACTATGTCAAGTTGATTATCAATCTATCATATATGAGTTGTTTATGTTCTTGCATGCTCTCCATTGCTAGTAGAGGCTCTGGCCAAGTTGATACTTATAACTCCAAGAGGGAGTATTTATGCTCGATAGTGGGTTCATGCCTCCATTAAATCTGGGACAGTGACAGAAAGTTCTAAGGTTGTGGATGTGCTGTTGCCACTAGGGATAAAACATCGATGCTTTGTCTAAGGATATTTATGTTGATTACATTACGCACCATACTTAATGCAATTATCTGTTGCTTGCAACTTAATACTGGAAGGGGTTCGGATGATAACCTGAAAGTGGACTTTTTACGCATAGATGCATGCTGGATAGCGGTCTATGTACTTTGTCGTAATGCCCTGATTAAATCTCATAGTACTCATCATGATATATGTATGTGCATTGTTATGCCTTCTTTATTTGTCAATTGCCCACCTGTAATTTGTTCACCCAACATGCTATTTATCTTATGGGAGAGACACCACTAGTGAACTGTGGACCCCGGTCCATTCTTTACATCTGAAATACAATCTACTGCAATTGTTCTTTACTGTTTTTCGCAAACAAACATCATCTTCCACACTATACGGTTAATCCTTTGTTTACAGCAAGCCGGTGAGATTGACAACCTCACTGTTACGTTGGGGCAAAGTATCTTGATTGTGTTGTGCGTTGGCGCCGGTTTCACTGGTGTTGCACCGCACTACATTCCTCCACCAACAACCTTCACGTGCTTCTTGGCTCCTACTGGTTCGATAACCTTAGTTTCTTTCTGAGGGAAAACTTGCTGTTGTGCGCATCACACCTTCCTCTTGGGGTTCCCAACGGACGTGTACATCACGCACATCAAAGGTCCATAGTCAAGTTCCCATATCTCCTCTATGTAACCATAATATGTGTCATTTGGGCCTTTGTTGTTTATTGCATCAAAGCGGACACCACTGTTTTGGTTGGTGCTCTTTTTATCTTGGGCGATCGTGTAAAATATATTCCCATTTATCTCGTACCCTTGGAAAGTCAATACAGTCGAAGATGGTGTCTGGGCCAACAAGTACAGCTGATCTCCAATAGTGGTGTCATTCATGAGATGTTTTTGCAACCAACCGCCAAAAGTCGACATGTGTTCACGTGTAATCCAATCGTCCGACTGCCCCGGGTTCTGGGAGCGTACAAAATTCTTGTGTACATTGATATACGGAGCCACCAAGGTGGAACTTTGTAGAACTATGTAGTGTGCTTGAGTGAAAGAAATCCCGTCCCTACATATCATTGATTTCCTTCCTAGCATGCCTTTTCCACTTAGTCTCCCCTCATGCCACGATTCAGGAAAACCAATCGGCTTAAGGTCAGGAATAAAGTCAACACAAAACTCAATGATCTCATCTGTTCCATAGCCCTTGGAGATGCTTCCTTCTGGCCTAGCACGGTTATGAACATATTACTTTAAGACTCCCATGCACCTCTCGAAGGGGGACATATTATGTAGAAACACAGGACCGAGAATGGAAATCTCATCGACCAGGCGAACGAGGAGATGCGTCATAATATTGAAGAATGATGGTGGGAACACCAGCTCAAAACTAACAAGACATTGAACCACATCATTTTCCAACCTCGGTAGAATTTCTATATTGATTACCTTCTGAGAAATTGCATTGTTTAATGCACATAGCTTCACAATGGGCAGTCGAACATTTTCCGATAGAAGCCCCCTCAATGCAATCGGAAGCAACTGCATCATTATCACATGGCAGTCATGAGACTTCAGGTTCTGGAATTTTTTCTCTGCCATATTTATTATTCCCTTTATATTGGAGGAGAAGCCAGATGGGACCTTGATACTGCTCAGACATTCAAAAAAGATTTCCTTCTCTGCTTTTGTAAGAGCGTAGCTGGAGTAATGACGTCCTTTATCTGTCTCATGCAGTTTTTTGGGGTCTTTCATACGTTGTTGGTCCTCCCGTGCTTCTGGTGTATCTTTTGTCTTCCCGTACATGCCCAGGAAGCCTAGCAGGTTCATGCAAAGATTCTTCGTCACATGCATCACATCGATTGAAGAGCGGACCTCTAAGACTTTCCAATAGGGTAGATCCCAAAATATAGATTTCTTCTTCCACATGGCCGCGTGTCCGGCAGCGTCATTCGGAACAGACCGTCCGCCAGGACCCTTTCCAAATATTACTTCTAGATCCTTGACCATACCAAATATATTAGCACCATTACGGTGGGCAAACTTCTTCCGGTGATCTGACTCACCATTGTAATGCTTGCCTTTCTTTCTTACGGGATGGGTATGCCTAAGAAATCAACGATGCCCCAGGTACACGACCTTCTTACATTTATCCAAATAGTCACCTTCGAGCTCATCTAAATAGTGCGTGCATGCATTGTATCCCTTGTTTGACTGTTCTGAAATGTTACCAAGAGCAGGCCAATCATTGATGGTTACGAAAAGCAGCACTCGTAGGTCAAATTCCTCCTGCTTGTGCTTGTCCTACACAGGTACACCTGCTATGGACCACAACTGTAGAAGTTCTTTGACTAATGGCTTTATCTACACATCAATGTCGTTGCCGGGTTGCTTCGGGCCTTGTATGAGCACTGGCATCATAATGAACTTGCGCTTCATGCACAACCAAGGAGGAAGGTTATATATACAAAGAGTCACAGGCCAGGTGCTATGGCTGCAGCTCTGCTCTCCAAAAGGATTCATGCCATATGTACTTAGACCAAACCTTAAGTTCCTTGCATCCTCTGCAAAGTACGGGAACTCTCTATCGATTTTTCTCCACTGGGACCGATCAGCAGGGTGTCTCAACATCTCGTATTTCTTACGGTCTTCTTTGTGCCATCGCAATAACCTAGCGTGCTCTTTATTTCTGAACAAGCGTTTCAGCCGTGGTATTATAGGATCATACCACATAACCTTGGCAGGAACCCCCTTCCTGGGGCTCTCGCCATCAACATCACCCGGGTCATCTCGTCTGAACTTATACCGCAATGCAGTGCACACCGGGCATGCATCCAAATTCTCGTACTCACCGCGGTAGAGGATGCAGTCATTAATGCATGCATGTATCTTTTGCACATCTAATCCTAGAGGGCAGACAATCTTCTTCGCTTCGTACATACTGGCGGGCAATTCGTTACCCCTTGGAAGCTTCCTCTTAATTATTTTCAGCAACTTTCCAAATCCTGAGTCAGTGACACCGTTCTCTGCCTTCCATTGCAACAATTCCAGTGTGCTACTTAGCTTTTTATGGCCATCTTCGCAAGTTGGGTATAACAATTTGTTGTGATCCTCTAACATCTGGTCAAAGTCCAACCTTTCCTTTTCAGTTTCACATGCTATCCTTGCATCAGCAATGGCCCGACCAAGATCATCAGCATCAGGCTCATCTGGTGCCTCTTGATCTTCTGCTTCATTATCTTCATTGCCTTCTGATGGAAAACAACCCCCTCTGCAGTATCACCGTATTCAGGGAACATGGGATAGTTGTCATCATCCTCTTCTTCTTCATTGTCTTCCATCATAACCCCTCTTTCTCCGTGCTTGGTCCAACAATAGTACTGGGGCATGAAACCGGATCGCAGCAGGTGGCCGTGAATGGTACTCGAGTGAGCGTAATTTACGATATTCTTACAGTCAACACATGGACAATACATAAAGCCACCATGTTTGTTTGCCTCAGCCACGGCGATAAAATTACTCAGGCCCGAAGTGAACTCGTCAAAGCGTCGGTCAATGTACATCCATTGCCGATTCATCTGCATGATATAATTAAGCTTATCAAAAACCATTACAGAACATCATGATTAGTGAAACGATGTATATATATATATATACACATGCATTTTATCAATGACAGATGAAAGGATAAATTTGTTAACCTCAATGGAGAAGAAAAAAGACAGTTAAGTGTGGCTTGTTTTCTGTGAACTCAAGTGGCAAAACCTCTTAGGCATTTCATCGAACACCTCTTGTGCATGTGAAGAGAGCAAAGCAACATACACCCCTCTTGTGATAAGAAGTGGAAAAATGGCTAAGTGTGGCTCACACTTGGGCAGGTCCAAGGTTATATAGGCAGATGGGGACTTTGTCCCGGTTGGTAAGGAAAACCGGGAACAAAGGGTAGGCCTTTTGTCCTGGTTTGTAATACAAACCGGGACTAAAGGGGTCCGAGGCCTGACACGGCCTGACGTGCCCTGCTGCTGCCCCTTTAGTCCCGGTTTGTATTACAAACCGGGACCAAAGACCCCAAACAGACCGGGACCAATGGGTGGGGTCACCCCGCGCGGAACGAATCGGGACCAATGCCCCCCATTGGTCCCGGTTTGCTTTAAAACGGTGACTATTGCTCCCAGGGGCTTTGGACAAAAGGCCTCTTCTCCACTAGTGGTAGTGACGAGCACACGACTCTGTCAAGTACTCGTACTGTACGCGCATTCCGGATGGATCCTGGAAGGATATTCCTCCCCCGTATAATCTAATCCTACACTGAACTCGCTGTAAGGAATCCCGAGGCCGTCCACGTCGTCCGAGCGATCTACATCCGATGGCGCACGCGGATCGGTGAGCCTCACGGTGTAGTAAAGGCTGGGTGCACGTAGTAATTGCGAACGGTTTCAAATTTCGTGAACCGTGCCCAGATCTATCTGTAGGTGAGAGAGCACCGCATTTCTCTCCTCTTCTCCCAAATCGGCAGGCGACACAGCGGCGACCGCCGAAATCGCGGCGTCTCCATAGATCCTCGCCGCCGCGAGGAGTCTCGCTCGCCAGTGTCTGCTTTGTCCTCTTCTCCGGCGTCTGCTACATCCTCTTCTCCGGCACCATTTCGCATCTGGATGGATTCGTCTGAGAAGGCGAGTTGCTTGGGCTACATCGAGCATCCGCAGCCGCAGCACTGCCGGCTACATCACGCATCCACAGCCGCAGCGCCGCTGGATACATCGAGCATCCGCAGCGCCACCGGGAAGGTACTATAGCCTTTCCCTTCTCCCCTCTCCCCGTCGCATGGTTGCTGTCTATATGCTAGATAAACGAGCTGGATCTCGTGTTTTGGGGGGCATCATGTGTTCGATCTAGCTTTTTTTTGGATAGATGCAGTACATGGAAAAGCAGGTGGAGCAAAATCCATGGCCAGTGTGTGCCATTTGTTTTTGTTTTTTTGATGGCTAGAAATGTACCAAATGGTGTTTTCTGCGGGATGTAGCACATGGTGTTCTCTTTTGTAGTAGATTATGTTTTCATATAGGTTTTTTGTTTTTGAGCATGCGATAGATTGTTCATATGCAATGGGTGTTCATACATGTGAATCATAGGTGGTACATCCCCCTGAATTGTACCAGATCAGGTAGATGCGATGTACCAGATGGTGTTCCTGGTACATCATTTTTGTTTCTAGTACTAGCACAATGAGAAGCACCAGATGGTGTTTTCTATTCCTTTGGTACATATTTTTCCCTCTGCCAAAGCACTTTCATGTTTTTTTTGGGGGGTGGGGCATTTTTCTGTGTTTTTTGTCCGAGCATTGGATAGTACATCCAACTACTATGTAAAACTATAACTTATCACCAGTAGTGAATTAGTGATGCATGCTCCTTATCAACGGTACATCCAACTAAGGGCATGCTGCTTTTCTCCTCCTAGGTTGTATATAATTCGAGAGCAATTTGGTCACATTTTTAATCCCAAGCAGAACCACCTTAATGTGTGTGCACTAGTCAAAGTGTCATTTAAACATAGGTGGAGCCAGTAGAATTTTATCTCGGATACATATACTAATTAGTATCTGATTCCTACTAATGTAGTGACATATCTGTGTGTTTTGTATCTCCTTGCTATTATTCTTGATGGTACTACACTAATGTTTTGGGTACTTTGTGAAAGCAACTTCTAGTGCAGAGTTTCAAATGTATTTTACTGAGTGTTTAACTACTTCCTTTGTTCTAAAATATAAGATGTTTTTGGTAGACTATTTTTTTGTTAGTGAAGTATGAATAGCCTAGTCCTCTCGAATATTACTACTAGTTAGTTATGAACTAGGCATTGAGCAGATTCTTTTACAGATACATATATATGTACCGTTTTTAAAACTAGTAATATGCTGTTATCTACTTCCCCCTCTATGAAAATCTAGTAATATGCGTGTCACTGTGAACAGTTTTGAACAGTTTAACTCGGCAGATGCTCACTGCTCACCGTCTAGGGCATCTTTTTTGTTCGAGCATTGGATAGATGTTTTTTGATCATGGCAGTACCATGATGTAGTTAGTTGTTTACACGATGGATTCTTCTTGGAAATATATTGTTGTTGCATGTCATTTTTTTTGTCATCGTGTTGTGTAATCACATCCTATTTCAAATCATTTTCTCACTTTTTGGCGCCTCTTTATGCATCATGCAATTCTAACTATTGTTTACAAAACAGAAGATACACCATGTCTGATGAAGAGACTAGGGCACCTTTGCTACCACGTTTTGTCATGGAGTACCTTGGCCTCCAACCTGGCCAAGTGTACGGGTTATGTTGGTTTGTCTGTGCTTTTCGTCCCAACCTGAGAGCCTTTTTCACGCACTGCATGTTATCAAGTCCCTGGTCACTGCTCCCATTAGCTACATGGTCAATAGCACACGGCATTCTCAACACTAGTTGTTAGGTGTAACAATCCCAATGATGCAGAGGTGTTGGATTACAGCAGGGGCCTATTCAAGTTTGATGATAAATTAAACAAATGTATTAAAGTTCATTCAGTTGGTCTGTTACCTGAAGAAGAAGATGACATTCAAACAGCCAGTATCCAAAATTTCCATCATTCCGCTGAAGGTCATTGCGTTTTAAATTACCCACCAGGGTATAGTTCTTTAATGGAAGATATGGACTTGCATTTGCACCCCACACTGTCCGTTATCACAATGGAAGCACTTGGTATTGATGAAAGAATCATAGATTGTGTGTTGAAGGTTGACATAAAGTACCTAGGACGTCCTAGAGATTTCCTGTTCGCATTGCGGATTGCAAGTTACCCGTATTTCAGGTTCGCTGTTGATCAAGATGGAACCATGTACATGAGGTTTCAGACAAGCACGGAATGTGATTTCACTGCCATGTATCATTTTTTCGTGGGTAGACGTTTGATGGTGAAGTTTTACAAGGTGATTTCTGTGAAGAAACGCAACCGCCATTTCGATGTTTCTGGTGAGACAATCTGGTTGAGGGCTCGCACAGAAGATACATGGTCAGCTATTCTGGAGTAAAAATGTAATAAGTAGTGGGGTTTGCATGGCATGTACCCGCGGTCTCTTCTTTAGTAGTTGCACTTTTTTGGGAGGATGTTCCCAATTTCCTTTTTTTTGGGCTTAGTACTGTAAACTATGCCAAAACTATGTTATGTACTTTTTGTGTTGAACTTCTATTATAGTATGGCTGTTTTCTTTTTTCAATAATATGACTGTTGTGTTCTTTTTTTAGTGCTGGATCGCTGCAATGTTTCTTTTTGGGTTACTTACCCCACTTTTTTTTGTTACAGTAACTAAATAATAAAGTAAGATGTCAAATTTGTCTGATGGGCTAGATTTTTTTGTTCGTGCCTTTTGTTTTCCCATACATGGGATTGAATATGACAAAGTCTAGTTTAGACAGGAAGACTAGATCATCAGCCACCAGACACAACGAGTTAATTTCGATGAGGAAGAAACTAACACTCAGGAATACCTTACCACATGTCTACTATGCAAAAAACACTGAATACAATGCGGGAGGAGGATGTGCTAGTCATGAAAGCAAAGAAGAAGAGGAAGCTGTTGGAAGACAGGTTAGTTTTAATTTTTAGTCAAGATGGAACCAAAATGTTACCCGTATTTTTTAGGTTCGCTGCGGATTGCAAGTTTCTTTTTCTTTTTTGAGCATAGGATGTACTCTCATTTCTTTTTTAAGATGCATCGTTTTTCCCCTTTTTTGAGTTCCAACAATGTTTTTCTTTTTTCCTTTTTTTGTTAAAATCAGGTTAAATAAAAAAAAGCCTTCCAACGTGCTTCACCTAGAAGCTTGTCAGCTTGTACCCATACATGACACCAGATCAGAGAACTTTGATCAGGGACGCAAACTATGGCGGTATGTTGGAAATCAAATGCTCGAAGCTTCAACCTGATCTCTGCAAGTTCCTGATGCAGAGTTTTGATCCATCGTCATGCGAGTTGGTGTTCCCTGGCCACGGCTCAATCCCAGTGAATGAAGTTTCTGTTGAAGAAGTACTTGGAGTCCCTAGCTAGGGGAAAACTCGAAGTGCGGTATGAGCGTGACGCTGAAGCCACTAAGTTTATGAAAGAACAACTTGGGAATGGAGTGAGGAAACAGCCTACAATAGCATCACTGAATAACAAATTGCTATCAATGAAGAAGGCTAATACAAAGTATCTTAGGCTTTTCATCATATATGCCATGTGCTCTTCCTTGCTCCGACTACAGGAGTAAGGATAAGTCCTAATATCTACCCGTCTTTGATAAGGATAAAACAAGCTAAAAAACTAAATGTATGGAACTTTTTCATCAAGATGATACGTAAAGCATCTACCATCTACATCGAACACATAGAAAGGAATATTGAAGTCTTGCATGTTGTACCTAATGGTACATTTTTTTTGCCTTTCCTGATTTCTTTTTCTTATGCAATTTTTTTTGCCTCCTCAATTTTTTTACATAAATATTTTTTAAAATATGTAAATATTTATTGTGCTAAGTCTACTTCTATCTTTTTTCAGGTAAAATATCTGGACTCATTACAACTTGAAGGTTTGGATGTCACTGAAGATGGGACATGTGTGGCAGCATGGACTAATGCAATGGTCACGAAAGCCATTATGCAGGATACGTGGAGTGATGGCCGTTTTGGGAAGGCCCCGGTATATTTGTTTTTCACTGCTATATCTTTTAATGTCCATCATATTTTTTTTGAGTTGTTATGGTAATGGTGATGGCAAATGCATTATACTAAATGTTTTTTAATCGCACAGCTTAAACCTGAATTTAGGACCACTACAGCTCAATTTGGATCAGAACAACCTGAATTTAGGACCACTACAACTCAATCTGGATCAGAACTTCAAGGAGATGAAGAGACATCTGTGAATGCAAATGAAGAAGAAGGTAGCTATGGACTGAATGAAAATACAGAGAGTGGAAGTCAAAGGTCGGAAGGAAGGGAAAATGACGCAGATGATGGAGCTAGCATTCTTTTTTCAGATGATGCCAGCATTGATAGTTTCATTGATCTCAATGCACTAGCAAATCGCACACCAAAAGTAAGACATTTTTGCTTCTACCCTTCTTAATGTTACATTTTCCTTCCCATTTTTTGTAAATTTTCCTTCATTTTATTTTTTTCTGGTCTGTTCTCTGAATTTTGCCCACTTTTCTTTTCAAAATTAAAAGGACACAACTAGGTACAAAAAACCAATCAAGGGAGCATGCTATAGTTTTGAAGGCACGGTTAAGATGTTACTTCGGACGCTTGCATCTACATCGGGGGAATTTCCCCTGATGGCAAAGACAAATCAACTTAGTCTGGTGTGAAGAGAAGGAGGAAGTTTGTTAGAGAGGAAGTACAATATGATTCGAAAACATCAAGCAGCTCTGACGAAGATTATGCATGTAACGATGAAGAGTTTGACGAAACGCCAATAGCAGTCTCTCTGGAAGATGAATGCTTCGATTTTTGTGCTTCATTAACACCAAAACAACAAGAAATTGAGCCAGAAGATGAGAGGCTACTACGCCGTAACAAAAGAGCGAAGACTAAGGCATCAGAGGTGCTGCTATCTTTAGAATCCACACTCCCAGGACAGTCATGCATGCCGGTTGGTAACGAAGATTTACATGACAAAGTAGATCCATTGTACACGGACAACACTCAGCCAGAACCTTCTGTGTCGCAAAATAGTACTGATGAAGAACATGGAGTAATAGCAGATACGGGTACTAAACAGTGTCCAACTGCTACATCAAGGATGGAGCAGTCTGATCCAGTACAATGTGATGCTACTGAAGAACATGGAAACAATTAAAAGCTAGAAACCAATGACCAGCCAGAGTCCGTTGAAGCTTTCCTGGTGGAGTTGAAGGGAAAACAACAGGTTGATTTGCAAGGACAATGTGTTCCTGGGACCAGCAAGGATACAAAACAAAGGGGATTCATGGAGACACAATTAGTACAGAGTTTCAGTTTTGATGAAGAGAAAATCGAGCAAATGAGACGTGAAGATCTCCTAAGGATGGTACGGGTGTCACCTTTTAAAGAGCTAGACATCCCACTGCTGGAATTGACAATGCTTAGCATGGAGAGAGAAGAATCCAGGAACAATGTAGCAACTTCAATCTTCGAGGACTTACCACTCATGAATACTGATGATGCACAAGAAGGTTTGATAAGTTTAATTGATGGGAATCTGAGGCCGGAGGCTGCAAAACTGATATCTGACAAGGAACCCAAGCCACTTACATTGAGAAGAAGGAAAGTTACCTTTGCTGATCAGAAAACTAACGCTACACCTTCAACAGGCAGATACAGAACTAGGGCAGCTGCCCGAGAAGAAGCAGCATCTAGCCCAAATAAAACACCGAGTGCTAGCAAGATTACAACTAATGTCCCAGGAAGGAAAGCATCTCCACGAAAGGGAGCCAGCTAGCAAGGTAACCCGAACGACAGTGCTAAGCGCAGGTGACTGATACGTCTCCAACGTATCGATAATTTCTTATGTTCCATGCTACTTTATTGATGATACCTACATGTTTTATGCACATTATATGTCATATTTATGCATTTTCTGGAACTAACCTATTAACAAGATGCCGAAGTGCCAGTTCCTGTTTTTGGTTTCAGAAATCCTAGTAATGAAATATTCTCGGAATTGGACGAAATCAACGCCCAGGTTCCTATTTTGCCCGGAAGCATCCGAACACCGAGAGCCACGAGGAGGGCCCTGGTGGGCCCAGATGACATGGTGGCGCGGCCCAGGCCCTGGCCGCGCCACCTTATGGTCTCGTCGCCTCGTCAGCCCTCCTGCGCCACCTCTTCGCCTATATAAAGCCCCTGCATCGAAAACCCTTACAGAGACCACGATACGGAGAAAAACCTTCCAGAGCCGCCGCCATCGCGAAATCAAGATTCGGGGACAGAGTCTGTTCCGGCACCCGCCGGAGCGGGAATTGCCCCGGAAGCCGTCTCCACCGCCATCTTCACCGCCATCGCTGTTCCCATGATGAGGAGGGAGTAGTTCTCCCCGGGGCTGAGGGCTCCCGTAGCTATGTGGTTCATCTCTCTCTTTATGTGATCTAGTTGAATATTGTCTATGTGCTACTCTAGTGATGTTATTAAAGTACTCTATTCCTCCTCCATGTGTGTAATGGTGATAGTGTGTGCACCGTGTGAGTACTTGGCATAGGCTATGATTATGATCTCTTGTAGATTATGAAGTTAATTATTGCTATGATGGTATTGATGTGTATTATTCCTCCTACATATGCATGATGGTGACAGTGTGTGCATGCTATGTTAGTTCTTGGTGTAATTATGTTGATCTATCTTGCACTCTAAGGTTATTTAAATATGAACATTGCATTGTGGAGCTTGTTAACTCCGGCATTGAGGGTTCGTGTAACCCTACGCAATGCGTTCATCATCCAACAAAAGAGTGTAGAGTAGTCCTATTATGTGATCATTGTTGAGAGTGTCCACTAGTGAAAGCAGGATCCCTAGGCCTTGCTTCCAAGCATCGAATCTCCGTTTGTTTACTGTTTTATTGCATGTTTACTCGCTGCCATATTTTATTCAGATTGCTATTACCACTCATATACATCCATATTACTTGTATTTCACTATCTCTTCGCCGAACTAGTGCACCTATACACCTGACAAGTGTATTTGGTGTGTTGGGGACACAAGAGACTTCTTGCTTTGTGATTACAGGGTTGCTTGAGAGGGATATCTTTGACCTCTTCCTCCCTGAGTTCGATAAACCTTGGGTAATCCACTTAAGGGAAACTTGCTGCTGTTCTACAAACCTCTGCTCTTGGAGGCCCAACACTGCCTACAAGAATAGAAGCACCCGTAGACATCAAGCACTTTTCTGGCGCCGTTGCCGGGGAGGAAAGGTAAAAGGCACTCATACTTCGGTTCCAGGTAACTACTTTTCGGCGCCATTGTGTGTGTGCTCGAAGCTATTTCCTTTAGACTCTGCAATTGCGACATTTGGTTTCTTGTTTACACTAGTTAGGCATAATGGACAACAATGAGCTTCTTATTCTATTTCCTGATTTAAGACATGGATGGTTTGATGCGAAAATTAAAAAACACATGGAACATATTAATATGAATGCTTTGAACACTATTGTTGCTAATGCTATGGAAAATTCTAAGCTTGGGGAAGCTGGCTTTGATGAGCATGATATTTTTAGTCCCCCAAGCATTGAGGAGAAAATTTACTTTGATGATACTTTGCCTCCCATTTATGATGATTATAATGATAGTAGTCTTTTGTTACCACCTGTTATGGAGGATAAATTTGATTATGATTACAATATACCTCCTATATTTGATAGCTACTTTGTTGAATTTGCTCCCACTACAATTAATAAGAATGACTATGCTTATGTTGGGAGTAGTAATTATTTTATGCATGAGACTCATGATAAGAATGCTTTATGTGATAGTTATATTGTTGAGTTTGCTCATGTTGCTACTGAAAGTTATTATGAGAGAGGAAAATATGGTTGTAAAAATTTTCATGTTACTAAAACACCTCTCTATGTGCTGAAATTTTTGAAGCTACACTTGTTTTATCTTCCTATGCTTGTTACTTTGCTCTTCATGAACTTGTTTATTTACAAGATTCCTATGCATAGGAAGCATGTTAGACTTAAATGTGTTTTGAATTTGCCTCTTGATGCTCTCTTTTGCTTCAACTTCTATTTCTTGCAAGTGCATCATTAAAACTGCTGAGCCCATCTTAATGGCTATAAAGAAAGAACTTCTTGGGAGATAACCCATGTGTTTATTTTACTACAGCAATTTTTGTTTTGTGGAGTCTTGGAAGTTGTTTACTACTGTAGCAACCTCTCCTTATCATGTTTTTGTGCCAAGTAAAGTTTCTATGTCAAAGTTGATGTTATATTTGGGATCGCTGCGCAGAAACAGCATTGCTGTCTGTCACGAATCTGGGCACAGGCCTCTGTAGAAAATTCGAAAAAATCTGCCAATTTACGAGCGTGATCCTCAGATATGTACGCAACTTTCATTAGTTTTGAGTTTTTCCATTTGAGCAAGTCTGGTGCCATCTTAAAATTCGTCTTTACGGACTGTTCTGTTTTTGACAGATTCTGCCTTTTATTTCGCATTGCCTCTTTTGCTATGTTGGATTCATTTCTTTGATCCATTAATGTCCAGTAGCTTTATGCAATGTCCAGAAGTGTAAAGAATGATTGTGCCACCTCTGAACATGTGAATTACTAATTATGCACTAACCCTCTAATGAGTTTGCTTGAAGTTTGGTGTGGCAGAAGTTTTCAAGGGTCAATAGAAGAGGGTGATATAATGTGATCGAGAAGAGTGAAAGGTCTAAGCTTGGGGATGCCCCGGTGGTTCATCCCTGCATATTTTAAGAAGACTCAAGCATCTAAGCTTGGGGATGCCCAAGGCATCCCCTTCTTCATCGATAACTTATCAGGTTTCTTCTAGTGAAACTATATTTTTATTCAGTCACATCTTATGTACTTTACTTGGAGCGTCTGTGTGCTTTTATTTTTGTTTTTGTTTTGTTATCTTAGTTCTCTGAATAAGTTCATCCTTGTGTGGAGAGAGACACGCTCCGCTGGTTCATATGAACACATGTGTTCTTAGCTCATAATATTCATGGCGAAGTTTCCTCTTCGTTAAATTGTTATATGGATGGAATTGGAAAATGCTACATGTAGTAATTGGTAAAATGTCTTGGATAATGTGATACTTGTCAATTGTTGTGCTCATGTTTAAGCTCTTGCATCATATGCTTTGCACCCATTAATGAAGAAATACATAGAGCTTGCTAAAATTTGATTTGCATATTTGGTTTCTCTAAGGTCTAGATAATATCTAGTATTGAGTTTTGAACAACAAGGAAGACAGTGTAGAGTCTTATAATGTTTACAATATGTCTTTTATGTGAGTTTTGCTGCACTTGTTCATCCTTGAGTTTGCTTCAAATAACCTTGCTAGCCTAAACCTTGTATCGAGAGGGAATACTTCTCATGCCAAAATCCTTGAGCCAACTACTATGCCATTTGTGTCCACCATACCTACCTACTACATGGTATTTCTCCGCCATTCCAAAGTAAATTGCTTGAGTGCTACCTTTAAAATTCCATCATTCACCTTTGCAATATATAGCTCATGGGACAAAATAGCCTTAAAAACTATCGTAGTATTGAATATGTACTTATGCACTTTATATTTTATTAAGTTGCTTGTTGTGCGATAACCATGCTTCGGGGAACGCCATCAACTATTGTTGAATATCATGTGAGTTGCTATGCATGTCCGTCTTGTCTGAAGGATCTATCATTTTAGTGGTTGGAGCATGCAAAATTGTTAGAGAAGAACATTGGGCCGCTAACTAAAGCCATGAATCATGGTGGAAGTTTCAGTTTTGGACATATATCCTCAATCTCATATGAGAATAATAATCATTGCTACATGCTTATGCATTTAAGAGGAGTCCATTATCTGTTGTCCATGTTGTCCCGGTATGGATGTCTAAGTTGAGAATAATCAAAAGCGAGAAATCCGAAATGCGAGCATTCTCCTTAGACCTTTGTACAGGCGGCATGGAGGTACCCCTTTGTGACACTTGGTTGAAACATGGCATGCAAAGATCCGGTAGTCCAAGCTAAGTAGGACGAGGTGCGGGCACTATTAGTATACTATGTATGAGGCTTGCAACTTGTAAGATATAATTTTCATAACTCATATGCTTTATTACTACCGTTGACAAAATTGTTTCATGTTTTCAAAATAAAAGCTCTAGCACAAATACAGCAATCGATGCTTTCCTCTTTGAAGGACCATTCTTTTACTTTTATTGTTGAGTCAGTTTACCTATCTCCTTCCACCTTAAGAAGCAAACACTTGTGTGAACTGTGCATTGATTCCTACATATTTGCATATTGCACTTGTTATATTACTTTATGTTGACAATATCCATGAGATATACATGTTATAAGTTGAAAGCAACCGCTGAAACTTAATCTTCCTATGTGTTGCTTCAACACCTTTACTTTGATTTATTGCTTTATGAGTTAACTCTTATGCAAGACTTATTGATGCTTGTCTTGAAGTACTATTCATGAAAAGTCTTTGCTATATGATTCAGTTGTTTACTCATGTCATTACCTTTGCTTTGATCGCTGCATTCATTACATATGTTTACAAATAGTATGATCAAGATTATGATGGCATGTCACTTCAGAAATTATCTTTGTTATCGTTTTACCTGCTCGGGACGAGCAGAACTAAGCTTGGGGATGCTGATACGTCTCCAACGTATCGATAATTTCTTATGTTCCATGCTACTTTATTGATGATACCTACATGTTTTATGCACATTATATGTCATATTTATGCATTTTGGAACTAACCTATTAACAAGATGCCGAAGTGCCGGTCCTGTTTTCTGCTGTTTTTGGTTTCAGAAATCCTAGTAATGAAATATTCTCGGAATTGACGAAATCAACGCCCAGGTTCCTATTTTGCCCGGAAGCATCCAGACACCCGAGAGCCACCGAGGAGGGCCCTGGTGGGGATGACATGGTGGCGCGGCCCAGGCCCCGGCCGCGCCACCTTATGGTCTCGTCGCCGTCAGCCTCCCGCGCCACCTCTTCGCCTATATAAAGCCCCGCATCGAAAACCCTTACGAGACCACGATACGGAGAAAAACCTTCCGAGCGCCGCCATCGCGAAATCAAGATTCGGGGACAAAGTCTCTGTTCCGGCCCGCCGAGCGGGGAATTGCCCCGAAGCCGTCTCCACCGCCATCTTCACCGCCATCGCTGTTCCCATGATGAGGAGGGAGTAGTTCTCCCCGGGGCTGAGGGCTCTACCGTAGCTATGTGGTTCATCTCTCTCTTTATGTGATCTAGTTGAATATTGTCTATGTGCTACTCTAGTGATGTTATTAAAGTACTCTATTCCTCCTCCATGTGTGTAATGGTGATAGTGTGTGCACCGTGTGAGTACTTGGCGTAGGCTATGATTATGATCTCTTGTAGATTATGAAGTTAATTATTGCTATGATGGTATTGATGTGTATTATTCCTCCTACATATGCATGATGGTGACAGTGTGCATGCTATGTTAGTTCTTGGTGTAATTATGTTGATCTATCTTGCACTCTAAGGTTATTTAAATATGAACATTGCATTGTGGAGCTTGTTAACTCCGGCATTGAGGGTTCGTGTAACCCTACGCAATGCGTTCATCATCCAACAAAAGAGTGTAGAGTAGTCCTATTATGTGATCATTGTTGAGAGTGTCCACTAGTGAAAGCAGGATCCCTAGGCCTTGCTTCCAAGCATCGAATCTCCGTTTGTTTACTGTTTTATTGCATGTTTACTCGCTGCCATATTTTATTCAGATTGCTATTACCACTCATATACATCCATATTACTTGTATTTCACTATCTCTTCGCCGAACTAGTGCACCTATACACCCGACAAGTGTATTTGGTGTGTTGGGGACACAAGAGACTTCTTGCTTTGTGATTACAGGGTTGCTTGAGAGGGATATCTTTGACCTCTTCCTCCCCGAGTTCGATAAACCTTGGATAATCCACTTAAGGGAAACTTGTTGTTGTTCTACAAACCTCTGCTCTTGGAGGCCCAACACTGTCTACAAGAATAGAAGCACCCGTAGACATCAAGGACGCGGGCAACAAGCTCAGAATTTGTTGATCTCACAGAAAATGATGATGCAACAACCAGTAATTTGACTACCTGTCCAAAGAATGATCCAACAAACAAAAAATTGGACTTCAATGAAACTGTAGAAGAAATAAGGAAGAAATGTCTGGCCATGGCCCCTGATGCACCACCTTTTGACCTCGACACCCCACCAGATAAATGTGAGTTTTCTGAAGAAGCTATTGGGAAAGATGCTAGCATGAAAGTCAAGGGGTTAATGTCAGCAACTGGGCAAGAAGTATGTAGCAAAACACAACAATATGCATCTTCTAACAACAATACGCCTGTCCCACATGAATATGAAAAAAGAGTTGTCAAGGCAGGAAGATTTGAGATGTCCCCTTATGTTACATTTGGTAGCTAGAAACTATACTCTGCGAGCAAGTCAGTTGAGTGCCTCTACAAAATGGTCTGTGAACACGGATCGAAAAAAAATTCAATATATAACAAATAAGTGGTTATTGATATTGGTGACTACTACATATCCTTACAACAATTGGCAGATTCAGTTGCACCAGGGAAGAAGCTTGTAAATATTGTTGCCGAGCTTGCAATCAAAATCATGGTTAAAGAGAACGAAAACCCAAGAGAGTACATAAGGCCTCTCCGTGTTTCTGTAAGTCATTTAACCTCATCTTTTTTGGTTTTTGGTCATATGTGGGCATATTTGCTGACATTTTGCGTTTCTTCTCTTTCTTTTTTTGCAGAGGTACCTGGCCGATCAGAGGTTCGGCCTAAAAGATGTTACAAGATGTTTCACTAATACACCAGACGGTAGACTCGACCTTAAAGAAGTGGTGAGTGATAATTGTAGCTCTAAGCACATAATACATCGATTCTTTTGTTTTGTCAACTACATGTAACTATATTTTTGCCGGGGGGGTAACTATTTTTTTGTTGGATAACCGTGTATACCAAATACAGTAATAAAAACATCTACTGTTAACCTTTTTTTAGAGGATCAGATGAAAAGAACATAATACTTCTGTTACATCTTTTTTTAATAACTATAATTTTGGTTTCTGATGGATTTTTTTGCATATGTTCTTTTGATAATTATACATATATGTAACCAGATGTAACTATGTATGACACAAATAGGTTTGCTTCCCAATGTTGGAGAGTTTTCCTGATTGTCCTCCAGACTCGTCTGGCCACTACTTCATGGTGGTTCTAAATATTAAAGTCATGGATTCCCTCTCAAAGAATGGCAACGCATTAATGATTGATGCCTGTCATTTCCTAGTTGCGGGTGTAAAGACAATGTGGACAAGAATGTACAAGAATTCCAAAGTACAAATTGGTTCATGGCCAAATGAAGTTGTAGATTCACCAAGGAAGAATAATGGGTAAACTCATAACTTTTCCTAAAATGTTTGCCTTCAAAAAACTCTTTTTACACACGCAAAACCTGTATCTTTTTTACTCGCATTTTTTTGGTGGAGCCTGATTATGTGTACGAAAAACCGGTGCAGGTATGATTGTGGTTTCTTCAAACTGAAAATTTTAGAAGAGAGGTTTGGAAGGAAGATGCCAACATTTACTCAGAAAGATATCCCAAACATCAGAATGTTGTACACGGACAAGTTGTTACGCTGGAACTACAAGACCTTCAAAAACAAGGCCCCATGGCAACTATATCTGTAGGCAAAAAGGGGTAAGTACAAAAACTTACTTATTTTTTTTCCTTTTTTTCCTTTTTGCCTTTTCATGGATGACAATTACAAGTAAATGCAGAAGGTAGTTTTGCACATGTAACCTGACAGGGGGATTTGAATCAATAAACAAGTAAAAATAGAACATGTTCTTGAATTTTTACCATATGGGGATGCAAATTACATGCAAGTCAGCCAAAAGTGCACAAACCATATTTTTTTACTTGAACTATTACTGGAACAGAGACAACAACATGTATAACTCTGGATTTGCTAGCCTAATAGGACAATCCGCTGCATCGTGTCCTAAATCATTGCACACACTACACTTAGTGGTACGGGATGTTTTCTGGAGATGTAGTACACTCTGCTTTCTTTTGTGGCCCGGACGCCCTTTAGTTGTAGTTTCCTCAGGGTCTTGCGCCTATTTGTTGGCACCTAGCTGTTCATCTTAGTCCTTTTGTGCATTTGTTGACATATTAGAACCCGATGAACCTGCAGTAGCACTTGCACTTTTTTTCCTCTTCAATGCATATGCGGCGGCCTTCTTTTGGTCTGCAGGCTCTCTAACCATAGCTTTCATGTGCTTCTCAGCAATCTCCTTAGTTTTTTCTGAAGCCGCTAAGTCAGCAACAAGCTTAGAAAACTCTGTGCATAAGTTCCCATAGCGCAACAACCTCATCTCCTTCCTGGAAAGCTTCTGCCCGGTTGATGGCTGATGAACTGGTTCAGTAGGTTGGACGACAATATCTGGAGTAGGCTTTGACCACCTAGGAAGGATGTAGTGCTTAGGCATTGTGATCACTGTACCCAAATAGGACATCACTTTCATCACATGGCAGCATAATATTCCATCCTTGTTGAACTTGCAACATTGGCAGTTGTAAATCTCATTTGCAATGTCAATGTCAACCATGTAAGTTCTGCTACCATAACCCATCACAGAACCAAGAATTGGGAATACTTCAAACACACCACCACCAAAGTCACGAGCATTATAAGATGTTAGCTTGCTGATACGCGTAGATGCACACGTCCGTTGGGAACCCCAAGTGGAAGGTATGATGCGTATAGAAGCAAGTTTCCTCAGTATGAAACCAAGGTTTAATCGAACCAGTAGGAGCCAAGAAGCACGTTGAAGGTTGATGGTCGCAAATGTGATGCGGCGCAACACCAGGGATTCCGCGCCAACTAGGAACCTGCACAACACAACAAAGTACTTTGCCCCAACGAAGCAGTGAGGTTGTCAATCTCACCTACTTGCCGTAACAAAGGATTAAACGTATCGAGTGGAAGATGTTTGCAAAGAAAACAGAAAAACAAGTAGATTGTATGCTATGGAAAGAATAGGACCGGGGTCCACAGTTCACTAGAGGTGTCTCTCCCATAAGATAAAAGCATGTTGGGTGAACAAATTACAGTCGGGCAATTGACAAATAGAGAAAGGCATAATAATGCATATACATGACATGATAAATATAGTGAGATTTAATTGGGCATTACGACAAAGTACATAGACCGCCATCCAACCGCATCTATGCCTAAAAAGTCCACCTTCAGGTTATCATCCGAACCCCCTCCGGTATTAAGTTGCAAAGCAACAGACAATTGCATTAAGTATTGTGCGTAATGTAATCAACAACTACATCCTTAGACATAGCATCAATGTTTTATCCCTAGTGGCAACAGCACATCACAACCTTAGAACTTTCTGTCACTGTCCCACGTATCAATGAAGGCATGAACCCACTATCGAGCATAATTACTCCCTCTTGGAGTTAAGAGTAAAAACTTGGCCAGAGCCTCTACTAATAACGGAGAGCATGCAAGATCATAAACAACACATGAACAATAGATTGATAATCACCATAATCATAGTACTCTCTATCCATCGGATCCCGACAAACACAACATATAGAATTACATATAGATGATCTTGATCATGTTAGGCAGCTCACAAGATCTAACAATGAAGCACAACAAGGAGAAGACGACCATCTAGCTACTGCTATGGACCCATGGTCCAGGGGTGAACTACTCACTCATCACTCCGGAGGCGATCATGGCGATGAAGAGTCCTCCGGGAGATGAATCCCCTCTCCGGCAGGGTGCCGGAGGCGATCTCCAGAATCCCCGAGATGGGATTCGCGGCGGCGGCGTCTCTGGAAGGTTTTCCGTATCGTGGCTCTCGTACTGGGGGTTTCACGACGGAGCTTTAAGTAGGCGGAAGGTCAACGCGAGGGGCCACACGAGGGGCCCAGGGGCAGGCGGCGCGGCCAGGGCCCGCCGGCCACCCCCCGGCTGCCTCGTGGCCCCACTTCGTTAGGTCTTCGGTCTTCCGGAAGCTTCGTGCAAAAATAGGACCCCGGGCGAAAGTTTCGTCCAATTCCGAGAATATTTCTTTACTAGGATTTCTGAAACCAAAAACAGCAAAAACAACAACTGGCTCTTCGGCATCTTGTTAATAGGTTAGTTCCAAAATGCATAAATATGACATATAATGTGCATAAAACATGTAGGTATCATCAATAAAGTAGCATGGAACATAAGAAATTATCGATACGTTGGAGACGTATCAGCATCCCCAAGCTTAGTTCTGCTCGTCCCGAGCAGGTAAAACGATAACAAAGATAATTTCTGAAGTGACATGCCATCATAATCTTGATCATACTATTTGTAAACATATGTAATGAATGCGTGATCAAAGCAAAGGTAATGACATGAGTAAACAACTGAATCATATAGCAAAGACTTTTCATGAATAGTACTTCAAGACAAGCATCAATAAGTCTTGCATAAGAGTTAACTCATAAAGCAATAAATCAAAGTAAAGGTGTTGAAGCAACACATAGGAAGATTAAGTTTCAGCGGTTGCTTTCAACTTGTAACATGTATATCTCATGGATATTGTCAACATAAAGTAATATAACAAGTGCAATATGCAAGTATGTAGGAATCAATGCACAGTTCACACAAGTGTTTGCTTCTTAAGGTGGAAGGAGATAGGTAAACTGACTCAACAATAAAAGTAAAAGAATGGTCCTTCAAAGAGGAAAGCATCGATTGCCGTATTTGTGCTAGAGCTTTTATTTTGAAAACATGAAACAATTTTGTCAACGGTAGTAATAAAGCATATGAGTTATGTAAATTATATCTTACAAGCCTCACGCATAGTATACTAATAGTGCCCGCACCTCGTCCTACTTAACTTGGACTACCGGATCTTTGCATGCCATGTTTCAACCAAGTGTCACAAAGGGGTACCTCCATGCCGCCTGTACAAAGGTCTAAGGAGAATGCTCGCATTTCGGATTTCTCGCTTTTGATTATTCTCAACTTAGACATCCATACCGGGACAACATGGACAACAGATAATGGACTCCTCTTTAATGCTTAAGCATGTAGCAAAGTTATTATTCTCATATGAGATTGAGGATATATGTCCAAAACTGAAACTTCCACCATGATTCATGGCTTTAGTTAGCGGCCCAATGTTCTTCTCTAACAATTTTGCATGCTCCAACCACTAAAATGATAGACCTTCAGACAAGACGGACATGCATAGCAACTCACATGATATTCAACAATAGTTGATGGCGTTCCCCAGAAACATGGTTATCGCACAACAAGCAACTTAATAAAATATAAAGTGCATAAGTACATATTCAATACTACGATAGTTTTTAAGGCTATTTTGTCCCATGAGCTATATATTGCAAAGGTGAATGATGGAATTTTAAAGGTAGCACTCAAGCAATTTACTTTGGAATGGCGGATAAATACCATGTAGTAGGTAGGTATGGTGGACACAAATGGCATAGTAGTTGGCTCAAGGATTTTGGATGCATGAGAAGTATTCCCTCTCGATACAAGGTTTAGGCTAGCAAGGTTATTTGAAGCAAACTCAAGGGTGAACAAGTGCAGCAAGACTCACATAAAAGACATATTGTAAACATTATAAGACTCTACACTGTCTTCCTTGTTGTTCAAAACTCAATACTAGATATTATCTAGACCTTAGAGAAACCAAATATGCAAATCAAATTTTAGCAAGCTCTATGTATTTCTTCATTAATGGGTGCAAAGCATATGATGCAAGAGCTCAAACATGAGCACAACAATTGCCAAGTATCACATTATCCAAGACATTTTTAGAATTACTACATGTAGCATTTTCCAATTCCAACCATATAACAAATTAACGAAGAAGAAACTTCGCCTTGAATATTATGAGTAAAGCCTAAGGACACATGTGTCCATATGCAACAGCGGAGCGTGTCTCTCTCCCACAAAGTGAATGCTAGGATCCATCTTATTCAAACAAAAACAAAAACGAAAACAAACCGACGCTCCAAGTAAAGAACACCAGATGTGACTGAATAAAAATATAGTTTCAGGGGAGGAACCTGATGATGTTGTCGATGAAGAAGGGGATGCCTTGGACATCCCCAAGCTTAGATGCTTGAGTCTTCTTAAAATATGCAGGGATGAACCACGGGGCATCCCCAAGCTTAGAGCTTTCACTCCTCTTGATCTTAGTATATCATTCTCCTCTCTTGACCCTTGAAAACTTCCTTCACACCAAACTTCAAGCAAACTCATTAGAGGGTTAGTGCATCATTAATAATTCACACATTCAGAGGTGACACAATCATTCTTTTCACTTCTGGACATTGCATAATGCTACTGGACATTAATGGATCAAAGAAATAAATCCAACATAGCAAAAGAGGCAATGCGAAATAAAAGGCAGAATCTGTCAAAAACAGAACAGTCCGTAAAGACGAATTTATAAATGGCACCAGACTTGCTCAAATGGAAAAACTCAAAACTAATGAAAGTTGCGTACATATCTGAGGATCACGCTCGTAAATTGGCAGATTTTTTCGAATTTTCTACAGAGAATTATGCCCAGATTCGTGACAGACAGCAATGCTGTTTCTGCGCAGCGATCCCAAATATAACATCAACTTTGACATAGAAACTTTACTTGGCACAAAAACATGATAAGGAGAGGTTGCTACAGTAGTAAACAACTTCCAAGACTCAATAAAACAAAAAATTGCTGTAGGTAAAAACATGGGTTGTCTCCCATAAGCGCTTTTCTTTAACGCCTTTCAGCTAGGCGCAGAAAGTGCAAATCAAGTAACATCGAGAGTAGAAGCATCAACATCATTACCTTGGGAGCTGGGAGTTTTCTCAACAATGCATTGTATCTGGTCTATATAAGTAACTCCTCTCTCATTGCTCCTAGGCTTACTATTCTCATCAAACAAATTTTCAGGAACAAGCCAAGCATAGTTATTTTCCAAAGCTTCATGCATCCCTAGTAGTTTACTAGGTATTGGCGCTTTAATTTCCCTACCATCATTAACATTATTAGTATACATTATTCTATCCATGTCCATTTTTTCAAGTAGACCAATAAAATTGGTATGAGAACCTAGCATATTAAATTTAGCAAAAACCTTTCTAGCCTCTCTTGCTAGACCGCCAAATTCTCTAAGAAGAGTTTCTAGAACGAAATCTTTCTTTTCCCCTTCTTCCATATCACCAAGTGTGAGAAACATGTGTTGGATTATAGGATTGATATTAACAAATTTAGTTTCCAACATGCGAACTAAAGCAGCAGCAGCAATTTCATAGGTAGGTGCAAGTTCTACCAAGTGTCTATCTTCAAAATTTTCAGTAATAATAACATGGGTGAAAAATTCTTCTATATTATCTCTTCCAATGATACACCCTCGTCCTACCGGTATCTCTTCCAAAGTAAACTTAGGATTAAGCATGATGAAATAAGCAAAAAGTAAACTAGGCAAATAAAGTAAAGACAAGTAACTAATTTTTTTGTGTTTTTGATATAGAGAGCAAGACAGTAAATAAAGTAAAACTAGCAACTAATTTTTTTGTGTTTTGATTTAGTGCAGCAAACAAAGTAGTAAATAAAATAAAGCAAGACAAAAACAAAGTAAAGAGATTGAGAAGTGGAGACTCCCCTTGCAGCGTGTCTTGATCTCCCCGGCAACGGCGCCAAAATTTAGCTTGATACGCGTAGATGCACACGTCCGTTGGGAACCCCAAGTGGAAGGTATGATGCGTATAGAAGCAAGTTTCCCTCGTATGAAACCAAGGTTTAATCGAACCAGTAGGAGCCAAGAAGCACGTTGAAGGTTGATGGTCGCGAAATGTGATGCGGCGCAACACCGGGATTCCGGCGCCAACTAGGAACCGCACAACACAGCAAAGTACTTTGCCCCAACGAAGCAGTGAGGTTGTCAATCTCACCGGCTTGTGTAACAAAGGATTAAACGTATCGAGTGGAAGATGTTTGCAAAGAAAACAGTAAAACAAGTAGATTGTATGCTATGGAAAGAATAGGACCGGGGTCCACAGTTCACTAGAGGTGTCTCTCCCATAAGATAAAAGCATGTTGGGTGAACAAATTACACGGGCAATTGACAAATAGAGAAAGGCATAATAATGCATATACATGACATGATAAATATAGTGAGATTTAATTGGGCATTACGACAAAGTACATAGACCGCCATCCAACCGCATCTATGCCTAAAAAGTCCACCTTCAGGTTATCATCCGAACCCCCTCCAGTATTAAGTTGCAAAGCAACAGACAATTGCATTAAGTATTGTGCGTAATGTAATCAACAACTACATCCTTAGACATAGCATCAATGTTTTATCCCTAGTGGCAACAGCACATCACAACCTTAGAACTTTCTGTCACTGTCCCAGGTATCAATGAAGGCATGAACCCACTATCGAGCATAATTACTCCCTCTTGGAGTTAAGAGTAAAAACTTGGCCAGAGCCTCTACTAATAACGGAGAGCATGCAAGATCATAAACAACACATGAACAATAGATTGATAATCACCATAATCATAGTACTCTCTATCCATCGGATCCCGACAAACACAACATATAGAATTACATATAGATGATCTTGATCATGTTAGGCAGCTCACAAGATCTAACAATGAAGCACAACAAGGAGAAGACGACCATCTAGCTACCGCTATGGACCCATGGTCCAGGGGTGAACTACTCACTCATCACTCCGAGGCGATCATGGCGATGAAGAGTCCTCCAGAGATGAATCCCCTCTCCGTGGTGCCGGAGGCGATCTCCGTAACCCCCGAGATGGGATTCGCGGCGGCGTCGTAAGGTTTTCCGTATCGTGGCTCTCGATCGGGGGTTCACGACGGGAGCTTTAAAGGAGGTCAACGCGAGGGGCCACACGAGGGCCCAGGGGGCAGGGCCGCGCGGCCAAGGGCTGGGCCGCGCCGCCACCCCCCGGCTGCCTCGTGGCCCCACTTCGTTAGGTCTTCGGTCTTCGGAAGCTTCGTGCAAAAATAGGACCCCGGGCGAAAGTTTCGTCCAATTCCGAGAATATTTCTTTACTAGGATTTCTGAAACCAAAAACAGCAGAAACAGGAATCGGCTCTTCGCATCTTGTTAATAGGTTAGTTCCAGAAAATGCATAAATATGACATATAATGTGCATAAAACATGTAGGTATCATCAATAAAGTAGCATGGAACATAAGAAATTATCGATACGTTGGAGACGTATCACTTGCGCATCTCAAGTTGGAACCGATTGTAGATTGGTAGAGTGTAAATCTTCAGCATTTGTTTTTCCATTGGGAAATCGCCCCAGAGACAGAATGTCTTGTCTTCATCGATAAATTCATTACCATCCTCAGCAACATCAATTTGTTCCTGCAACTTCATGAACTGCTTGAAGAAGTCGAAGAGGCTACCATGCGGTCTTGTGTACTGCACCACATTAAACCCTTCGCTCCGTGTTGTCATTTGTAGGAAAGGTAAGAACCTATGCTTGAAATACACTGTAACAAAATGTTCCCTCAGTTCATACACTGATTTAAAATGTGGGTTCTCGACAACATCATGTTTCACTAACATTTCAGCCCATTTTGACTCAAACTCTTCAACGGTTACACTTTAGTCGATAACCTCATTGAAGTCCTTTCTCAAATCCTCCCTTTTCGCTGTGAAGCTACCAAGACGTTCTTGAACTTTCTGCATAATGTGCCATCTGCAATTCATGTGGCAAGTGTGAACCAATACTGACAGTATAGCACTTCTCATTGCACCATCTTGGTCAGTAATAATGTTCTCTGGATGAAGACCATCCATTGCCAGAAACATTTCAAACAACCAGACAAAGTCTGCAATCCTCTCATTCCGCACAAAGCCACAACCCAACTGGATTGACTGGCCAAACCTGTTTATACCAGTGCAAGGCGCACATGGCATTTTATACTTGTTAGTCATGTAAGTCGTATCGAACAAAATACAATCATTGTAGTATTTATAAACTTCTCGGGCAGCTCCATCAACCCAAAAAATGCGCTCAACTCTAGAAAACTCATCCAACTTGAACTTGTAGAAGAAACGAGGGTCTTGTTTCTTCAGTTCTTCAAAGTGATCCAACATCTGTGGTATATCCTTGAACTTCTCTTCGGCTAGTGTCGCACTATAGTTGCTGACTGTTTTTGCATCATACGGAACATTTGCCTTGCTCCCATATAGCTCAGCCATGATCTGCATGATCCTCCCAGAACTCAGATTAACCTCATGCAGTAAGTCAATAAATTTCCTTTCTTCCTTTGGGATTTTTTTTGTGAGACCTCAAGTATTTTTTTAACTCCCACTTTGTGAGACACTCATGGTCATGTTCCTCCACAAACTGTGTTACTTGCCATCTAGCTCCAACACGTTTGATACGCAACTTAGCTTTGCATCCTGTGTGAACTGTGATTGTTCTATTTCTTTGTTTCACCTGAGTAGGTTCTTGTGTTACAGGCTTCCCTGACTTGTGGCAAACAAACACTGTCTTGTCTTTATCACCATCTTTGGTCGATTTGCGCGACGATTCAATTTTCACAGAGAAACCAATGTGGTTGGCATATCTATTGTAATGAACCATAGCAGCATCCACAGAGTCGTACATCATTCCAACAAATGGAACTTTGGGGACCAAGCCTTCCGGTGTTGATTGCACTTCACCATCGCTGTCACTATCTGTGCTCGATATTGTTACTCATGTGTACGCATTTGAGTTAGGATTGTGTCCTGAACCGCAAGGACCAGCACAAGGCGGAGTTGAACCGGAAGGACCATCAGGAGGCGGAGCTGAACCGGAAGGACCAGCAGGAGGCGGAGCTGAACCGGAAGGAGGTGCTACGTCTGTTTCTTGCCCAGCGGCAGAGTCAAGGAAACCATGTTGACCAGCATGGACAGGGGAACCATGCTGTCCATGGTGACGAGATCCATTTGGTTCACCATGAGCTCCAGAAGTGCCAGCACCATCATCTTCAAATCCAGTATCTCCCTCTTCAGCATAAGGCTGGTTGAGATGGAAAACTCCAAAGCAAGCCCGAGCGGGGTTGCTCCATTTATCACTACCGCATCAAACCGTTCATTTATTTAACCCGGGCTGTATTTATTGCAGTATTATTCTCTGTAATCAGCTCAGCAAATACAGTCTTTACCAGCCAACCACCCACCTACTCCCCGAGGACGCGTTGAATTCATGGACCAAACGACCCATGCACACGGCTCTATAAGCCCAGAGACTGATGGAAGAAATTACATCAGCCACTAAGCAAACTTGTTTTTATCTCCTAGAGCCCTACTCTTTTTCATCAACATGGGAACTTCATATTCCTCCACGCTCCACTAAACATGTTTTTTTGGGTAGACATATCAATTTCAGTTTTTAATGCCATTTGAGTAACAAATATCTACAAAGTAGCTTACGTCAATTAAAAAATGCTGAAAAAAATACACACGAGCCTATTATGAAAAAACGCATAAAAAACAAACTTCTGAAAAAAAAACATATAAATCCAGACATTCTATGTTCACAAACAAGTTTATAGGAAAAAGTAACATTTTGTGTGGATTGTATAAAGAAGTCAACATGTTAGAGCATCAAAATTTATCTATTTACATGGAACACTAAAAGTATTTTTCCCCTGAAAACTTGTTTATGAACATAGAACGTCCACGATGTACATGCTAATATTTTTTCTGTAATCTTTGACATTTTCAAATATGTTTTCAAACAATGGGATCATATGCACATGTGAGCGAAATTAAATTTCCAACATCATATTTTTTTTCTAATATTAGTCCACAAACTTGGAAAATGCAACTAAGTACACAACGTTTGTACAGGTCATCGTACATCAAACCACAACCGGCCCTAGTTACCAACAGTACAACTTGACAACAAACCTTCTGATTGTACATGCCCTAAACATTCGGCACATGATGTGCCATCTATAAAATTCTCCTACGCGGTACAGCTCCGAATTGATCACCCATCTGGTCAAATTTCTTAGTTAGCATACACCTACCAACAAGAACCATTTAATTCCATACAAAATCTGTAGACATTGTATGCTAGTATAGCAGTATCTACCTGAGGAGTAGTTCTTTTCTCCCGCTAGCAATGCTGAACATTAATTGCACTAGGATCGACCTGAACCACACGTATGGCTCCATGATATCGAGTGTGAACCAGCTCGGGAGCAACTCGTCCGCACTCGTTGAGATCAAGTTCTCCAAACCACCATGCAAAACTCTTCGGCATTTTTTTCCAATTGTTATCGACTGCTGAAACGAAAACAAGAGCCAAACTCTTCAGTTTCGACTTCTACTATTATATCAAGAAATAACATTTCCTTCTTCTTTACTGTCAATTACACCCAAACAAGTCTAACATTTTCCCCTTTTTTGAATGATAGATGCATGCAGGCAGGAGGTACTTCGTTCAACAAGTTGAAGTGAAAGAATTTTTAGAGATATGGTGCCACCCGTGTCATCTTTTAAAAAATTTCCACTATGTTTTGCTACCCTGGTTCATATGGCCACAAGTTTCATACTAGATGTTCCTTTTTTTATATATGATGCATCACTACTATATGTGGTTCAGTTTTTTCATCATGCTGAAAATACCATGCCTGAATGCTAGGAATACTATGATGTATCTTGCTGCAATTACATTGCAGTTACCATCTGCTAGAGCTGAGTTCTAGTTCTGGATCTAGTTGATATAAAGTACCAGATAGTATCAAGACAGATCAAAAGTTCCTTTTGAGAGGAAAAAGGCCAGAGTTTTTTCTATTCATATGCAGGTGTAGAGAGAAATTTTAGAAAAGGAAATACCAGATGGTGTAGCTACAAGATTTTTTGGAGCAGCAGATGGAACTGGAAGAAGCAGATTCAAAAGAAGATCGAACTAGATCCAGAACTAGAACCAGATGGAACTCAACACTCCCAGATGATCCAGCAGATGACAAACCTTTTTGCAAACTGTGCTTTTCGTTGGGATCCTACCAGATGTTGTTGGTCGACGTGGAGGAGTAGCTACATCAGTTGTCTTCTGCAGAAACAAAGATCTGGGAGGTAGGATGTATTTTTTTCGGGTAAGTTCTTTTCCTGGGGGCAGCAATGGCGGCTGCGTTGAGATGGGAGGAGGGGAAGAAGAGGATGGTGGTGATCTAGGGAAGAAGATGCTCGGTTTTTGTTTTCTTGCTGGGGGACCAGCAAAATCACGAGAACGAGGCCGTTTGTTCCCTCGCGTGAATTACTGAGGGGCCCAAATCGGGAAAGATTCGGTCCCCCTTTACCTTGTTGTTTACAGCCTGTCGGGACTGACCTCATTTTTCCTTAAAACGAGGTTGACCTCGGTGTAGCCATTCCCTTCCTCCCCGAGATTCCTATGCCTTTTTGTTCTTTTTTTTTGAAACAAGGCAAAACATTTTTATTTTCATTGATTAAAGAGAATATTTTAGAAGTTTTACATCCCGGCTATAAGCCAAGACCAAATATTACAAGCAACTACTCTCGTGGCATTACATTACTTAGAGCCTTCGCACCGGCTAGACGGCACAAATTCGCCTCCTCTTTGATTTTTGTTACAAGCATAGCGATGGTGACAGACTTATTACGGAATACTCGAGCATTTTTTTATTTCCAAATTTCCCATTGAGATCAGCATTGCGATGCCCACAAATTTGCCTTTTTGTTCTCCTTCCTCTCTAACACGAAATTAGGAGTAAAAAACTAGCTAAATACCTGCGCGATGCCGCAATTCTATCTAATGTTTTCTCTCACATTAGTCTTGACCTTTTTTCTTTTCTCTTCTAGTTTTTCAAAAATTGAAAACAAAATTAAATTTATTTGTTTAAAGGGGGAGGCAGACCACTTTGCCAAACTATTTCTCCTCTAGTTTTAGTAAAATTGAAAACAATTTTTTTTAAAGGGGGAGGCAGGCCAGTTTGCCCAAACTATGCCCAACAAGGCCCAACCAGGCTGCCGCCTACCCCAACACTAAGAGCATCACTAGTAGAGCCCCTAAACTCTCAAATCTTCAAAGTAGTTTAAGGATTGAGAATGGGTATTTTTTGGCACTTTTCAGGGGTGAAAAACAGGGGCAAAGACTAGAACCCTCAAACCCTTAAAAGTGAGGATTGAGGGCAAAGACTAGAACCCTCAAACCCTTAAAAACATTCATTTGATATATCACAATTATCATCATCTCAATAACGGTTTGAAGCACATAATAATCATTCTAGTTACTATTACAACACCAAATAGTAATTTGAAGCACATAATAATCATTCTAGTTATTATTACAACACCAAATAGAGGGTATAATTAAGAAGCTGTTGCTGACCCTCCTAAATGCAAATGATAGTAGAAAGACTACATGAGCTATCTAATCATTTCAAATTGTGCACCGCACGGTACATCTTTTTAGATAAATAAACATTATCGTTACAATGCTATTTCTACACACAATTTAAAGGCTCCACATCACAATGAAGCATCTAAGCTTATCTAGAGACACGCACACAAACCAATTAACCAGGTGCAGAACAGAGACGAGGCAAATCAGAGAAGGATTCGGGAGCTCACGATGTGGTCGAGGTGGGCGTGGGTGATGAAGAGGTTGTCCTGGCGCACGGCGAAGAGCGCGCCGCGGCTGATGTTGAAGGCGACGTTGAGGGACGGTGACAAAGGATTAACTTGTCAATGCCTACAGATTGTAGACTAGGGTTTTGCTAGAAGTAGAGGGCAAGTAGATCTCGAAGGTTCAGGCGAAAAGTACTCGACGATTACGAAAACTAGGGTTATGTTGACAGTAGATTCGATCCTTTCTTTGTCCCTCGACTCCCCCTTATATAGGAGGCGGAGCCGAGGGTTTCGTAGTACATAAGTTACAGAGTTCGGGAGGGTTTCGTACCCAACCCGTAAGATTACAAATCTCTATCTTTCCTAATACAAACTATCTTTCCTTAACACTAAATGGGCTTCCAAGTCTTCTTATTCTTCGAGTCTTGGGCTTTGATTAAACCCCGGGTACCATCTTTGGCAGGCCCATTGGGGATGCCTATGTCAGTAGCCCCCGAGATTTTTCTTGAATCGAAGAATCAAGGAAAATCTCCAATTTTACTCATTACATAATCTTTCGATATGCAAACACTATTTTGTACAGGGATAACGGTAATTGGGGCTAGTTCATCTGACGGATCAGGTACTAGTTAACTGCTCTAGTGGCAATCCGCAAAAACCTACTTCAAAATCACGTCCCTGGACATGATCTCGGGATACTGGTGTAAACTTCGACAGGTGCCGCTTAAGGTCTTACCATTCTGTCGAGTCCCAGTCATATTTTATCGGGTACCTAACGCGTCCGTTAGGATTTTTCTTCGTATCTGTTGATACGGAAAATAGTAGCAATCCGCCGTCAGAGACGGTGCCACGCCGCTCAGAACGGATCTGGGGTCTTACCTTCGCAAAGTTTTGCGGCATTCAGAGATTTATTCGCGACTTTTAGCGCTCTGAGAATATTTTGTCGAGTGCTTTTCGGCTGCTGGAATAGCACATTTTATCGAGTCATATTTGATGACTTATTTTGTCTTCCCGATGGGAGTATATGTAGAGTTATCTGTGTAACTCGAAATATACTCACTCTTACTTCTTTCTTGTAATAAAAATTCATCGGGCGCGAACAGCGTTCCCGATGGGAGTAGCCCCGAGGCTACAGCCAAGGACTTGTGCTTGGGTGTAGGCTCCACAGATTAGTATCCATTGCCGCTATATTTATAATCCTTCTCGATATTTTTATATTTATCGGGTGCGCGACGCTCCCGATGGGAGTAGCCCCCGAGGCTATGAACAAATACTTGTATTTGATCATAGGCTCTTGCCATTTCCATCTTGTCATACTCGAAATTTTCTCTTTTCCAGAGTAGCCCCCGAGCATTTGGGCAAAAACTTGTATTTGATCAAAGGCTCCCGAAATAATCTTGCATTGTCGATAAACTCTCGAAACTTCATAGTCGAGCTTTTCTTTCACCTTGATGACGTCGTTGCTGATGATAGCCACGATTTCTGTTTTGGAAACATGCCATTACCGCTTCTCTCACTGCCTTGTGGGTCCAAATTCCTCATCTGATGGACACGTCGTGCAAGTGGGGGACACATGTTCTCCCCTTTTTCTGGCACACGTTCCGTAACCTCGTCAATGTTAAAATACTTTTTTACCCTCGTCTCCACGTGGTTATCATCTCCCGCATACTTTTTCCATCCAACGGTCCGCCGCTTCACCGCACCTCTATATAAGATCTCCTTCTTCTACCTCGAGCACTTCCGCTCGCGCCGTTCCCCTGCTTCTACCTGCAAAACTTCCTCCTGCGCCCCACAACTCTCAGAGCTCATCCCTTCGCAGCTGCATTCCTCCGCCATTGTTGATGCCACCGCGTCGCTTGACCAGGCACAGCACGCCAGAATCGTCAATGGCTGCCGCGGATCTAGGAACCGCGGAGTGGGAAAGGTCCAAGATCACGAACCAGGACATGAATCTCTTGAAGAAGCTGGGGATTAGCAAGAAACCCAAAGCGGTGTGCTTCCCCAGTGAAGAAAGCTACCCAACCCCTCCAATGGGGTATCGGGTAAGTTTTGTTGATCATCTCATCCGCGGTCTTTCCGCCCCCATTCACCCTTTTCTTCGAGGATTGCTTTTTGTTTACGGTCTCCAACTTCACC
This sequence comes from Lolium multiflorum, assembly GCA_030979885.1. Lineage (NCBI taxonomy): Eukaryota > Viridiplantae > Streptophyta > Magnoliopsida > Poales > Poaceae > Lolium > Lolium multiflorum. Next base: position 145,098,582 of record CM061747.1, read on the forward strand.
ACCTCACGCCCAACTCTATCCTTCATATTTCCATCTTCATCACCCTCTGCGAAGCCTTCCTTGGTGTCCAGCCTAACTGGGCATTATGGAAGCGCATTTTCTTCTGTCGCCGTAATGGCTCTTCCAATGTCGCCTATAATATAGGCGGCGTTGTTATTTCCGTTCGCTCCTGTTACCACCCGATTTTGGCCAAATCAGGAGATGGGCCGTAAGTGAAGATGGGCTTGAAGGACGTACACGTGGAGCATCTTCGAAGCGGCCTTGCGCTAAGAGTTTGGGCTAAGTGGCCCGTGTATCTGTAACATATTAGATCGCATTGTAATTTAGAATTAAGAGATAGAGTCTGGCCCGTGCACGGTTAGGTGCACGCCTCAATTAGAAAGTCCCTTGGACTATAAATATGTATCTAGGGTTATCGGAAAAGGAGGACAATCATTGTTCAACCAACACAAATCAGGCGCATCGCCACCCCTTCTCTTCGAGGGTTTCTCCCGGGTAAGCACCATGCTGCCTAGATCGCATCTAGCGATCTAGGCAGCACACGTTTATTCGTCAACCTTGTACTGCTCGTGCTGAAGCCTTGTTGATGGCGAGCAGTACTATTTATCCTTAGGTGTTTAGGGGCTTGTATTGGTGCTTTCACGTGCATATCTGCGTGGCAATGCCGTCCCTAGACACCTAGCTGCCCTTACGTCTACCCAGACGTAAGGGCATCTTGCTTGTTCTTACTTAGTAGATCCGATCCGTCATAGTTGCTCCTTGCTCGCAAGGATTAGTTTAATATCTGCATAGTTAGGCCTTATGTCGGGGTCGGAGGATCCGGTGGTGCGTTAGGCGTTGTTTACCGTCCCTGCGAGGGATGTTCCGGGATCAACGTTATGTTGGTTTTTAGGCCTCTCGCAGGGGTAGTTTGCATCGTCTCTCGTAGCTGCTAGGCCCGATCGCACGTAGGACGTTCCGATTATGCGGTGAAAACCCTAAACGTCGTGGATCGCTTTAGCTTTGTCCTGATCAAGCAGGATCCCCATGCCATTGTAAATCCAACGTGAAACATGGGGCGATCGGCTCCTTGAGCCGATCCACAAACCCCGAGAGCCGATAGGGCTCGTATTTAATGTTTACGTGTCTACCATGCAGAACAATCGAAGCACTAACACCTTCCTGACCGGGTCTAGGTCAGGTGGCACGCCCTAGCAACCGCCATGACGTTGGCCAGAAGATTTGCGGGACGACGCGAGGTGCCAGGGATCCACTAAGCGGCCCTGGGAGCTTCCCGGCTCTTCGTGTTGCTTAACCAACGCCCGTCGGGGGGTTTTGGAGGGTAACACATTCTGGCACGCCCGGTGGGACACACTTTCTGCGACATCCATGTCAACATCGGCATCCGAGATGGCGGAGGAACCGATTACGTACAAGGATCTCCCCACGGAACACAAGAAGAAGTACGATGACCTGAAGGCCATCCTGGAGGCCGAACTCATCGGCTCCTTTGAGAAGACCCGGTCGCACGGCGTCAGGTTCAAAGGATTCGCACCACAAGGCATCCTCGATGGGTTGGATCTGTCCCTCCCTTCAAGGAACGTACCAGAGCCCTGCGACAGGAAATCAACTCCATGGTGGCCCATTCACTGCATCGGCACTCTGAGAGCCTGGTGAACACTTTGGAGCGCGTTGCGCTCCGTGTGGTGCAAGAGATCATGGAGCGTCGATACTCCCCTTCAGGACCTGTTCTAGGGACTCACCAGGGAGAGATGCAACTCCACACCAGGCCACCTCTGCCGTACGCAACGGCGGCTCCACAGCAACAAGGCTCGCCGGCATACGTCGTCTACAAAGTTGGGGGTGACCCGGGCGACTATCAGTTCTTGCATGACCCGCCCAAGGAAATCCCACACGGATACGTGTGCACGTATGTGCCGGACGCAACAACGGACGCAGCGATCCAGGCCCCACCAGGAGGGATTGCCGGAGCAGGAGCGATTGTTCCGGCAGGAAGAACGATCGCAAAGAATGAGGAGCAGAAGCTGAGAAACAAGCATGGTTAGCCAAGTATACCACTGCACCACCAGGAAAGCTCAGCTGCCACTAACTCCACCGCAGATCAGATCAGCAAATTCTGAGAGATCAGTTCGGCATCTTGCCGAAGAAGAAGATAATCGGCTATTCCAAGCCGTACCCCAATGAGTTCGACCTGATCCCACTACCGCCTAAGTACCGGCTTCCGGACTTCAACAAATCAGTGGGTCGAGGGGTCGAGCTCCATCGAGCACGTGAGCCGATACTTGCCCAGCTGGGCATGGTTTCAGCGGATCAGCTACGGGTGAGGTTCTTCTCGCCCTCACCGGTCCAGCGTTTGGATGGTACACCTCGTTGCCGCCAAATTCAGTGCAATCATGGAAGCAGCTGGAGGAACTGTTCCACACCCGACCATTCGAAGCCACTGAAGCTGGTATTGCCGAACTAGCACAGTTCGGCGAAGCGAGGAGAGACAGTCTCTAAGTACATCCAACGTTTGAACTGTCAAGAACCGATGCTATTCGGCTCACTTAACCGAAAGAGGCGCCGAGCTGGCGTGGCAGGCCTTGCGCTGCTCAAGGACTCGACGTTCCAGGTCGAGTACAACTCGTTGACGCACCTGGTCAATAGATCGACCTTATATGAACAGCGCCATCCAGCGTACCAGGACAAGTTCAAGCGCGCGATCACCCTAGTCAATGCTGATGAGGATGAAGATTCTGCGGAAGATCGGGAAGTTGCGAGCCGAGTGGACTCGGACGCCGTACTGTGTCCAAATGGGTAAACCCGCCAGGGCCTCCAAGAGGGTTGGACTTTGACGTGACCAAATGAAGCATCTTCGATCTGCACGAAAGAGAAACAGTTGAAGCTACCCGAAGGCCACAAGATCCCTATGGCGCAGGAGATGAACAAGAGGCCATACTGCAAATGGCATCATACGTTCACGCACGCCACCAACGACTGCAAAGTGTTGCGCGCACAAATTCAGATGGCGATAGAATCAGGCCGATTAACTTTCGGACAGTTTGCCATGAAGGTGACATGCGTCCGTTTCCGGACGTCAACATGGTGGACCTAAGCCACTCCATAAGAGAGCCAGGGTTCTCTTTCGATGTCAATATGGCAGGGTTTGTGATCCGCCATGGCGTGGACAAAGCAGAGCAGCCACTCGTGGCAAAGATAAAGAGGAGGCCGTTCCACGCGACCGGCCCCAAGATGACGATAGACGGTACCTAACCGAGGAGGAGGTGAGAAGCATACGGTATCAACGCCCATTATCCGTGCATCTCCTCAACAAATATGAGCAGCAGTACCTGTATACGTCGCGCCAGTGGGAGGTCAAGGGAGCAAGACAACGTGGATAAGCACTGGAACTGTCCCTTCTTCAAACATTGCTGGGACTCAGGAATGAGCCGATTGCCAACAATCGAGAACTGCCCAGAATGCACACAACAAAGGAGAAGGACGAACGAAGTTTCAGTGTTCGAGCGTCTAGGACCTCTCCCACATCAGAGTAAACGAGCTGAGTCCTCTCAAGAAGAAGACTTCGAGGAGTCGATGGAGAAGAAGATAGGTATCACCGACCAAGGTGGTGCCCCGATGGACTCAGCCATTCTCAAGCGTAGGGTGCAACGGCTGCGAAACCGGAAGAAGCCGAGGCACGCACCTGCATACGTTGAGAAGAGCACGGCCCGATCTGGCCGTGAAAATCCAGCAAACAGTGGAGATGAAGGCGCGCCCGCCAAAGAAAGTATGGCGCCCAAAACAGGCGAAAGCCGATGCACATGCATCGGCTGATGCCGATGCAGAGACATCGGCTGATACAAACATGATATCCGTGACCCGGACGGAGTAGCAAGTCCAAGACATTGGACATACGTGGCAAGGCCGATCCCTGAGATCGGCCCTCAAAAAATGAAAAGCAGGGATCTTATCTCCAGCATGCCACGTAGCTACAGCGGAAGTTCAAGAAGTTGCAAATCATCGCCAAAGCATTGCAACGGAAAGGGAGGCCGATTCCCGCAATCGGCCAAGATTATCCTCAACATACCTTGTCTGTTCAGCATTGATCCAACAGGCGCCTGAAGAGCCGATACCATCAATTACTTGACAGAATCGGCTCGGGGGGCACATATGGATGAGATACGAGGATACGGAGCTGGGAACGGATGTCAAATGTCCAGCAGAGCAGCTCAAGCATGGGGGCCGATACATAAACAAATCGGCCATAAAAAATCGAAAATACAGAAATTTTTGAGCAAAGCCGATGCATAGACATCGACTTAAGGATTCAAAGCCGCTGTACGACCATCGACTCAAGGGATATGAGCGGAAGCGTCATTTACTGGAGGAACCCCTCATGGAGATTGCTTGGCGACTCAGGCCCTCTCTTCAAGGACTTCCAACTCCTTCTGCAAGACTTCAAGCTCGGCAGCACCAACAGAAGCATCAGTTTGGGCGTCCAAGACGGCCCTTTTTCTCATTTAAGATGTTGATATTTGCCGGCAAGTTTGAGGATCGCAGCCCTGGCCAAACAGCAAGAACAGCATGGACGTGCAGATCAGGCTAGGATCATGAGAACGACCGACAGTCGTCCAGTTGGACTGAACTGCATTCTCACCAGAGGTTGCCTCATTGGACTGAAGAAGCTCGGGGGGCAGTTCAAGTCGAAGGTTCTCTGCTTTTGAAAAAGCCGATTTGGTTAGAATCGGCTGATGCTGCACCACAGTTGAGAAGCTGATAGTGGCCCAATGCCGCTGGTGCACTTTCATTCTCGCCTTGACCAAGGCTCGGGGGGCAGCTAGCCCTGAAGATTCTTCGCTCTGAGAAGCCGATGGTGTTGGAATCGGCTGTCCCCACATCGTAACCGCGTTGAAGGGTGGAGGACTCTTGCAGAGGAAAATTACCAGGTTGGCAGGAGGGGTTCGAAGAAGGAGCCATCATAATTGATAGGCTTTAGGCCAGTTTGTTGCCGCAAAGAGACAAAGCATCGCTGCGAAAATGGTAGGCGATCGAGAGTTTCAGCGATGGTCCTAGAGTTCTTCTGAAGGCATCAGTGCTGGAGTCTTGCCGATCAAAGCTGGCATTAAGCTCAAGGGACTCGGATTTCCAAGATTCAAGGTGTGCACGATTCCGGCTTGGTCCTGTTCGACTGGAATTTGAGGATCTGAACTGATCTATCTCAAAATTTATCATAAGAGACCAATATGTTGCCATTGGTTCATCGAGCGTCGATCAGGCCAACAATCGGCACAATCCATATAAGGGAGAATCGGCTAAATCACTGGGCAAGAAATCGGCAAAATCAAGTTGGGGAAACTCTTCATTGACAAACAAGATTTCTTACATAAAGAGCTGATTGCTCTCAAAAGGAAGAGTTGGGAGTGCAGGGCCCTATCTACTACTGCTGGCCCTAAGCTAAGCTCCTATTTAAGGGCCATTGCTGCCCTCATCGTCGCCGTCGTCACCATCACCGTCGTCGGCGCTGCTCCCGACCGGCTCGTCGTCGCTGCTGTAGCGGCCACCGGCAGGCCCTCGTTGTCCTCATCCTCCTCGTCGCATCGTGTCCCGCCGTCGGTCGCTGAGGTGCCCGGGCCAGGGGCAATGGCGTTTGGCCGGCGGCTCGTCGGAGGAGCTGTCGCCTTCCTCCTCCTCCTCCTTCACCTCCTCGGAAGAAGTGGCCCCGTCCCAGGAAAAGCGGTCGTCGTCGCTTGCCTCCACCGCTTCCTCATTGGCGAGGAAGCGGAGGTCACTCTCCCCGTCAGTTGAGGACCTGTCATCCTCGGACCAGACGGAGAAGTCATGGTCATCCTTGTCCCACGCTGTTGGGGCAAGGATATCGTACGCCGCCTGCGTACCCCACTCTGGTGTTGATTCCCGGATGGGAGAAGACACGTAGGAAAGACCCGATGAGGTGGAGGAAGAAGAAGAGGAAGACATGGCGGCAGAGGAGGGTTTTTGGAAGTGCTGATGCAGAGGGAGGAAGAGGAGAACAGTTAGAATGGCCAAAGTTTCCCTTAAGTGGATTACCCAAGGTTTATCGAACTCGGAGGAAGAGGTCAAAGATATCCCTCTCAAGCAACCCCAACCACAAAGCAAGAAGTCTCTTGTGTCCCCAACACACCTAATAGGTGCACTAGTTCGGCGAAGAGATAGTGAAATACAAGTGGTATGAATGAATATGAGCAGTAGTACGGTGCCAGAAAATAGCTTACTGGCATGCAGTTGATGGTAGTAATATTGTAGGAAGTAAACATGCAGTAGTAACGCAGCAGTAGTAACGCAGTAAAACAGTAACAAGCAGCGATAGCAGTATTTAGGAACAAGGCCTAGGGAATAGACTTTCACTAGTGGACACTCTCAACATTGATCACATGACAGAATAGATAAATGCATACTCTACACTTTTGTTGGATGATGAACACATTGCGTAGGATTACACGAACCCTCAATGCCGGAGTTAACAAGCTCCACAATTAATGTTCATATTTTAGTAACCTTATAGTGTAAGATAGATCAAAAGACTAAACCAAGTACTAACATAGCATGCACACTGTCACCTTCATGCATATGTAGGAGGAATAGATCACATCAATATTATCATAGCAATAGTTAACTTCGCAATCTACAAGAGATCATGATCATAGCCTACGCCAAGTACTCACATGGTGCACACACTGTCACCTTTACACACATGGAGGAGGAATAGAGTACTTTAATAACATCACTAGAGTAGCACATAGATGAATAGTGATACAAAACTCATATGAATCTCAATCATGTAAAGCAGCTCATGAGATTATTGTATTGAAGTACATAGGAGAGAGATGAACCACATAGCTACCGGTACAGCCCCGAGCCTCGATGGAGAACTACTCCCTCCTCATGGGAGCAGCGGTGATGAAGATGGCGGTGGAGATGGCAGCGGTGTCGATGGAGAAGCCTTCCGGGGCACTTCCTCTCCGAGGGTGCCGAACAGAGACTCCTGTCCCCTGATCTTGGCTTCGCGATGGCGGCGGCTCGGAAGGTTTCGTACCGTGGCTTCCTCCGTAAGGGCTTTCGGCGTGTGGCTTTATATAGGCGAAAGGGCAGCGTCGAAGGTCGAAGGGGCGACGACACCATAGGGTGGCGCGGCCCAGCCTGGCCGCGCCACCCTATCATCTCGCCACCAGGGCTCCCCTCTGTGGCTCTCTGTTCTGGATGCTTCCGGCAAAATAGGAACCTGGCGTTGATTTCGTCCAATTCCGAGAATATTTCGTTACTAGGATTTCTGAAACCAAAAACAGCAGAAAACAAACTGGCACTTCGGCATCTTGTTAATAGGTTAGTTCCAAAATGCACGAATATGACATAAAGTGTGCATAAAACATGTAGATATCATCAATAAAGTAGCATGGAACATAAGAAATTAATGATACGTTGGAGACGTATCAGCATCCCCAAGCTTAGTTCTGCTCGTCCCGAGCAGGTAAAACGATAACAAAGATAATTTCTTAAGTGACATGCCATCATAACCTTGATCATACTATTGTAAGCATATGTAATGAATGCAGCGATCAAAACAATGGTAATGACATGAGTAAACAACTGAATCATAAAGCAAAGACTTTTCATGAATAGTACTTCAAGACAAGCATCAATAAGTCTTGCATAAGAATTAACTCATAAAGCAATAATTCAAAGTAAAGGTATTGAAGCAACACAAAGGAAGATTAAGTTTCAGCGGTTGCTTTCAACTTATAACATATATATCTCATGGATATTGTCAACATAAAGTAATATAACAAATGCAATATGCAAGTATGTAGGAATCAATGCACAGTTCACACAAGTGTTTGCTTCTTGAGGTGGAGAGAAATAGGTGAACTGACTCAACAATAAAAGTAAAAGAAAGGTCCTTCAAAGAGGAAAGCATCGATTGCTATATTTGTGCTAGAGCTTTGATTTTGAAAACATCAAGAGAGTATAAAAGTAAAATTTTGAGAGGTGTTTGTTGTTGTCAACGAATGGTAGTGGGCACTCTAACTACCTCATCAACCAGACTTTCAAGAGCGGCTCCCATGAAGGACGTTATCTCTACCAGCAAGGTAGATCATCCCTCTTCTCTTTTGTTTACACATGTACTTTAGTTTAGTTTTTCTTTATTTATGGATGACACTCCTCCCAACCTTTTGCTTACACAAGCCATGGCTAACCGAATCCTCGGTGCCTTCCAACATTCACATACCATGGAGGAGTGTCTATTTGCAAAATTAAGTTGCTTACTGATGAATCAGAGCAAAACATGTGAAGAGAATTATTAATGAAAGTTAATTAATTGGGGCTGGGAACCCCATTGCCAGCTCTTTTTGCAAAATTATTGGATAAGCGGATGTGCCACTAGTCCATTGTGAAAGTCTGTCAAAAGTAAATGACAAGATCGAAAGATAAAACACCACATACTTCCTCATGAGCTATAAAACATTGACACAAATAAGAGGTGATAAATTTTGAATTATTTAAAGGTAGCACTCAAGCAATTTACTTTGGAATGGCGGAGAAATACCATGTAGTAGGTAGGTATGGTGGACACAAATGGCATAGTGGTTGGCTCAAGGATTTTGGATGCATGAGAAGTATTCCTCTCTCGATACAAGGTTTAGGCTAGCAAGGTTATTTGAAGCAAACTCAAGGATGAACCGGTGCAGCAAAACTCACATAAAAGACATATTGTAAACATTATAAGACTCTACACCGTCTTCCTTGTTGTTCAAAACTCAATACTAGAAATTATCTAGACCTTAGAGAGACCAAATATGCAAACCAAATTTTAGCAAGCTCTATGTATTTCTTCATTAATGGGTGCAAAGCATATGATGCAAGAGCTTAAACATGAGCACAACAATTGCCAAGTATCAAATTATCCAAGACATTTTACCAATTACTACATGTAGCATTTTCCAATTCCAACCATATAACAATTTAACGAAGAGGAAACTTCGCCATGAATATTATGAGCTAAGAACACATGTGTTCATACGAACCAGCGGAGCGTGTCTCTCTCCCACACAAGGATGAACTTATTCAGAGAACTAAGATAACAAAACAAAAATAAAAGCACACAGACGCTCCAAGTAAAGTACATAAGATGTGACCGAATAAAAATATAGTTTCACTAGAAGAAACCGATAAGTTGTCGATGAAGAAGGGGATGCCTTGGGCATCCCCAAGCTTAGATGCTTGAGTCTTCTTAAAATATGCAGGGATGAACCACCGGGGTATCCCCAAGCTTAGACCTTTCACTCTTCTCGATCACATTATATCACCCTCTTCTATTGACCCTTGAAAACTTCCTTCACACCAAACTTCAAGCAAACTCATTAGAGGGTTAGTGCATAATTAATAATTCACATGTTCAGAGGTGGCACAATCATTCTTTACACTTCTGGACATTGCATAAAGCTACTGGACATTAATGGATCAAAGAAATGAATCCAACATAGCAAAAGAGGCAATGCGAAATAAAAGGCAGAATCTGTCAAAAACAGAACAGTCCGTAAAGACGAATTTAAAAATGGCACCAGACTTGCTCAAATGGAAAAACTCAAAACTAATGAAAGTTGCGTACATATCTGAGGATCACGCTCGTAAATTGGCAGATTTTTTCGAATTTTCTACAGAGGCCTGTGCCCAGATTCGTGACAGACAGCAATGCTGTTTCTGCGCAGCGATCCCAAATATAACATCAACTTTGACATAGAAACTTTACTTGGCACAAAAAACACAAAACTAAGATAAGGAGAGGTTGCTACAGTAGTAAACAACTTCCAAGACACAAATATAAAACAAAGTACTGTAGCAAATAACACATGGGTTATCTCCCAAGAAGTTCTTTTCTTTATAGCCATTAAGATGGGCTCAGCAGTTTTAATGATGATGTTCTCATGAAAATAGACAATGAAGCAAAAGAGAACATCAAGAGGCAAATTCAAAACACATTTAAGTCTAACATGCTTCCTATGCATAGGAATCTTGTAAATAAACAAGTTCATGAAGAGCAAAGTAACAAGCATAGGAAGATAAAACAAGTGTAGCTTCAAAAATTTCAGCACATAGAGAGGTGTTTTAGTAACATGAAAATTTTTACAACCATATTTTCCTCTCTCATAATAACTTTCAGTAGCAACATGAGTAAACTCAACAATATAACTATCACATAAAGCATTCTTATCATGAGTCTCATGCATAAAATAATTACTACTCCCAACATAAGCATAGTCATTCTTATTAATTGTAGTGGGAGCAAATTCAACAAAGTAGCTATCAAATATAGGAGGTATATTGTAATCATAATCAAATTTATCCTCCATAACAGGTGGTAACAAAAGACTACTATCATTATAATCATCATAAATGGGAGGCAAAGTATCATCAAAGTAAATTTTCTCCTCAATGCTTGGGGACTAAAAATATCATGCTCATCAAAGCCAGCTTCCCCAAGCTTAGAATTTTCCATAGCATTAGCAACAATAGTGTTCAAAGCATTCATATTAATATGTTCCATGGGTTTTTTAATTTTCGCATCAAACCATCCATGTCTTAAATCAGGAAATAGAATAAAAAGGTCATTGTTGTCCATTATGCCTAACTAGTGTAAACAAGAAACCAAATGTCGCAATTGTAGAGTCTAAAGGAAATAGCTTCGAGCACACACACAATGGCGCCAGAAAAGTACTGTTACCTGGAACCGAAGTATGAGTGCCTTTTACCTTCCTCCCCGGCAGCAACGGCGCCAGAAAAGTGCTTGATGTCTACGGGTGCTTCTATTCTTGTAGACAGTGTTGGGCCTCCAAGAGCAGAGGTTTGTAGAACAGCACAAGTTTCCCTTAAGTGGATTACCCAAGGTTTATCGAACTCGGGGAGGAAGAGGTCAAAGATATCCCTCTCAAGCAACCCTGCAACCACAAAGCAAGAAGTCTCTTGTGTCCCCAACACACCTAATAGGTGCACTAGTTCGGCGAAGAGATAGTGAAATACAAGTGGTATGAATGAATATGAGCAGTAGTACGGCGCCAGAAAATAGCTTACTGGCATGCAGTTGATGGTAGTAATATTGTAGGAAGTAAACATGCAGTAGTAACGCAGCAGTAGTAACGCAGTAAAACAGTAAAAAGCAGTGATAGCAGTATTTAGGAACAAGGCCTAGGGAATAGACTTTCACTAGTGGACACTCTCAACATTGATCACATGACAGAATAGATAAATGCATACTCTACACTTTTGTTGGATGATGAACACATTGCGTAGGATTACACGAACCCTCAATGCCGGAGTTAACAAGCTCCACAATTAATGTTCATATTTTAGTAACCTTATAGTGTAAGATAGATCAAAAGACTAAACCAAGTACTAACATAGCATGCACACTGTCACCTTCATGCATATGTAGGAGGAATAGATCACATCAATATTATCATAGCAATAGTTAACTTCGCAATCTACAAGAGATCATGATCATAGCCTACGCCAAGTACTCACATGGTGCACACACTGTCACCTTTACACACATGGAGGAGGAATAGAGTACTTTAATAACATCACTAGAGTAGCACATAGATGAATAGTGATACAAAACTCATATGAATCTCAATCATGTAAAGCAGCTCATGAGATTATTGTATTGAAGTACATAGGAGAGAGATGAACCACATAGCTACCGGCAGCCCCGAGCCTCGATGGAGAACTACTCCCTCCTCATGGGAGCAGCAGCGGTGATGAAGATGGCGGTGGAGATGGCAGCGGTGTCGATGGAGAAGCCTTCCGGGGGCACTTCCTCCCGGCGGGTGCCGGAACGAGACTCTGTCCCCATCTTGGCTTCGCGATGGCGGCGGCTCTGGAAGGTTTCGCGTACCGTGGCTTCCTCCGTAAGGGTTTTCGATGCAGGGGCTTTATATAGGCGAAGGGCAGCGTCAGAAGGTCGAAGGGGCGACGACACCATAGGGTGGCGCGGGCCCAGCCCTGGCCGCGCCACCCTATCATCTGGGGCCCACAGGGCCCTCCTCTGGTGGCTCTCGGTGTTCTGGATGCTTCCGGGCAAAATAGGAACCTGGGCGTTGATTTCGTCCAATTCCGAGAATATTTCGTTACTAGGATTTCTGAAACCAAAAACAGCAGAAAACAGGAACTGCACTTCGGCATCTTGTTAATAGGTTAGTTCTAGAAAATGCACGAATATGACATAAAGTGTGCATAAAACATGTAGATATCATCAATAAAGTAGCATGGAACATAAGAAATTATCGATACGTTGGAGACGTATCAGCATCCCCAAGCTTAGTTCTGCTCGTCCCGAGCAGGTAAAACGATAACAAAGATAATTTCTTAAGTGACATGCCATCATAACCTTGATCATACTATTGTAAGCATATGTAATGAATGCAGCGATCAAAACAATGGTAATGACATGAGTAAACAACTGAATCATAAAGCAAAGACTTTTCATGAATAGTACTTCAAGACAAGCATCAATAAGTCTTGCATAAGAATTAACTCATAAAGCAATAATTCAAAGTGAAGGTATTGAAGCAACACAAAGGAAGATTAAATTTCAGCGGTTGCTTTCAACTTATAACATATATATCTCATGGATATTGTCAACATAAAGTAATATAACAAATGCAATATGCAAGTATGTAGGAATCAATGCACAGTTCACACAAGTGTTTGCTTCTTGAGGTGGAGAGAAATAGGTGAACTGACTCAACAATAAAAGTAAAAGAAAGGTCCTTCAAAGAGGAAAGCATCGATTGCTATATTTGTGCTAGAGCTTTGATTTTGAAAACATCAAGAGAGTATAAAAGTAAAATTTTGAGAGGTGTTTGTTGTTGTCAACGAATGGTAGTGGGCACTCTAACTACCTCATCAACCAGACTTTCAAGAGCGGCTCCCATGAAGGACGTTATCTCTACCAGCAAGGTAGATCATCCCTCTTCTCTTTTGTTTACACATGTACTTTAGTTTAGTTTTTCTTTATTTATGGATGACACTCCTCCCAACCTTTTGCTTACACAAGCCATGGCTAACCGAATCCTCGTAAGAAAGAGCAATGTGAAGAGGCTCGTAAGAAAGCCGAGTCAGATGCTGTTCAAGCTAGGCGAGAAGCTGACAAAGCCAAGGCTGATGCTGCTGGTGTCGAAGATCTTCGGAAACGTCTGCACGCTGCCGAGACTTCGTTAAGCGAGCACATAACTGCACAATCCGCTCGCGAAGAAGCGATCACCAAACGTCTAAGGACACAAAATCGCCGCTTTGTCAGTAAGTATCTGCACCACTTCATATCCTTTGGATTTTTCTTTTTTGCACTTATTTGTTGATCGGATTTTCTTTTTATTTTGACAGATAAGACCTCTCAAGAATTTGAACTTGAAGATCCCGACAATGATCCTCTTCTTGACGCCGTTTCGTTCCTTGAATTTCATGGGACAGAAGCGCGTGAGGGCATTGATGAAGCCAGGACAGGGCTGTCGCGGCTCTTCCCCTACTTCTTCCCGAAGAAAGAGGAGCCCGCAACTTTCCTTACTCTTGCCAAGTGCTTCAATCCTCCCGAAGATCTTGGGTTGAAGATGCGCCATGAAAATATGAAGGTTGCCGTTGAAAGCACTGTTGCCTTGGTTGCTGATAGTCAACAAACCATTGACTGGGCGAAAGTGGGCAACACGGAGCAGATAGAACAAGCAAAATGGCGATCATTGATCAAGGCGGCAAAGCTGAATACGAAGAAAATCCTGGCCTATCTCGGGATCAAACCATCTTCAACTCCTAGCTCGTCAAGGCCGGAGGTCTAATTGAATGCCTTTGCCTTTTCTATTTTTTGCTTTCTTTATTTCTTTTGCTGTTGTCGCCATTCTAGCCTTGGCGACAATTACCCTGTTAGTCCCTTTGGAGAACTTCTTTTGTAATGACCGTGTAAACTTTCTAGAAAGCAATGAAATTCCTCTTGGTACTATCATTGATCCTGGGATTTTCTTTTCCAGTTAATATTTGATAATTATTCAACCAACCCTTGCTCTCCCGATGCTGCGCCTGCGTCTTCCTTCTCGAAGAAAGTAAAAGCCGATGATAATCTCCTTGAAGGTTCTTCAAGCAAACCTTTGTCGGAAGATTTACAAGAACTTCGACAACAACTTCAATCCATGAAGAAACAAACTTTGGCAATGATGGAACAATCTCGGAAAGCGTCTGAACAAGAAGAACTTGCTCTTCAACAAGCCAAAGAGGCTATGGTTGCCAAGGATGCTGCTGTATTGGAAGCAAAAGGAGCTACTACCCGAGAAAATAGCATGCTCGAGCTAATGTTGGAAGCTAGCACAGATATGTTAGGTATGTTTCTCCAATCTCATGATGCCTCCTCTTTATTTTGCTGTGCTTTCTTCCAAGTTTCTTGCCTTGTTGCCTAATAGGCTCGGTTCTTGATGCTGCCGCCGAAGATCAAAGAGTGAATGAGAGGACGAATCTTCTTGTCAATCTTTCCCTTAATCATGGCTGTTTATTTTGGGCCACCCCTGAACGAACCCAGCAGATTGTCAGGTTCCAAGATCGTGCTTGCCAAGTGCGCGAATTTCTCAATTTTTGCACGACGACATTAACCCTTGTTTTCAAGACTTTGTTTCCTCGAAATGAAGTTCCTACAACTCTTCCTGACTTGCTGGAGACCTTCAGAGATGCTCCTCGTATTCATAATTTTGTGCGAGCTCAATTGACTGCTGGAGCAAGATTTGCCATGATTATGATACATATTTGCCATCCAAAGTTAGACCTGACGAAGATTGTCGTTGATTGCCTGGCGAAAAAATCGCGGCGGAAGAATAATATTGATGCAATCAACGAAATGGTGACTCCTGTGGCCGAGTCGATGATAGATGAGCTTCTTCGGATGGACTCAGAATTCTTCGTCAAGGGATCTTATGCTGAGCATAAAACAACCAGAGGCTTGTCAATAGATACTATTTTAGGTTCTGACTGATTTGTTCCATATTGCAAAACCTTGTCAAAGAAATTTGTTGTATATCACAAAGTGCTCTATATTGTTGGAGCCCCCGAGCCTTTTGGCTAGAATTTGTACTATTTTTCTCTTTCAAAGATTTCTCCTTTTGTTGTAATAAGACATCTTGATGGACTGCAGGCCCTCGAGTATCTTAGTGTCGAAGTTCTATATTTCTGTTGCCGGGTTTTTGGACCAAAGCAATGAGATTTTTGACGTGTATACTATATTTAACATTACCAGCTTCCGATTTATGTATTTGGCGAGGTATTATTGTACCAAGGCGAAATATTTTTGTCTGTTTTGTACGTATTTTGATGCTTGATAGTGCAGAGCCTCCGAGTGTGTCGACGAATAAGAAGTATATCTTTACTATTTTTATTATATTGCAGCACCGCGAGCCCGCCTCATTAAAAACCTTTCCCGGCCCCACTCGGTGCCCGAAAAAGGAAAAGAGTGCGTCTGAAAACTCGCGGGCGTTTCAGTACATTGTATGTTTACAGAGGAGACTATATTTCGGTATCTAAGCGTAAAAACGCCTGAGCTGCGCCACGTTCCAAGGATTTGGCTCAACGTTCCCCGTCTTCTTGTCCTTGATTCTGTATGCTCCTCCTTCGATGACTTCTGTGACGATGTAGGGCCCAAGCCATGGTGACTCGAGTTTTTCATGACTTTTTTGGTTGAGTCGCAAAACTAAATCACCAACTTGAAAAGATCTTGGCCGCAATCGTCGACTGTGGTAATTCTTCAGTCCCGTTGATATTTAGCAACTCGTGACAGGACTTCGTCTCGCTTCGTCAAGTGCATCGACGTCATCCTCCAAAGCTTTTCTCGAGGTTTCTTCGTCATATTCTGTGACTCTTGGAGAATCATGCTCTATTTCTATCGGCAGGACTGCTTCGGCTCCATGGACCGAAAAACGGCGTTTCCTGCGTCGCCGTATTTGGTGTTGTTTGGATAATCCACAACACACTTGGCAGCTCATCTGGCCAAGTATGTCGAGCTTTTTCCAATGGTCCTAGCAGGCGCTTGTTGATACCATTGCAGATGATGCCATTGGCCTTCTCGACTTGACCATTGGTCTGTGGATGTGCAACAGACGCGAACTCTCAATTTGATGCCTACTTCTGCGCAGTATGCTTTGAACTCCTTGGACGTAAAATTACTGCCGTTGTCTGTGACAATGCTATGAGGGACTCCAAATCTAAAGACGATGCTTTTCACGAACTTAATTGCTGACGCGCCGTCCGGTGAATTTATCGGCTTTGCTTCTATCCATTTTGTAAATTTGTCGACAGCGACAAGCATATACTCATAACCTCCTGGCGAAGCTTTGTGTAGTTTTCCCACCATGTCGAGACCCCATTGAGCAAAGGGCCAAGATAGTGGGATTGGCATAAGTTCTGCTGCGGGAGAATGAGGTTTGGCGGCAAATCTTTGGCACGCGTTGCAAGTTCTCACTATTTCCTTCGCATCCTCGATTGCTGTTAACCAGTAAAATCCTGCTCTGAAAACTTTAGCCGCAATAGCTCGGCTACTCGCGTGGTGACCGCATATTCCTTCGTGCACATCTTTCAGGATGATTCTTCCTTCTTCGGGTGTAACACATCTCTGTAGCACGCCTCAAATGCTTCATTTGTACAACTCCCCTTTTACCACAGTAAAAGCTTTTGATCTCCTAATTATTCGCCTTGCTTCAACTGGATCGTCGGGTATTGTTTTCCTTAGGATGTATGATATGTAAGCCTGCATCCATGGAGTTTGCACCATCATGACTAGCTCCTGCTCCTCTTCTTCTTCTGTGTCGTTGGTGGTACTCGAGGATTTCTCTTTTTTCTCCTTCTTTATTTTTGCTGGCTTTGTTGATCTCTCGCTTATCTCTTCCCAAAACACGCCTGGAGGAATCGCGAGACACTGTGACCCGATGTTTGCAAGAACATCGGCTTCATCGTTACTCAGCTGCTGATGTGGTTTACCTCGCATCCATCAAATAATTTCTCCAGCTCATTGTACACCTCTTTGTATGCTATCATACTTTCGTTGACTGCATCACATTGATTCATAACTTGCTGTGCCACCAATTGTGAATCGCCGAAGATTTTCAATCGGGTTGCACCACAAGCTTTCGCCATCTTCATCCCATGTATGAGAGCTTCATATTCTGCTTCGTTGTTAGACGCATTTGGAAACGTCATCCTTAAGACATATTTCAACTTGTCGCCTTCGGGTGATACCAATATCACGCCTGCTCCAGCACCTTCTAACCTTTTGGACCCGTCGAAGTTCATGGTCCAAGTTCTCGATAAATCTGGAGGCCCCATGTTTTGTAGCTTCATCCACTCTGCAATGAAATCTGGTAAAATCTGCGATTTTATTGCCTTTCTTTTTCATACGTGATGTCCCGAGGGGAAAGTTCTATTCCCCAAAGGGAGACACGACCCGTAGCTTCTGGGTTGTTCAGTATATTTGACAAGGGAGCTTCATTGACCACTATTATCGGGTGCGCCGAAAAATAGTGTCGCAATTTTCTTGCTGTCGTGAATACTCCATGCCAGTTTTGATATTGCGGGTACCGCTGTTTTGAAGGCGACAGTACTTCGCTGATGAAATATATTGGCCTCTGAACTCCATGAAGCTTGCCTTCTTCTTCTCTCTCGACTACTAGGGCCGTGCTGACCACCTGTGGTGTGGCTGCAATGTATAAGAGGAGAGGTTCTTTCTCTTTAGGCGCCACCAATATCGGTGGTGTCGAAATTGCCCGCTTGAGGTTCTCGAAGGCTCTATCTGCTTCCTCGTTCCATTGAAATTTTTCCCCCTGTTTGATCAATGCATAGAACGGCAACGCCTTTTCTCCTAGCCTGGCGACGAATCTGCTTAAAGCTGCGACTCGCCCCGTTAGCTGTTGTATTTCTTTCAACTTTGTTGGCTTTCTCATAGTCACTATGGCCTGGATTTTTTCAGGGTTGGCTTCAATCCCTCTTGCTGATACTAAGAACCCGAGAAGTTCTCCTGCAGGAACTCCAAAAGAGCACTTTGTCGGGTTCAGCTTGAGGCAGAACTTGTCGAGGTTGTCGAAGGTTTCCTTCAAATCTTCGATCAGAGTCGACCCTTTCTTTGATGTTATTACGACATCGTCAATGTAGACTTGCACATTTTTTCCAATCTGTGTTGCTAGGCACTTCTGCATCATCCGCTGATATGTTGCTCCCGCGTTTTTCAAACCAAAGGGCATTGTTTTGTAGCAAAACACGCCATAAGGTGTGATGAACGCTGTCTTGGCTTCATCTTCTTCTTTAATCTGATCTGGTTATAACCAGAGTATGCGTCCAAAAAGGAAAGACGTTCGCATCCTGCCGTGGAGTCAATGATTTGATCGATCCTTGGGAGGGGAAAGTGATCCTTGGGACAATGTTTATTGAGACACGTGAAGTCGACGCACATGCGAAGGACTATTGTATGTTTTTTCGGCACCATCACTGGGTTAGCTACCCATGTGGCTTCTGTAGATATTTCTCTGATGAAACCAGCATCTTTGAGTCGATCTATTTCCGATAACATGGCTTTGCGGCTAGGTTCCGAAACGCCGCAAAGGTTGCTTTATTGGTCTTGCGAGAGGATCCAAATTGAGGTGGTGCTCGGCAAGTTCCCTGGGTACTCCTGGCATGTCAGCTAGACACCATGCGAAGATTTTCCAGTGCTCACGGAGGAACTCGATGAGCGCTGCTTATGCGACATCCATGTTTGCCAATGGATGTCGTTTTCTTTGGTCTGTCGGGTGGATCTGTACCTCTTTTGAATCCTTGGTTGTGTTGAAAGTTGGCTCCTTAGAATATCTCCCTACCTCTGGTAGCACATCATAATCAGTGAACCTTGGCGCCGTATACTCTGCTTGCATCCCGAAAGTTTCTGACAGTCTATGAAAATCCTTGTCGCATTTATCGGATAACGCAAAACTTCCTTTGATTGTGATAGGTCCCTTGGGCCCAGGCAACCTCCACAACAGATATGTATAATGCGGTACTGCCATGAACCTGGCATACGCTGGTCGTCCCAACAGAGCGTGATATTGCGACGGGAAATCCACAACTTCGAACTCCAAATTCTCTATCCTGTAGTTTTCTCGGGTTCCAAACTGAACGTCGAGGTTGATCTTGCCCAATGGGTAACTTGGCTTTTCTGGTGTAATCCCGTGGAAACGTGTGTCAGTTGGTTTCAAGTTTGCCAGGGATATGTTCATCTTCCTTAATGTATCTGCATACATAAGGTTTAAGCTGCTGCCGCCATCTATGAAAACTCTCGACACGTCAAAACCAGCGATTACTGCGGGTAAGATGAGTGCTGATTGTCCTGGTCGAGGAACTTGCTGCGGATGGTCCGCGATTGTGAAGCCGATATCTTGCCCCGACCAATTTAAGTACTCGACTGTTGGTGGAGGCATCTTCTCTGCCATGAACACTTGTCGTGAGATTACCTTCTGCGCCCTGTTGGACGGCCTAGCTTTCTGAATCATCGAGACCGCACCGTTAGAATTAGGATCAACATATGGAGGTGGGTGTGGTGCTGCCGCTATTCTGAGCTGGTGCCGATTTTCGTCCGTAATTGCGGGAGGAGGTGGAAGGTGGATCTCGCTCCTTGGCCCCTGGGGGTTTCTATTCACGGCTTGGGCATTTGCGATTCCTGCGGCTCGCAACATTGCCTGAAAATTTCGGCAGTCTTTCTGGAGATGCCCTGACTGCCTCTTTCCATTATTGTCAAGATAAAAGTGCATTTGACACGGACCGTTCATCATCTCTTCGGGGGACACATAAGGTCTTTGAAACCTTGGTCCACTGTTTTGTCTGTTGCCGCGAGAATCGCCTCTATTGTCGCCTTGATGCTCGTTACTCCTTTGATAGTCATCTCGACTGTTCCCTCCAGGATTTCCTCGAAAGCCAGCCGATATATGGCCAGGAGCATCGTTGTTGTAGAACTGGCGAGAAAATCGCCTTCTATTTTGATAATTTCGACCACGATCCTCTTCTGGCGACCTGTGTCGCTTGTTGTATATTGCGTCTTCTCCATCTGCCCACTTATTGGCTATCTCCATGAGTGCTGATATGGTCTTAGGGTTAGTTCTCCCTAAGTCCTCGACGAAGTCTCCTCGCCGAATTCCTGCCACGAACGCATCTATTGCCCTCTCGTCAGATATATCTTCTGCCGAGTTTTTTATAATGTTCCACCGCTGTATATATTTTCTCATTGACTCGTCATGTTTCTGTCGACACGCCCTCAACTCTTCCAATGACGCAGGTTTCTTGCAGGTGGATCGGAAGTTTTTCACAAAGATATCCTCAAAGTTATCCCAGCTGTCGATGGAACTCGGGGGGAGTTTCTTTATCCAAGATCTCGCGGCACCGCTCAAGTGAACTTGGATACTTTGCATGGCTGTTGCTCTGGTTCCTCCTACCAGCTTTACCATCTCTAGATAATCAACGAGCCAATCCTCGGGATCCTGCAAACCGTCGAATTTCTTGAAATTTTCGGGTAACTTGAATCCTTTTGGGACTCGAGTTTTTCGAACCCTTCTCGTAAAGCACGGGAGCCCACACATATCTTCGTCAACTCTGGTGAGTGCTGACGCTCCCTTCTTTCTTGTCGCGCTCTGTCCACCCTTACTTGGACTGCTGTGTCTCTTGCTCCACTTGTTCTTGGTGGGTCTTGAACTGCTGCGGTGGGTCGTGGACTATTTTGCCTAGGATTTTCTTCGGGAGGCGTTGTTGCGAACGCTGTTCCCATAACTCCAACTCCTGCCATTGCCATATTAAACAATGCTTCTCTCGGGTCCCCGGGGGTGGTCTGGACGCGAGGATGTACGCTTGCGTTGCCATGTATCCTGCTTCTGGCGTTTTCGGGATGATATTTCCCCTTGTATCAATCGACATAAAGGACATGTCGAGATTTTGAATTATGTTTCCTCTCTCTGCTTCGGGTATGTTTTGCAGCCGCGACATTGCTCTCCTCCGAGCTTCTCTGTGACTGTCTCCCGAAGTTCCTGATTGTCGACTTAAATCTGCTCGGCGTCTGCTTGATGCGGAAGCTGCCTCTTTTCTTCTATTCAGGGATGTTCTGTTTTTCCAACTCTCTGCTTACCCGAGCAAGTCTATATTGATATGCTTGTAGTTCTTGTACAGTAGCAGTGGTGGTCATTGGTTCTGAACCATCCATGGCTCTTGCAGCCCTATCCCACGCTGCTTGCGGGAGTTGGACTTGCTCGAGTTGAAGTCCCAGCATATTTAGTGCCTAAGCCTTTTCTG
Source organism: Lolium multiflorum (assembly GCA_030979885.1). Lineage (NCBI taxonomy): Eukaryota > Viridiplantae > Streptophyta > Magnoliopsida > Poales > Poaceae > Lolium > Lolium multiflorum. Next base: position 145,119,909 of record CM061747.1, read on the forward strand.
AGATCAGCGGGATCGATGTAAGGATTTCCCAAATCATCGAAAGCCTCTGACGTTTCTGGTTCTGATCGGCCTGCCTCTTCTATCGCATAGATCTGATGATATTTTGCGTATTGATTTTTGTCAGGTTTGGTGACACCATCATATAGAGTGGTGAAGACCTTTCCGATGGCGACAGATTTGTCGATGAAGTTGAAGTTGTCGACGCTGTCGGAGTCGCTGCTTATAAAGGAGTCCGCAGACGACTCGAAGGATGTGTTGCTGAAGATCTTGGCGAGCTTTCCGCTTGCCTTGTTGTCGACGAAGCGTGGCGACGAAAACTCCTCGTCACTCGATGAAAAGTTAGAATCGACCGCTGAAAATTCCGACGAGATCGGAACTTCGAGACGGTAGGATCCTTCCTTGTTGACGCCAAATCGGAATTCTCCGAACGTCATGACGATAGGCTCCTCCAGATAGGCACATGCATCCATACGGGAGGGCGGGTGAGGAATAAAATCGACTAGATCAGTTTTTCCTGGTTACCTCGATCCATCGCATTGCTTGCCACCGACGAAGTCGACGATCTTGAACGTGCCATCGAGATCAGCTCCTTGCAACCTCTAATTCCCACAGACGACGCCAATTGACAAAGGATTAACTTGTCAATGCCTACAGATTGTATACTAGGGTTTTGCTAGAAGTAGAGGGCAAGTAGATCTCGAAGGTTCAGGCGAAAAGTACTCGACGATTACGAAAACTAGGGTTATGTTGACAATAGATTCGATCCTTTCTTTGTCCCTCGACTCCCCCTTATATAGGAGGCGGAGCCGAGGGTTTCGTAGAACATAAGTTACAGAGTTCGGGAGGGTTTCGTACCCAACCCGTAAGATTACAAATCTCTATCTTTCCTAATACAAACTATCTTTCCTTAACACTAAATGGGCTTCCAAGTCTTCTTATTCTTCGAGTCTTGGGCTTTGATTAAACCCCGGGTACCATCTTTGGCAGGCCCATTGGGGATGCCTATGTCAGACGGCACCGTGACGCAGGTCTCGTACCCGCCCACCGAGATCCCCTCCACGCCGTACCCTTCCGCCTCCACGCCCTTGCCCTAGGCGCGCGCACGCAGGTCGAGCACCGAGAGCAGCCCGTTCCTTCCGGGCCCGACGTCGTTGGAGGCGGACGCCTTCTTCGCGGCGAGCGTTTGGAATCGGGAGTCCGAGCTAGAGGTTGGGGAGGCGGGCGGTAGGGGTCACGGTAGGCGGCGGCGCGGAGGCCGGCAGGCGTCGAGTGGAGGCGGGCGGCGGCCGGAATCGTGGCGGGCGGTGGCCGGAGGCGCGGAGGCGGGAGGTTGGGGATGGGAAATTTCCCTCCCGCGCGAGTTGGACGAGGAGTGCGGGTTGTGGCAGTTTGGCCTCCCCAACCCTCACTTCTACAGGTTGAAATTGGATTTGACGGTTGGACTTCTAATTTTTTTACGAATTTGAGGGTTTAGGGGTTCTAGTCTACGCGTTTTTTCTCTCGCAAACTGTGAAAATAGTTATTTTTGAGGATTTGACGGTTTAGGGGCACTACTAGTGATGCTCTAACCACACGATCCTCCCATTGATAGCTGCCACTCTCACAGACTCCAACCCCGCATGACCCCGGTCTGCCGCCGCCTGAGCCGCTCACTGGCCTCCCCTTTCCTCGCGGCTCCAGTCAAGCAGCGCTGGCGGCTGGCCCCGCATCTCCCTCTCTCCTCTCGGTTTCCATCATTGGCAGTTGCTCCTTTCCTCCCACGTTGCCCGTCTTGGCTGGCAGCATGTCGACGGCGGCGGGTTTCTCCATGCCGGCCTTGCCTCCCTTTCCCACAAGATCTGAACCACCTCCGGTCATTTCCTCCTCCCGGAAGTGCACCACTGTCTCTCTCGTCTCTCACACATGACCGCCGCTCCCTCTACGCCAGTCGTCTGCCTCACACCCACCCTTGCATGCTCCGCCTCCCTGCCGTCGTCGTCCAGGCCGCAGGAGCTGCAGACCTCCACCTCGTCCTCATATCCTTCTCGCCGCCGCTCATCTACACCAGTCTGGCAACCGCACACAGCTCTGCCCCCTTGCCACCTCGTCCGCCTCAGCACATTGCTCCACTGCGTGGCGATAACCATCGCGTCCTCCTCGGACCTGAGCACAGGCCGGTCTGGCCGAGCCTTCCTTTGCACATAGATATGTCTTTCCCACAAAGGAGCAGCAGGGCAGCGAGGTTACAGACGCGCTGCTGGCGATTGAGGCGAGCCGCGGAAGAATCTGCAGCGTGACGGGGGCGGCAAGTGAGGTTGATCCGGACGATTGAGGATTCATGGAGGATCTCGAGCGCCGGCTTAGCCTCAGCCACAGCCGCTAAGGAGATTGTTGAGGAGCGGCCGGCGTAGAACTCGTGGAGCCCGTGTCGGAGGAGCACAACTCTTTGGAGGGAGCAGGTGTCGGCGATGTCCGAGTCCATCCACACTGAATGCTGACGGATGGGGAAAAAACCCCGCTCCCGTCGCCTCCCCCGTGGGCGACCGGGCGTCCCTGCCCTCCCCACCCTCTCCCCACCCTCCTCGCTCCTCCCCGCCGCCGCCGGGCGAGAGCCGCGGCAAAGCCCGGCGGTGCCGGCGGCGGCGGTTCCTCTCTCTCCGTGCGTCGGGAGGCCCGACGGGGCGGGTCTCCCGGCGGCGTTGGAGGACGCCGGCCGCCCGGCCGTGGTTCCGTCGTGGTTGGCGGCGAGCGGCGTGCGCTCGCGGCGGTGGCCTTCGCCTCCGTCGCCCGGCGCTGCGGTTCGGTGGCGGCGGCCGATCTAGGCCCGCGGCCTAGATCTGGGTTTGGCAGGCCCGACCGATTTGGGTGGTCTTCGCTGGTGCGGCGCACGCAGGCCTCCTCTCGCTACCTTCCGTCGCGGGCGGTGGTCGTGCTCGGATTGGACCGGCAACGCTGGTTTCGCGATCTGCCCGTTCGGGCTTGTCGGGCTCGGCTGAGCTTCCGCGGAGGTGTCATTGGGGTGACGTCCCCACGTTCGGGAGTCGTTGGGGATGTCCTTAGCCATCCGGGACGTGGTCCTTGGGCTGGCGCACGCAGCTACTCCGGCGGCTGCGTCTGCCTCCCTCCGACCAATTTGGTCGTGCTTGTGCAGGTGTGCTCCCGCGCTGGGGATGGTGGACTTCGTGGTGCCGCCAATCTAGGGTCTTGGACGCCTAGAGCAGGGTCTGGCCGAACCCTCCGCCAGCCAGCACGTGTTTCCTGCGGATGAGTCGAGTTGGGGCTAGCTCATAGTGCGACTTAGGTTAGAGGCGCGGCAGTGATCTCCGCCTTGTTCGCTCTACGTCCTCGCGACGGCGTCCGGATTTTCTATCCAGGTTTGGACCTCGGCGAAAGCTGCGCATGGCTCTGGCCTGTGCCGGCGACGGCGTCACCTGCGGGTGTCGTTCCCTTGTTGAAGGCGTCCCGATGATGGCCCTCCTGTTCGAAATGATGGATTCCATCCCTCCGCCTCAATCTGCTCCTCTTGGAGGCCTCGCTTCGTGTAAGCTTCTCTGGTAGTGCCTTGTGGAACACCGTGTGACCTCTCGATGGTGTCGCAGCCCTCTCACAACGTCGGCCTGGCTGCTTTTACACGGTTTGCTGCGGTAGCTGATTTCCTTCCTAGCGCCTTGGGGGGCTTTGCTAGGTCGGCGTCTGGTCGCAGCTCTTGCCGGTGTGCCTATCCCAATGCCGGGGGATGATGTTGTGTGTTTGGTCTGGACCTAGCCCGAGCTCCATGGGTGGTGGTTCTCGGGTCTGGGTGAAAACTTTGCAGGTCCTTCTCTGCCGACGACGATGACGCATTCTTGCGCCATTCACCTTCTTGGAGGCGTCGCCGCAAGACCCTCCCTCCTTTGGTTCCTCAAGCTCTGCCAGGTGGCCGGCCCGTCGCTGAGTTCCCCCTTGAGTTGCAGTCTTGGTGCGGTGGAGGTTTGTTGGCGTGGATACGGTCGCGATCGCTCCGGTGCAACAGAAGACAAGGCTCCCTCTTCCTGGATCATATGGCGCTTCGGCTTGCTTTTCTGTGTTGTCTTTTGTTGCGGTTTGGGTTGTGCGCTTGGCGCGTGTGTGTTGTAATCTTGGTGTAACTCCTGGCCGGTTGATGGCTTCGTTAATTCAAAGCCGAGCTCACTTTGAGCCTTCCGTCTAAAAAAATGCTGACGGATAAGATTTGGGATGGATCGGGACGGGCCTGACCCAGCTGAGTGGTTTTTGCTAGACACATGAAGAGCGACTCCGGTTTATTTTTACGGACGAAGTGTTTTTCTTAAGTACGGACACCACCGATTCCAAACTAATACTGTAGTAAAGATTTGGACGTACAAGCGGTTGCTTTCTGTCTCATGTACCGACCAATTATTACAAGAGAGATGATAAGGACAAGACAATTTCAGGAACAAAAGACGGAATATTCATTCAACAAGGCCATGTAGCCAGCATGCATCGTCGCAAGGCCAACATCTACTCTATGTTGGGGCACAATGGGCGCACGACGCCTGCACCTCTGCCTCCAGAGCCGGAGCGTAGCTGGAGCCCGTCAGACATATTCAACCCATGCCTCAGTGAAGAAGACATAGCGAAGTCTATTCTCCTCAACGCACAGTTTGAGGTCGACACGGAGCATGAAGCGGCTGAGGAGGAGCAGCTTCCCGTGGCTGATCCGCGGTAGGCGGCGATACTCGAGTCTTACCGGCTTGCGCACGACCAGAGAAACGCCGCCCGTATCTTGGAGCAGGAAGACCAACAACTCCTCCAATGCGTCGTGTTGGTCTCCGCGAGCGGTTGCCTACCGAGGAGGCTGGACGGCTCATCAAAAAGGCCGACCGACAAAGGATCCTTGAGCTAAGCGCTCGGACCCTCGCCGAGCAAAGCCGCCGCGAAGATGAGCGAATCCACATGAACATGCAGTTCACGATGACGCGGCGGTTCTCCTACCGAGGGGAGGGATATTTATATTTAAATTAGTTGATTTTTATTCAAATGTGTAACATATAACGAAATTTGAATGAAAATGTCAATTTATGATGTGTTTTCATTTTTTTCCATGAATTTAGCTGGCGCTTGATACGTCTCAAACGTATCTATAATTTCTTATGTTCCATGCTACTTTTATTACGATACTTGAATGTTTTATACATACTTTACAGCATTATTTTACATTTTCCGGCACTAACCTATTAACAAGATGCCGAAGTGCCAGTTTGTTTTTGGTTTCAGAAATCCTAGTAAGGAAATATTCTCGAATTGGACCAAATCAACGCCCGGGGTCCTATTTTTGCACGAAGCTTCCAAGACCGAAGGGAGGCGAAGTGGACGGGCCTGCCACACTAGGGCGGCGCGGCCAAGGGGGGCCCGCGCGGCCCTGTAGTGTGGGCCCCCCGTGACACCCTTTGACCTACCCTTCCGCCTACTTAAAGCCTCCGTCGCGAAACCCCCTGTACCGAGAGCCACGATACGGAAAACATTACGAGAGGCCGCCGCCGCAATCCCATCTCGGGGATTCGGGAGATCGCCTCGGCACCCTGCCGGAGAGGGGAATCATCACCGGAGGGGCTCTACATCATCATGCCCGCCTCCGGATTGATGCGTGAGTAGTTCATCCTTGGACTATAGGTCCATAGCAGTAGCTAGATGGTTGTCTTCTCCGCTTGTGCTTTCATTGTTATAGATCTTGTGAGCTGCTTAACATGATCAAGATCATCTATTTGTAATGCTACATGTTGTGTTTGGTGAGATCCGATGAATAGAGAATACTATGTTAAGTTGATTATCAATCTATCATATATGTGTTGTTTATGTTCTTGCATGCTCTCCGTTGCTAGTAGAGGCTCTGGCCAAGTTGATACTTGTAACTCCAAGAGGGAGTAATTATGCTCGATAGTGGGTTCATGCCTCCATTAAATCTGGGACGTGACAGTAGGTTCTAAGGTTGTGGATGTGCTGTTGCTACTAGGGATAAAACATTGATGCTTTGTCTAAGGATATTTGTGTTGATTACATTACACACCATACTTAATGCAATTATCTGTTGTTCGCAACTTAATACTGGAAGGGGTTCGGATGATAACCTGAAGGTGGATTATTTAGGCATAGATGCATGCTGGATAGCGGTCTATGTACTTTGTCGTAATGCCCTGATTAAATCACATAGTAATTATCGTTGATATGTATTGAATCTTTATTTGTCAATTGCTACCTGTAATTTGTTCACCCAGCGTGTTAGTTATCTTATTGGAGAGACACCACTAGTGAACTGTGGTCCATTCTTTTACATCTGAATACATTCTACTGCTTTTACTGTTCTTTGCAAACAAACACCATCTTCCACTCGACACGTTTAATCCTTTGTTTTCAGCAAGCCGGTGAGATTGACAACCTCACTGTTACGTTGGGGCAAAGTACTTTGATTGTGTTGTGCAGGTTCCACGTTGGCGCTGGTTTCACTGGTGTTGTGATGGCGTGTAACTCACACGTTCGTTGGGAACCCCAAGAGGAAGGTATGATGCGCACAGTAGCAAGTTTTCCCTCAGAAAGAAACCAAGGTTTAATCGAACCAGGAGGAGCCAAGAAGCACGTTGAAGGTTGATGGTGGCGAAATGTGATGCGGCGCAACAACGGGATTCCGGCGCCAACATGGAACCTGCACAACACAACCCAAGTACTTTGCCCCAACGAAACAGTGAGGTTGTCAATCTCACCCGCTTGCTGTAACAAAGGATTAACCGTATTGTGTGGAAGATGATTGTTTGCAAGAAAACAGTAAAACAAGTATTGCAGTAGATTGTATGCGATGTAAAGAATAGGACCGGGGTCCACAGTTCACTAGAGGTGTCTCTCCCATAAGATAAAAGCATGTTGGGTGAACAAATTACAGTCGGCAATTGACAAATAGAGAAGGGCATAACAATGCATATACATGATATGATAAATATAGTGAGATTTAGTCGGGCATTACGACAAAGTACATAGACCGCCATCCAACTGCATCTATGCCTAAAAAGTCCACCTTCAGTTATCATCCGAACCCCATTCAGTATTAAGTTGCAAAGCAACAGACAATTGCATTAAGTATGGTGCGTAATGTAATCGACAACTACATCCTTAGACATAGAATCAATGTTTTATCCCTAGTGGCAACAGCACATCACAACCTTAGAACTTTCTGTCACTGTCCCAGGTGTCAATGAAGGCATGAACCCACTATCGAGCATAAATACTCCCTCTTGGAGTTAAGAGTAAAAACTTGGCCAGAGCCTCTACTAAGAGCATGCAAGATCATAAACAACACATAAACAATAGATTGATAATCACCATAACATAGTATTCTCTATCCATCGGATCCCGACAAACACAACATATAGTATTACAGATAGATGATCTTGATCATGTTAGGCAGCTCACAAGATCCAACAATGAAGCACAATTAGGAGAAGACGACCATCTAGCTACTGCTATGGACCCATAGTCCAGGGGTGAACTACTCACTCATCACTCCGGAGGCGACCATGGCGCGTAGAGTCCTCCGGGAGATGAATCCCCTCTCCGGCAGGGTGCCGAGAGGGCTCTCTGAATCCCCGAGATGGGATTCGCGGCGGCGGCGTCTGGAAGGTTTTCCGTATCGTGGCTCTCGGTACTGGGTTTTCGACGGAGGCTTTAAGTAGGCGGAAGGGTAGGTCAGAGGGCTGACGAGGGGCCCACACCATAGGGCGGCGCGGCCCCCTCCGGCCGCGCGCCCTATGGTGGCGGCGCCTCGTCGCCCCACTTCGTTATCCCTTCGGTCTTCCGGAAGCTTGCAAAAATAGGACCCCGGGCGTGATTTCGTCCAATTCGAGAATATTTCCTTACTAGGATTTCTGAAACCAAAAACAGCAGAAAACAGCAACTGGCTCTTCGCATCTTGTTAATAGGTTAGTTCCGAAAATGCGTAAATACGACATATAATGTGCATAAAACATGTAGGTATCATCAATAAAGTAGCATGGAACATAAGAAATTATCGATACATTGGAGACGTATCATGTTGCGCCGCACTACATTCCTCCACCAACAACCTTCACGTGCTTCTTGGCTCCTACTGGTTCGATAACCTTGGTTTCTTACTGAGGGAAAACTTACTGCTGTGCGCATCACACCTTCCTCTTGGGGTTCCCAACGGACGTGTTGACTACACGCCAGCAAAGACTTTTTCTGGCGCCGTTGCCGGGGAACTGAAGAAAAGTTACACCACAGAGAATTGCCTCCCACGGCAACAACTTTTTCTGGCGCCGTTGTCGAGATCAAGACACGCTGCAAGGGGAGTCTCCACTTCCAATCTCTTTACTTTGTTTTTGTCTTGCTTTATTTTATTTACTACTTTGTTTGCTGCACTTAAACAAAACACACACAAAATTAGTTGCTAGTTTTACTTTATTTATTGTCTTGTTCTCCATATCAAAAACACAAAAAAATTAGTTACTTGTCTTTACTTTATTTGCTTAGTTTATTTTACTACTGTTATAATGGGTACTCCTGAAAATACTAAGTTGTGTGATTTCACTAGCACAAATAATAATGATTTTATATGTACTCCTATTGCTCCACCTGCTACTACAGCAGAATTCTATGAAATTAAACCTGCTTTACTGAATCTTGTTATGAGAGAGCAATTTTCTGGTGTTAGTACTGATGATGCTGCTGCCCACCTTAATAATTTTGTTGAACTTTGTGAAATGCAAAAGTATAAGGATATACATGGTGATATTATAAAACTGAAATTGTTTCCTTTCTCACTAAGAGGAAGAGCTAAAGATTAGTTGCTTTCTTTGCCTAAGAATAGTATTGATTCATGGACTAAATGCAAAGATGCTTTTATTAGTAAATATTATCCTCCTGCTAAGATTATATCTTTGAGAAGTAGCATAATGAATTTTAAACAATTTGATAATGAACATGTTGCTCAAGCATGGGAGAGAATGAAATCTTTGGTAAAGAATTGCCCAACCCATGGACTGACTACTTGGATGATCATCCAAACCTTTTATGCAGGATTGAATTTTTCCTCAAGGAACCTATTGGATTCAGCTGCTGGAGGTACTTTTATGTCCATCACTCTGGGCGCCGCAACTAAATTACTTGATGATATGATGATCAATTACTCTGAATGGCACACTGAAAGAACTCCTCAAGGTAAGAAGGTAAATTCTGTTGAAGAAACCTCTTCTTTGGGTGATAAGATTGATGCTATTATGTCTATGCTTGCAAATGGTAGATCTCATATTGATCCTAGTAATGTTCCTTTAGCTTCATTGGTTGCTCAAGAAGAAAATGTTGATGTGAATTTCATTAAGAACAATAATTTCAACAACAATGCTTATAGGAATAATTATGGTAACAACAACTTTAGGCCATATCCTTCTAATGGTAATGGTTATGGTAATTCTTATGGTAATTCTTACAACAATAATAAGAGTGTACCTTCTGGTCTTGAAGTGATGCTTAAAGAATTTATTAGTACACAAACTGCTTTCAATAAAACTGTTGAAGAAAAGCTTAGTAAAATTGATATTCTTGCTTCTAAGGTTGATAGTCTTGCTCTTGATGTTGATCTTTTAAAATTGAAAGTTATGCCTGAGAAAGTTGAAGATGCTAGGTTTTCTAAAACAAATGCCATCCAAGTTAGAATTAATGATAATATTAGAATGTTGGCTGAATTGCATGCTAGGTGGGATAGAGAAGAAAAAGAAAAACTTGCTAAAGAGAATAATGTAGCTAAAGTATGGACTATTACCACCACTAGTAATGTTGATTCTTCACATGTTGCTGCACCTCCTACTATTAATGGTAAAATAATTGGTGTTGGCAATGTTTCTACTCCTAGTGCAAAGCGTACAAAACTGAAACTGCTGTTTGTGATAAAACTGCTGAAATTTTTCAAAATATTGGTGACAATGATTCCATTGCTGTAGAACATAATGGTTTAGACTTTGATGATTGTCATATTACTGAAGTTATAAAGTTCTTACAAAAACTTGCTAGAAGTCCCAATGCTAGTGCTATAAATTTAGCCTTTACAAAACACATTACAAATGCTCTCATTAAAGCTAGGGAAGAGAAATTAAGACTTGAAGCTTCTATTCCTAGGAAGTTAGAAGATGGTTGGGAGCCCATCATTAAGATGAAATTCAATGACTTTGAATGTAATGCTTTATGTGATCTTGGTGCAAGTATTTCTGTTATGCCTAAGAAGATTTACGATATGCTTGACTTGCCACCATTGAAGAATTGTTATTTGAATGTTAATCTTGCCGATAATGTTAAAAAGAAACCTTTGGGGAGGATTGATAATGTGCGCATTACGGTTAACAATAACCTTGTCCCCGTTGATTTTGTTGTCTTGGATATCGAATGCAATGCATCTTGTCCTATTGTGTTGGGAAGACCTTTTCTTCGAACCGTTGGTGCTGTTATTGATATGAGAGAAGGTAATATTAAATATCAATTTCCTCTCAAGAAAGGTATGGAACACTTCCCTAGAAAGAGAATGAAGTTGCCTTTTGATTCTATTATTAGAACAAGCTATGATGTTGATGCTTCGTCTCTTGATGTTACTTGATTTGCACTTTCTGCGCCTAGCTGAAAGGCGTTAAAAAAAGCACTTCTTGGGAGATAACCCATGTGTTTATTTTACTACAGCAATTTTGTTTTGTTGAGTCTTGGAAGTTGTTTACTACTGTAGCAACCTCTCCTTATCATGTTTTTGTGCCAAGTAAAGTTTCTATGCTAAAGTTGATGTCATATTTGGGATTGCTGCGCAGAAACAGCATTGCTGTCTGTCACGAATTCTGGCATAAGTCTCTGTACAAAATTCAAAAAAATCTGCAAAATTACGAGCGTGATCCTCAGATATGTACGCAACTTTCATTAGTTTTGAGTTTTTCCATTTGAGCAAGTTAAGTGCCCAGTCCAGATGCATCTTTACGGACTGTTCTGTTTTTGACAGATTCTGTCTTTTATTTCGCATTGCCGCTTTTGCTATGCTGAATGAGTTTCTTTGTTCCATTAACTTTCAGAAGCTTTGAGCAATGTCCAGAAGTGTTAAGAATGATTGTGTCACCTCTGAATATATGAATTTGTGGTTATGCACTAACCCTCTCATGAGTTTGCTTGAAGTTTGTGTGAAGGAAGTTTTCAAGGGTCAAGAGAGATGATATACTATGATCAAGAAGAGTGAAAGGTCTAAGCTTGGGGATGCCCGGTGGTTCATCCCTGCATATTTTAAGAAGACTCAAGCATCTAAGCTTGGGGATGCCCAAGGCATCCCCTTCTTCATCGACAACATTATCAGGTCATTTCTAGTGAAACTATATTTTTATTCCGTCACATCCTTATGTTCTTTACTTGGAGCGTCGGTTTGTTTTTGTTTTTGTTTGAATAAAGTTGGATCTCGCCATTCTTATATTGGAGATATTACGCTCCGCTTTTTCATATGGAACACTTGTGTTCTTAATTGTGCTTTAATGTTCATGGCGAAAGCTCATTGCTTCGTTAGATTGCTATATGGTTGGAATTGGAAAATGATGCATATGGTTTGACAATTTGGCAATTGTTTGAGCTCTCATAGATCATGTTTAAGCTCTTGCATCATGTAGTTTAATCTATTAATGAAGAACTACTGTAGAGTTTGTTTAATTTGGTTTGCATGATTGATCTCTCTAAGTCTAGATATTTTCGGGTAAAGTGTTTGAACAACAAGGAAGACAGTGTAGAGCCTTATAATGCTTGCAATATGTTCTTGTGTGAGTTTTGCTGTACCTCTTCATACTTGTGTTTGCTTCAAACAACCTTGCTAGCCCAAACCTTGTATTGAGAGGAAATGCTTCTCGTGCATCCAAACACCTTGAGCCAAACACCATGCCATTTGTGTCCACCATATCTACCTACTATGTGGTATTTCCTGCCATTCCAAAGTAAATTACTTGAGTGCTACCTTTAAATTTCATTCCTCTACCTTTACAATATATAGCTCATGGGACAAATAGCTTAAAAACTATTGTGGTGATGAATATGTAGTTATGTGTCTTAATTCTTATAAGTTGTTTGTTGAGCGGTAACCATGTTTCTGGGGACGCCATCAACTTTACCTTTGTTGGATATCATGTGAGATGCTATGCATGTTCGTCTTGTCTGAAGTAGTGGATTTCATGATCAAATTGTTTAAGTATGCATATGTTAGAGAAGAACATTGAGCCGCTAACTAAAGCCATGTATCATGGTGGAAGTTTCAGGACATACAACCTCAATCTCTTATGAGAATATTAACTATTGTTGAATGCTTAAGCATGAAAAGAGGAGTCCATTATCTGTTGTCTATGTTGTCCCGGTATGGATGTCTAAGTTGAGAATAATCAAAAGCGAGAAATCCAATGCGTGCTTTCTCCTTAGACCTTTGTACAGGCGGCATAGAGGTACCCCTTTGTGACACTTGGTTGAAGCATATGTTATGCGATGAGAATCCGTGTTTTCCGAGATAGTAGGACAAGGTGCGAGCACTATTGGTACTCTATGCATGAGACATGCAACTTGTAGGAAGTATTATGCATAGCACATATGAATTATTACTACCGTTGACAAAATTGTTTCTATGTTTTCAAAACAAAAAGCTCTAGCACAAAAATAGTAATCAATGCTTCCCTCTGCGAAGGGCCAATCTTTTACTTTATTGTTGAGTCAGTTTACCCATTCCTTTCTATCTTAGAAGCAAACACTTGTGTTAACTGTGTGCATTGATTCTTACATGTTTACTTATTGCACCTGTTATATTACTCTATGTTGACAAAATATCCATGAGATATACATGTTACAAGTTGAAAGCAATTGCTGAAACTTAATCATCCTTTGTGTTGCTTCAATTCATTCTACTTTGAATTTATTGCTTATGAGTTATCTCTTATGCAAGTCTTATTGATACTTGTCTTGAAAGTACTATTCATGAAAAGTTTTGCTATATGATTCATTTGTTTAGTCATTATCTTTGTTAGCAATCTTTTGTTCAGATCACTCCATTCATCCCATATGCTTTACAATAATGTTGATCAAGACTATGTTGGTAGCATGTCACTTCAGAAATTATTTGTGTTATCGTTTACCTACTCGAGGACGAGTAGGAACTAAGCTTGGGGATGCTTGATATGTCTCAAACGTATCTATAATTTCTTATGTTCCATGCTACTTTTATTACGATACTTGAATGTTTTATACATACTTTACAACATTATTTTACATTTTCTCACTAACCTATTAACAAGATGCCGAAGTGCCATTGTTGTTTGTTTTTGGTTTCAGAAATCCTAGTAAGGAAATATTCTCGGAATTGGACGAAATCAACGCCCAGGTCCTATTTTTGCACGAAGCTTCCAGAAGACCGAAAGGAGGCGAAGTGGGGCCACGGGGCGCCGCCACACTAGGGCGGCGCGGGGGGCCCGCGCGCCCTAGTTTGTGGGCCCCGTGACGCCCTTTGACCTACCCTTCCGCCTACTTAAAGCCTCCGTCGCGAAACCCCGTACCTAGAGCCACGATACGGAAAACATTGAGAGGCCGCCGCCGCAATCCCATCTCGGGGATTCAGGAGATCGCCTCCGGCACCCTGCGGGAGAGGGGAATCATCACCGGAGGGGCTCTACATCATCATGCCCGCCTCCGGATTGATGCGTGAGTAGTTCATCCTTGGACTATGGGTCCATAGCAGTAGCTAGATGGTTGTCTTCTCCGCTTGTGCTTTCATTGTTATAGATCTTGTGAGCTGCTTAACATGATCAAGATCATCTATTTGTAATGCTACATGTTGTGTTTGGTGAGATCCGATGAATAGAGAATACTATGTTAAGTTGATTATCAATCTATCATATATGTGTTGTTTATGTTCTTGCATGCTCTCCGTTGCTAGTAGAGGCTCTGGCCAAGTTGATACTTGTAACTCCAAGAGGGAGTAATTATGCTCGATAGTGGGTTCATGCCTCCATTAAATCTGGGATCGTGACAGTAGGTTCTAAGGTTGTGGATGTGCTGTTGCTACTAGGGATAAAACATTGATGCTTTGTCTAAGGATATTTGTGTTGATTACATTACACACCATACTTAATGCAATTATCTGTTGTTCGCAACTTAATACTGGAAGGGGTTCGGATGATAACCTGAAGGTGGATTATTTAGGCATAGATGCATGCTGGATAGCGGTCTATGTACTTTGTCGTAATGCCCTGATTAAATCACATAGTAATTATCGTTGATATGTATTGAATCTTTATTTGTCAATTGCTCGCCTGTAATTTGTTCACCCAGCGTGTTAGTTATCTTATTGGAGAGACACCACTAGTGAACTGTGGACCCCGGTCCATTCTTTTACATCTGAATACATTCTACTGCTTTACTGTTCTTTGCAAACAAACACCATCTTCCACTCGATACGTTTAATCCTTTGTTTTCAGCAAGCCGGTGAGATTGACAACCTCACTGTTACGTTGGGGCAAAGTACTTTGATTGTGTTGTGCAGGTTCCACGTTGGCGCCGGTTTCACTGGTGTTGCGCCGCACTACATTCCTCCACCAACAACCTTCACGTGCTTCTTGGCTCCTACTGGTTCGATAACCTTGGTTTCTTACTGAGGAAAACTTACTGCTGTGCGCATCACATCTTCCTCTTGGGGTTTCCAACGGACGTGTTGACTACACGTCAGCAGCGCTGAAATGGAAGCGCGACTGAATGGGCGTAGTAGGGCGCACTGTCCTCACCAGCCGGACCGCGCCCCAAATTCTGTTCATAGGCCGACCAAAACGAACAAGAACAGACCGTTTGAATCGCTAATTTGAACCAGCCCGCCCTTAGGGCATGTACAATGGTTGATAAGGTTGTCTTATCTTAACCCCGCCACGTAGTCTAGATATAACAATAAAACATAATATACAATGAGTTATTTTTTAGTCTTATCTTTAGTAATGAGGCATCCCTAAATATGTGGTGAGAGAGATTGTGCTAAGAGATCATCTCTTAGCTAAGAGAAGGCAAAGTCTTTTTTCATGTTTCTCTTTCCTCCATGTCATCAATTATTCTATGTGGCATCGCTAAGATATAACCATTGTACATGCCATGTGTGCGGCAGGGAAAATGAATTTAAATGGCTGGTTGATGACCATGGCTGCCCGCCTGCCCAAGACGGACAAGGATAACCGTATGCTTTCTCCACACTTTTTTTTTAGCTGGTTCTCTTCGGCCGAGCCTCTCAGTAACGGCTAAGCTTAGTTGCTCACGCATAAACCTGCCAAAAGAACCTCTAAAAACTGCAAAAATAAACGCACATGTATATTAAGTTGAAAAACCCACCAAGTTAGATTCATGTAAAAGAAATAGTATGATCATTTAATAAGTTTAACGAAAATGATAAAATAGATTTTTTTGACAAAGGGTAATGTAATAATGTCAATATGATACACAAAATTAAGAGCCTAGTCAAGACATCGAAGATGCGCGCACTCAATTTATTGCAAAGAGATAAAAGAATAAGCGCAAAAATGTTCCACATCGAGCAGCCAATCACGTGTCATCCCTCAACAACACATGGATTGTGTGATAATGGTTTTCCAGAAGTAACTCTTTCGGAATAGACTAAACTCAAGCTCCTTCGTTGCCAGATCAAACCACTTATGGCTAGATCATCTGTTTTTTCCCTCAATATGAAGTCCGGGCAACACCAAACAAGGCCCTCAATGAGGAATGTATAGTTCGCAAGCATAATCACTCGTAGGTCAAACCAATTAAGGCTAACCTTGGAGGAACTACTAGGAATCGGACGCCGATCTCTGGCATCCATCGGATCTCCTTCTTACCGCACGATAGGTGATTTCTGGAGCGTCCGATAGACATGCGTGTGGGTAGTTAGTTGTTTGCTTCGTATTATGTGGAGTGTTAGACTTCCAGTAACTGCTACCGTGATTTACGCCATGTATGCTACTAATCTCTTTCCTTCTCCCCGGTCTGCTGTGTGTGCTTCCTAGTTCCTTTCTACCACATACCTTTGTGAGTCCATATGCGCTTCGTCATTTGTGCTTCATCACTACTGAAGTGCTTTACTAGTTTATTTGACACCATGACAGTATTTTTGACATGCTTCAACCTTTGGTTCACTAAGTTTCCTACTGTATACATATGTGTGCTCCCTTCTTCAGTTCTTCCTACTATACCATAAAAGTTCTTATGTGTACTACACACGACATGCTTCAACTTCTGTTAGTTCATTTTTGAAATTCAAATTAGTGCTTCATTAGTGAATATGTCTTGCTTCCACCTTCAATACAATCTGTCTTATTACCAACTTATATGTTTCCCTTAGTTTTCATCATATTAATTCCAATTCTCGAATAATACATAGCTCATGATTCAACCTTAGATTGAAGGATGACTTCTTTTCCCCTGGGGAAAAAGTCACTCCTCAGGAAAATATAGAACTAGAAAAGGAGTTTACTGAAAAAGAGGTTAAAGAAGCTGTGTTTGGTTCTTATGCTGAAGGAGCACCAGCCCTGATAGCTTGTCTTTTCTGTTTGTCCAAACGTTTTGGGAAATCATAAAAGAAGACCTCCTTGAGCTTTTTGATGATTGGCTTAATGATAGACTAGATATTTATAGACTGAATTTTGCCATGATCACCCTGATTCCCAAGGAGGAGGATGCAAAAATAAATGAGGAAATTTAGACCCATAAGCTTACTGAATTGTGTCTTTAAGATTTTTACAAAAGTCATTACAAATAAATTCTCTGTGATGATTGATAGATTGATTTCCCAACAACAGTTAGCTTCCGTTAAAGGGAGATTTATTTTAAAAGTGTTGTCTCTGCACATGAAATTATACATGAAGTGCACAGAAGGGAAGAAAAAGGGTTAGTATTTAAAATAGACTATGAAAAAGCTTATGGCAGGGTAAATTTAGATTTTATTTATAAAACCCTACAACTTAGAGGCTTTGGTGCAAAAATAATCTCTATGATTAAGCAGATTACCTAAGGGGCATCTCTTGGAGTAAAAGTAAATGATGTTGAGGGGGATTTTTTTCCTGACTGGTAAAGGTCTGAGGCAGGGTGACCCCTTTGCACCCCTACTATTTAATTTTGTAGTGGATATTTTCTCTAGAATGGTAACCAAAGGAGCCTCTTGTGGCATGGTAACAGGGTTGTGTCCACATCTAGTTTCTGGAGGTGTGATTAGTCTGCAATATGCAGATGATACTCTACTTTTTTTAGAAAATAATGAGAGAAATGCTATCAACCTTAAGTGGACTCTTACTTGCTTTGAACAAGTACCAGGGATGAAATTAAACTATCGTAAAACTTAATTGATGGCTATAAATATGGAAACTCCAGAGATTGCCCCTTTCCTAGATATCTTCCAATGTGTGGCTAGAAATTTCCCTGTTAAATATCTAGGGCTTCATTTACATTTTAACAAGCTAAAAAGAGAGGACTTGCAGCCTCTGGTAGATAGTCTTATTAATAGAATGGAAGGATGTAGGGGAAAAATTTTGTTCACAGAGGCAAAAAGAATTCTCATCCAAACTGTTTTATCTAATATTCCTATTTACATGCTATCCTTTTTCAGATTCCCTAAGTGGGCTCTAGATCTTATTAATACTCAAATAGCTAATTGCATGTGGAATGATGTAGATGGTAATAGTAAATACACTTGGCAATTGGCCTTCTATATGTATGAAGAAGGAATATGGAGGTCTTGGTATACCAAATCTCCAAGATTTAAATATATGTCTAGTTGGGTCATGGATTAAGAGATATATCCAGGGTGAGGGTAGCTTGTGGAAGAAAATAGTTGATGCTAAATACAATACTAGAAACTCTAATATTTTTTGCTGCCAGGATCTAAACCCTTATGTCTTTTGTAAGGGTTTGATGTGGGCATCTAGAGTTGTTAAATTTGGGTACAAATGAAAGATAGGTAACAGTAGATCTGTTAGATTCTGGGAATGGTTTGGAAATGCACCTCTATCTACCCAGTACTGGGATATCTATTTTGTAGTTAATCAACAAATGAAAATTGTTGCTGATTTTTGGGATGGGCAACAATTGAGGTGTGATTTTAGGAGAACTTTTACACCACATATGATGGAAATGTGGTTTGAGTTAGTAGAGATCGCCAAAACTATTACTTTTCAGATGAGGAAGATCAACCTATTTGGAAATATGAATCAAAGGGTGTGTACTCTTCCAAATCTTTATATGCTGTTATCAACTTTAGAGTTATTCGACCTGTATTTTTACCAGCAGTTTGGGACCTAAAAATCCCTCCCAAAGTCAAATTTTCCTCTGGCTTTTGTCACATAATAAAATTATGACTAGAGACAACCTTAGACATAGAGGTACACATAAACCTCTTGTTTGTGAGCTTTGTAGTGAGTTAGAGTCTGTTAAACACCTGTTCTTTGATTGCTTAGTCTCTAAAATGCTTTCGGCTGATGTGCAAGAGATTTTTGGATTAGAAATTAATGATTACCTTTCTATTGCCTCTAAATGGCTCTGGAATAAGAGGTTTGAGAAAATTAATGTAGTTTCATCTGTTGTTATTTGGGGCATATGGAACAATAGGAACCATTTGGTGTTTAATAGAAAAAACTTGGCTATCTATGAAACATGTATGGGGGCTAATTCTGTAGTATCTAAGGACTTGGCAGATCCCATTCAAAAACCTGACGTGGGATATGGTGGAAAGATTCAAATCCTCCTTGGTAAGAAAGTGAGGAGGTTGCCGTCGCTGATGCCGGACTAAAATGCACTTCCTTCGACTGGATATTGATACGTCTCAAATGTATCTATATTTTTTGATGCTCCATGCTTGTTTTACACCAATTCATATATGTTTTGCTCATACTTCGTTGAACTTTTATACATTTTCCGGAACTAACCTATTAACAAGATGCCACAGTGTCAGTTCCATGTTTTCTGCTGTTTTTGTATTTCAGAAAAGTTGTACAGGAAATATTCTCGAAATTGGACAAAACAAAATCCGAAGTCAAAATTTTACCGTAACAAAGACAGAGTCCAGATGGGAGTCGAAGGGGGCAGCACGGCGGCCACACCTTCCCTAGGCGCGGCCTGGCCCTGGCTCACGCATAGGGGTGGTGTGGCCCACCCTGGCCTCCATGACATCGCCCCTCCGCCTATTTATTCACGATCTCGGGAAAACCCTGAATACCCGAGCCTCCATCCATGAAAAGTTTCGTCGCGTCCGTCATTGTAGAACCCATCTCGAGGGTTCTGAAGCTCTTCCTGGCACCCTGCCGGAGGGGGAAATCATCGCCGGAGGCATCTACATCGCCATGCCCACCTCCGAAGTGATGCGTGAGTAGTTCATCCCTGGACTATGGGTCAATAGCAGTAGCTAGATGGTTGTCTTCTCCAATTTTTGCCTCATGTTTAGATCTTGTGAGCTGCCCTACATGATCAAGATCATCTTTATGTAATGCTACATGTTGTGTTTGCTGGGATCCGATGAATATTGTATACTATGTTGAGGTCGATTATATATTCATGTCATATGTTATTTGTGATCTTGCATGCTCTCCGTTGCTAGTAGATACTCTGGCCAAGTAGATGCTTGTGACTCCAAGAGGGGGTATTTATGCTCGATAGTAGGTTCATGCCTCTAGTTTTCTGGGAGAGTGACAATAACTTCTAAGATTGTAGATGTGATGCTTGTGACTCCAAGAGGGGGTATTTATGCTCGATAGTAGGTTCATGCCTCTAGTTTTCTGGGAGAGTGACAATTGTAGGATAACGTAGCATAGAAAACAAAAATTTTCCTACGGCGAACACGCAATCCAAGCCAAGATGCGATCTAGAAGACGGTAGCAACGAGGGGATTGTCGAGACTAACCCTTGAAGAGATTCCAAAGCCTACAAGAGGAGGCTCTTGTTGCTGCGGTAGACGTTCACTTGCCGCTTGCAAAAGCGCGTAGAAGATCTTGATCACGATCGGTTCCGGCGCGAACGGGCAGCACCTCCGTACTCGGTCACACGTTCGGTTGTTGATGAAGACGACGTCCACCTCCCCGTTCCAGCGGGCAGCGGAAGTAGTAGCTCCTCTTGAATCCGACAGCACGACGGCGTGGTGTCGGTGGCGGTGGAGAAATCCGGCGGAGCTTCGCTAAGCGTGCGGGATATGGTGGAGGAGCGGGGCGCTAGGGTTTGGGGAGAGGGGGTGGCCGGCCACTATGGGGGCGGCCAAGCTTGTGGCTTTGGTGTGGCCGGCCCCCTCCCCTTGGCCCTCTATATATAGGTGGATCCCAAGTGTTGGTGTCCAAGTCTTCGAATAAGACCCGAAACCAAAACCTTCCATAGGAGGGGGAAACCTAGCCCAACTAGGACTCCCACCCAAAGGTGGGATTCCCACCTCCCATGTGGGGGGTGGCCGGCCCCCTATGGTGGAGTCCACTTGGGACTCCACCCCCACTAGGGCTGGCCGGCCATGGAGGTGGAGTCCCTTGTGGACTCCACCTTCCTTGGTGGTTTCTTCCGGACTTTTCTAGAACCTTCTAGAACCTTCCATAGAACCTTCCGCATCATTTTATTCACATAAAATGACATCCTATATATGAATCTTATTCTCCGGACCATTCCGGAACTCCTCGTGATGTCCGGGATCACATCCGGGACTCCGAACAAATATTCGAACTCCATTCCATATTCAAGTTCTACCATTTCAACATCCAACTTTAAGTGTGTCACCCTACGGTTCGCGAACTATGCGGACATGGTTGAGTACTCACTCCGACCAATAACCAATAGCGGGATCCGGAGATCCATAATGGCTCCCACATATTCAACGATGACTTTAGTGATCGAATGAACCATTCACATACGATACCAATTCCCTTTGTCACGCGATATTTTACTTGTCCGAGGTTTGATCATCGGTATCACACTATACCTTGTTCAACCTCGTCTCCTGACAAGTACTCTTTACTCGTACCGTGGTATGTGGTCTCTTATGAACTTATTCATATGCTTGCAAGACATTAGACGACATTCCACCGAGAGGGCCCAGAGTATATCTATCCGTCATCGGGATGGACAAATCCCACCGTTGATCCATATGCCTCAACTCATACTTTCCGGATACTTAATCCCACCTTTATAACCACCCATTTACGCAGGGGCGTTTGATGTAATCAAAGTACCTTTCCGGTATAAGTGATTTACATGATCTCATGGTCATAAGGACTAGGTAACTATGTATTGAAAGCTTATAGCAAATAACTTAATGACGTGATCTTATGCTACGCTTAATTGGGTGTGTCCATTACATCATTCATACAATGATATAACCTTGTTATTAATAACATCCAATGTTCATGATTATGAAACTAATCATCTATTAATCAACAAGCTAGTTAAGAGGCATACTAGGGACTTCTTGTTGTCTACATAACACACATGTATCAATGTTTCGGTTAATACAATTATAGCATGGTATGTAAACATTATCATAAACACAAAGATATATTATAATAACCATTTTATTATTGCCTCTTGGGCATATCTCCAACAGTCTCCCACTTGCACTAGAGTCAATAATCTAGTTTACATTTGTAAAGATATAACACCTTGGCCTTCCGGTGCTTTATCATGTTTTGCTCACGGGAGAGGTTTTAGTCAACGGATCTGACGTGCTCAGAAACGTATGTATTTTGTAATTTATTTGCGTCTCAACGCATCACTCATTTCCAAATGAGTCGGCATTAAATATGTTTGGTCTTCTGGTGGAACCTTAATTCCGCGGTCTGAAATATGTCACTAATATTGTCACATACAATATAGCTTCAAAGTTCTGACTCTGTCGGAACTGCACCAAGTTCTCAAAGAACCTCTTGACTTAACATCCTTTGTCATTGTCAAAACAATGACATACTTTGCCTTCTTTTGTAGATTCCGTCACAATATTTAGAACTCTTCTAAATCTAGCATAGACAACTTCTAGCTCATTGTGCTACCTTTTAAACAACACTTAGTCTAATTTGAGATTGAAATTATATTTTATATGTGACAAAACCAATATCGGTGTAACACCTTACAGCGATTTGTTTGTCATTTCTTCATACAAAAATATATATATATAATATATCCTTAGTTCTTCTAAAGTACTCAAGGATATTCTTACTGTTGTCCAATGATCATCATATGAATCATTCTGGTATATGCTCATAACAATTTATAGCACATGATATCTGATTGTGTACATGTTATTCGTGATCTATAATCACTCATGTGTTTTTACTCATTGAGTGTCAGATACACTCAAGTCTTGTTAAACCTTCACATGACAAGAACATTTTCTTAATATTTCTATATTGAACTACTTCAATATCCATCATATGTACTTTGACTTAAACTTATTTATGTGTTTCAATCTATCTTCATAGATCTTGACACTAAATTTGTTTCAGTCCATATCCTTTCATTGAAGTTAATTCTCAATGAAAC
Source organism: Lolium multiflorum (assembly GCA_030979885.1). Lineage (NCBI taxonomy): Eukaryota > Viridiplantae > Streptophyta > Magnoliopsida > Poales > Poaceae > Lolium > Lolium multiflorum. The sequence continues at coordinate 145,142,439 of CM061747.1, forward strand.
CTTTTAATCAAGTATATAATTACATCATTTATAACCAACTATATGTCACCTACATAAAGTATTATAAATGTGTCTTAGCGCTCCCACTTAATTTCTTGCAAATGCAAGCCTCTTCATCGTCTTTGATGAAATCAAAAACTCTTTGACTATTTCATCTAGTGAAGATTCTAACTCCGTGATACTTACTTCATCCAATTGAAGTTCGTATACCTATCTAGTATTCCACGGACCAGCAAAACTCTTGGTTGTATCTTGTATACACCTTTAATACACACTTCTGTTAAGTAGTGTATTTTGCCATCCTACTAGCATATCTCATAAAATAAATATGTAGTGATTACTAGAATAATCCACATAGACTATAAGCATTGCTACGGAAGATCTAATCTTATCGTAGTCAACTCTTTGAACTTTGTCGTAAACAATTTTTCGACAAGTCGAGCTTCTTTAAGGATATTCCATCCAAGTCCATCAATTTTATAGATCCATTTACTTTCAAAAAATATTTATCTATCTTGGATTTCATGGCATATAGCCATTTTAACGGAGTCAGGGCCCATCATAACTTCTTTGTTTGTAGTTGGTTTATCATTGTTCAAAATCAATCCTTTGTTCACAAATCATTTATTTGATCACAAAGTAAACCATACCTACAAGGTTCAATATGTATTTCGATCTCCATGGCTAAAACACTTTGTAGTCATGGGAGCCATGATCGTCGTGGCCGCTTCCGAAACAAATTCCGATGCTGCGCTACTCTGATCATTATGCTCAGGTTCATAAACCTTATCAAATTATATTGTCCTCCCACTCAAATACTTCACTAGAAACAATTTCTTGAAATAAGAAACATTGACAAACACTTTTGTCTTTGTCTTGTGGGAATAATTCCCAATCAAATCTCTGGGATAACCAACAAAGACATTCATCCGATTTTGGTTGTAAATTTATTTACTTATGCTATGCATACCAAAATTTAAGAAAAGACTATCAGGGTTTATACCCATGCCATAACTCGTATGGTGTCATTTCAACGGATCATGAAGATGCTCTATTCAGTGTAAAAGCGGTAGTCACTAAAGCATAATCCACAAAAATATAATGGCGTTAATATCTTATCTCATCATTGATCCAACAAGGTTTGGATACATCTCTTGGATACTTCATCATCACTATGATACTCCAAGAAACGTGAGTTGTAGAACAATTTCATAACTCTCTTAGATGTTCGCTAAAACTCGTAATTCAAATATTTCCACCATGATCCAATCATAGATATTTGATTTTTCTATTACGATGATTTCCACTTCATGCTGAAATTTATTTGAATCCATTCAAATGTTTCAAACTTCTTCCTTATTGAATATATCCACATATATATACTCAATTCATTGTTGAAAGTTTTCATGAAGTAGAAGAATCTCCCGCACACAACTATGCCCAGTGAACCATATACATCATCATGTATTTTTCACTAAGTTAGTTGCCCGTTCAACTCTTGGCCTATGAACGGTATTTTAATCATTCTCTTTAGAAAAGATTTGCAAGCGTCAAATGATTCAAAAATCAAGTGACTCCAAAAATCCATTTGCATGGAGTTCCTTCATGCGTTCCTTTCTAACATGACCTAAATGGCGGTTCCACAAATAAGCGGAATTCAAATCATTTGCCTTATGGCATTTTAGCGTCAGTTTTATGTATATGTGTTTCACCATTAAGATTTATAATAACTTATCCATCGTACATGGAGTAATGTCATAATTTGAACAACTCATTGTTTTCATTTGACCAGAGCAAAATAACAATTATTAAGTTCTTTATTATAAATTCTAATGGCTAGATAGAATGCCAACGACGAACATAATAGCACTTTATTTTGTTCCAGACGTGTATTCCTATCATATTCCTTGTCAGTCACTTAGGCCATTGTATTCTTGTATTGTGTTGTTTTGTATGACACTTCATACCAACCAATATAGCACTAATACCCAAGAATTTCATTGTGTGACTAAACTAGGAATACATCCATAACATGTATATCATTTATATACACCTGAGCTAGACTTTCTAGTCTTTTCTTTATTTCTGCCAGAATATCTTTTGCAGTTTCTCTTTTAGCTTTCCTCATTATTCAGAAAAACACTTCAACATCAATAACTTCTAGGTTTGTTGGTCAAATACCAATAACCTTGAGGTTTTTACTTTGAAGTTGATCATCATATGACAAGTGTTCTAGATTTCACTTATTAGTAACTATGATGAACAATTTCACTCATAATTTTATCCATCAATTCATGACAACTTTTTGAGACCATGTCTGTACATGCTAGGCTCATAAAGTTTAACCTTAGTATTTGTATGTGCAAATCTGGCTTGCACCCATTGTAAGCACACGTAGAATCTATAACACCCGATCATCACGTGATGCTTCGATACGACGAGTCTTAGCAACGGTGCATACTAAGGATGATAACTTCATGGATATGCGAATATCGTTAGTGCTCCAATAGTTGGAGGATTGTGACGCCTGGCGTCTTCAACCTTCATACATTCCCATAAAACTTATGAGTTTATGTAGTCTCACCAAATTATATTCTATCATCTTGCAATAAGGTCTTAGATATCACATATATCTCATACCTTGATTATTTCTGAAAACTAAATTTTCAGCTCCTTACTTTTCAAACAGATTTGAACTTCAAGTTTCACGGAGACAAGATAACTTTAGGTACTAATTGAAACCATAGCTCTCTGAATCAACAAAGTGAGTTTCACTAAAAGTTTGCAATAGGACTTAATCAATTCTTGATTCTTTAACAATACGGTACTAATCCGTAAAGTTTCTTATCAGATTTTAACAGTATTTCTATCTCAATAACAAGACTAGCGCATAGTAGTAAACGGATGCCAATACTACAAAATTAATTCAAAATACTACTCAAACTATGTTTATGATAATTAGTTCATGTTTTAATCTAATTACTAATGAACTCCCACTTAATACAACATCCCTCATAGTTGTTAAGTGGTACACGATCCAAATCCACTACATCAAAACCGATCATCACGTGAGATGATGTAGCTTCAATGGTGAACATCAACATGTTGATCATATCATCCATATGACTCGTGTTCAACCTTTCGGTTTCCGTTGTCCCGAGGCCATGTCTGTACATGCTAGGCTCGTCAAGCAAACCCAAGTATTCCGCATGTGCAACATGGCTTACACCCGTTGTATGTTGAGTTTATCACACCCGATCATCACGAGATGCTTCAAAACGTCGAACAATGCAACGGTGCATACGAGGGAAGAACACTTTATTATCTTGATATTAATGTGAGGGATCATCTTATAATGCTACCGTCGCGATCTAAGCAAAATAAGATGCATAAAGGATTAACATCACATGCAATTCATATGTGATATGATATGGCCCTTTTGTCTTTGCGCCTTTGATCTTCATCTCCAAAGCACGGACATGATCTCCATCATCTTCGGGCATGATCTCCATCATCGTCGGCGTAGCGTCAAGGTTCATGGCGCCGGCTTCATGGTTGTTCACCTCATGTAGCAACTATTACAACTACTTTGAAATACTACTCAACATGAAAATTAAAGACAACCATAAGGCTCCTGCCGGTTGCCACAATACAATAATGATCATCTCATACATATTCATCATCACATTATGGCCATATCACATCACCAAACCCTGCAAAAACAAGTTAGACGTCTCTAATTTGGTTTGCATATTTTACGTGGTTTAGGTTTTCGAGTAAGATCTAATCTACCTACGAACATGAACCATAACGGTGATACTAGTGTTGTCAATAGAAGAGTAAATTGAATCTTCACTATAGTAGGAGAGACAGACACCCGCAAAGCCACTTATGCAATACAAGTTGCATGTCAAGCGTGGAGCAAATCTCATGAACGCGGTCATGTAAAGTTAGCCCGAGCCGCTTCATCCCACTATGCCACAAAGATGCAAAGTACTCAACTAAAGATAACAAGAGCATCAACGCCCACAAACCATTGTGTTCTACTCGTGCAACCATCTATGCATAGACACGGCTCTGATACCACTGTAGGATAACGTAGCATAGAAAACAAAAATTTTCCTACGGCGAACACGCAATCCAAGCCAAGATGCAATCTAGAAGACGGTAGCAACGAGGGGATTGTCGAGACTAACCCTTGAAGAGATTCCAAAGCCTACAAGAGGAGGCTCTTGTTGCTGCGGTAGACGTTCACTTGCCGCTTGCAAAAGCGCGTAGAAGATCTTGATCACGATCGGTTCCGGCGCCACGAACGGGCAGCACCTCCGTACTCGGTCACACGTTCGGTTGTTGATGAAGACGACGTCCACCTCCCCGTTCCAGCGGGCAGCGGAAGTAGTAGCTCCTCTTGAATCCGACAGCACGACGGCGTGGTGTCGGTGGCGGTGGAGAAATCCGGCGGAGCTTCGCTAAGCGTGCGGGATATGGTGGAGGAGCGGGGCGCTAGGGTTGGGGAGAGGGGGTGGCCGGCCACTATGGGGGCGGCCAAGCTTGTGGCTTTGGTGGCCGGCCCCTCCCCTTGGCCCTCTATATATAGGTGGATCCCAAGTGTTGGTGTCCAAGTCTTCGAATAAGACCCGAAACCAAAACCTTCCATAGGAGGGGGAAACCTAGCCCAACTAGGACTCCCACCCAAAGGTGGGATTCCCACCTCCCATGTGGGGGGTGGCCGGCCCCCTATGGTGGAGTCCACTTGGGACTCCACCCCCACTAGGGCTGGCCCATGGAGGTGGAGTCCCTTGTGGACTCCACCTTCCTTGGTGGTTTCTTCCGGACTTTTCTAGAACCTTCTAGAACCTTCCATAGAACCTTCCGCATCATTTTATTCACATAAAATGACATCCTATATATGAATCTTATTCTCCGGACCATTCCGGAACTCCTCGTGATGTCCGGGATCACATCCGGGACTCCGAACAAATATTCGAACTCCATTCCATATTCAAGTTCTACCATTTCAACATCCAACTTTAAGTGTGTCACCCTACGGTTCGCGAACTATGCGGACATGGTTGAGTACTCACTCCGACCAATAACCAATAGCGGGATCTGGAGATCCATAATGGCTCCCACATATTCAACGATGACTTTAGTGATCGAATGAACCATTCACATACGATACCAATTCCCTTTGTCACGCGATATTTTACTTGTCCGAGGTTTGATCATCGGTATCACACTATACCTTGTTCAACCTCGTCTCCTGACAAGTACTCTTTACTCGTACCGTGGTATGTGGTCTCTTATGAACTTATTCATATGCTTGCAAGACATTAGACGACATTCCACCGAGAGGGCCCAGAGTATATCTATCCGTCATCGGGATGGACAAATCCCACTGTTGATCCATATGCCTCAACTCATACTTTCCGGATACTTAATCCCACCTTTATAACCACCCATTTACGCAGTGGCGTTTGATGTAATCAAAGTACCTTTCCGGTATAAGTGATTTACATGATCTCATGGTCATAAGGACTAGGTAACTATGTATTGAAAGCTTATAGCAAATAACTTAATGACGTGATCTTATGCTACGCTTAATTGGGTGTGTCCATTACATCATTCATACAATGATATAACCTTGTTATTAATAACATCCAATGTTCATGATTATGAAACTAATCATCTATTAATCAACAAGCTAGTTAAGAGGCATACTAGGGACTTCTTGTTGTCTACATAACACACATGTATCAATGTTTCAGTTAATACAATTATAGCATGGTATGTAAACATTATCATAAACACAAAGATATATTATAATAACCATTTTATTATTGCCTCTTGGGCATATCTCCAACAACAATAACTTCTAAGATTGTAGATGTGATGTTGTTACTAGGGAGAAAACAACAATATTTTATCCGAAGGTAATTCTATTGTTTACTTTACACACATTGCTTAATGCGATAATCTGTTGCTTGCAACTTAATACGAAGGGGTTCAGACCATAACCGGAAGGTGGCTGGATTATTAGTCATAGACGCAGTTGGATTACGGTCTATGTATTATGTTGTAATGCCCAAACGAATCTCATAGTAATCATCTTATCATGTATGGTCGATATTCTGTCAATTGTCCAGCTGTAATTTGTTCACCCAGCATGTTATTTATCTTTATGGAGAGACACCTCTACTGAACTGTGGACCCCGGTCCTTTCCTTTACACTGATAAATTCAACCATTGCAATCCTGCTCTGTTACTTACTGCAAAGCTTTGTTACTCTTTAATTACTGCAAACATCTCTTTCCACTCGATACATCTAATCTTTGTGTTCAGCAAACCGGTGAGATTGACAACCTCACTGTAAGTTGGGGCAAAGTACTTTGGTTGTGTTGTGTGCAGGTTCCACGTTGTTGCTGACGCCGGTAGTGCGTCCTGCCACTAGTCAGCTAGCAACACCTTCAGAAGTCACGCATTTCTCCTACTGGTCGATTAAACCTTGGTTTCTTACTGAGGGAAAACTTGCTGTTGTGCTCATCACACCTTCCTCTTGGGGTTTCCCAACTGCTTCCACAACAACCGCCACCAAGATTGTCTGGCGCCATCATCGGAGCACCATCAGATATCAACCTGGAAATCTTATGCAATGTCTCTCCACAAAGGGTACGCCTCGGAAGCCTACCCGCTGAAGCACCCGGAGGAATCGGACAATATTCATGTGGTGACCTGACGAGGATGGCTTCCTGGAGCGAGAAGTGTTGCGTTTAGATGCGATGATCTAGGTAGCTTCGGAGAATAGTTTTCGCTGGATGGTTTCTATGATGTTTTCTGTTTGACTGTAAGCTGCTATGTTGCTGCCCCGTTTAGACTTCGTGGCTAAAAACCCCAGGTAGTGGTGGGCTGGATCGTTTCTATTTTCTCGTTCCGAAAACGCTGTTGTGTTTCATTTTCAATGAAAATGGAGCTGTGGAGCGCTTCCTGTTCGTCTAAAAAAATCATGCTTCAACCTTAAATAGAATATGTTTGCTAGTATGATCATATATGCTTCCTTCTAAATCCATTCACGATTTTGCTTCCATCTAATATTCCAATATTCACTGAAAAATTACAAATTGATCTGATGACATTATTCATTATGCTTCAAATCATGGAAGCATGCATTCACAATGTCGTGTTACACGTATCCTATGTTGAAGCCAACCTTGGAGCTAGCCATGGCTGGTATCATCCTCTTCCTTTGATGCATGTGTTGCCATTCGACGAGGAAATAGCTAGGCCAATCCCGTGCTCTAGCTCGGCTCATACTCGTTGCCACAATTTTATTTTGCTTCGCATGTCTGGCTCGGTCTTCCTGATGGCAACCGTCTTCAGACGTCCTAGCCGCCGGCATTCAGCCATTCAGGCCGGGATCCCGAACGACTCTTCCACGCAGCAGGATGACATTGAGTTCCAGCGGAGATCCTGATCTAGGCCGAGGTGACAAAGAGAATGTGATCAACTGTATTGATCAAAGGTAATCATATTCAACATGGTGAAAAGGAAAGGAAGGATGGATCAAATTTGGCTTTGAAAAAGCATATGAACCTTTGGAAGCAAATTGCATATTAATTTGGAAGCATAACAAATAGACGCATCAAATTAATGGTAATGCAGTAGAATGAGGCATACGTAGAAGCATGAAAATATGTAACAGTGAAATATAACAAAGGTTGCCTGCTAATTTCCGCCTATATATGTACGCAACTGCGTCGTCACTTAGAATGCTTGTGAAGCATGGTCGTCATGAAGTATGCATATCGTTCTCGCACAGGATAATGTACCCTGATCAGCAATCTATAACGGGAAGCATGTTCAAAACAAAAGCAGACACCGGTTCAGTGAAAGCACACAAATTGCATTGCCGCGCTCGCAACCAGTGGTTCTATGCCGTCACCTAAAATTCCTTTCACAGGTACTTACGACGTTACAAAAGGTACGTATGGATTTAATCTTTAGAAATGTAGAAAATGTGGACAGATTGGGACATAGGCTGGTTGCAGTTATCTACAGCCAGATTGTGTAGTCCTTGAATGGATCGAGAGGGTGGCTAGGACTAGTTGAAGCAGGCTCCGGCTGTCCGGCCGGCTGCTCTGGTCCGCCCGTATAAGACGCCACCAACCCTAGAGTGCTGGCCGGCGGCAGTCCGGGATTCGTGAAGACAGTTCGCCACCGGCGGCACGACATGCGTGCCGGCACACGAGTCAATCTAGAAGGAGGCGGCGCGGTTACTGCTGGCAGATGGAGGAATGCGGTGCCGTTACTGCTGGCAGATGGAGGAATGCGGCGCGGCGGGGAAAGCTGAAGCACGGTCCGGCGAGAAGAATTGTGGTGGCGGCGGGATTAGGGGATGGTGTGGCATGTGTTCGATTAGGTTTTTTTTTTTTTTTTTGAGGAAAATGTGTTCGATTAGGTGAGGCGCATAAACATACCTCCCCTAGTTGTCGAGATATACAGCCCAAGGTGCGGTTTTAGCAGGCAGGAAAAAAAAGTGGAAATATGGACCCGTTCGATGATAACGAGATGGACGGTGTTAGACGGGTCCGTTGATTTGTTTCCTATCGGACCCCGATAGGTAGTGTTTACCTTTTTTTAAATCCTGGAGCTCAAAATTGGATGCTCGAGAAAGCACCACCGAAACAATATCATGTGTGATGTCGTGCCACTTGCTGCCCAGTGAAGAGATGTTGATGTGCTACATACCACACATTAGCGATAACCATGGTCGCACAAGTAGGTGGATCACAAGACTTGCCTTCGCACGTGCATGCAGATCACACAGTTTGACGAGAAAAGAATTTCACTGGTACCACCAAAATCAATCACTATTGGCGCCCCGGAAGCCTCACGCCTTCGCCTCGATTAGCCGGTGGTAAGATCTAGGCATGAGGACCATCACCCATAGACACACCTTCATATCCACTGTAATGATGCCTGCTATTACCATAAATGGAAGCCGCTATGCACGAGCTCAAATGAGATCCATGATATCATGTTGAATCCGAATCCATGACCTAGGAAGCTACGCTGCCACATATTATCCATTTCAATCCTTGTCGAGGTCATTGATCTCAGTTGCCCACCATCGTTGCGCACCGCTACATCTTCGCATCCAACTATCGCCCCTGGAGCTTCCACCGTTGGGAAGCCCGTGGACCCTGATGGCGTGCAATTACACACGTCCGTTGGGAACCCCAAGAGGAAGGTGTGATGCGTACAGCAGCAAGTTTTTCCTCAGTATGAAACCAAGGTTATCGAACCAGTAGGAGTCAAGGGCCACGTGAAGGTCGTTGGTGACGGAGTGTAGTGCGGCGCAACACCAGGGATTCCGGCGCCAACGTGGAACCTGCACAACACAATCACAATACTTTGCCCCAACGTAACAGTGAGGTTGTCAATCTCACCGGCTTGCTGAAAACAAAGGATTAAACGTATGGTGTGGAAAATGATGTTTGCTTGTAGAAAGCAGTAGAGAACAGAGTTTGCAGTAGATTGTATTCAGATGTAAAAGAATGGGCCGGGGTCCACAGTTAACTAGTGGTGTCTCTCCAATAAGATAACTAGCATGTTGGGTGAACAAATTACAGTTGGGCAATTGACAAATAGAGATGCACATACATATATCATGATAATTACTATGAGATTTAATCAGGGCATTACGACAAAGTACATAGACCGCTGATACGTCTCCGACGTATCGATAATTTCTTATGTTCTATGCCACATTATTGATGATATCTACATGTTTTATGCACGCTTTATGTCATATTCGTGCATTTTCTGGAACTAACCTATTAACAAGATGCCGAAGTGACAGTTCCTGTTTTCTGTTGTTTTTGGTTTCAGAAATCCTAGTAACGAAATATTCTCGGAATTGGACGAAATCAACGCCCAGGTTCCTATTTTGCCCGGAAGCATTCAGAACACCCGAGAGTCGCGGAGGGGGCCACACAGGCCCTGATGATAGGCCGGCGCGGCCAGGCCCTGGCCGCGCCGCCTTATGGTGTCGTCGCCCCTTCGACCTTCTGACGCCGCCTCTTCGCCTATTTAAAGGTCCCTGACCTAAAACCCGAGACGAATAAGCCACGGTACGAGAAAAGTTCCGAGCCGCCGCCATCGCGGGCCAAGATCTGGGGACAGGAGTCTCTGTTCCCGCACGCCGCCGGACGGGGAAGTGCCCCCGAAGGCTTCTCCATCAACACCGCTGCCATCTCCACCGCCATCTTCATCACCGCTGCTGCTCCCATGAGGAGGGAGTAGTTCTCCATTGAGGCTCGGGGCTGTACCGGTAGCTATGTGGTTCATCTCTCTCCTATGTACTTCAATACAATAATCTCATGAGCTGCCTTACATGATTGAGATTCATATGATGATGCTTGTAATCTAGATGTCATTATGCTAGTCAAGTGGGTTTTACTTATGTGATCTCCGGAGACTCCTTGTCCCACGTGTGTAAAGGTGACAGTGTGTGCACCGTGTGGGTCTCTTAGGCTATATTTCACAAAATACTTATTCACTGTTATGAATGGCGTAGTGAAGTGCTTATTTATATCCCTTTATGATTGCAATGTGTTTTGTATCACTATTTATCTATGTGCTACTCATGTGATGTTATTAAAGTAGTCTATTCCTCCTGCATGGTGTAATGGTGACAGTGTGTGCATCGTGTAGTTCTTGTCGTAGATTATGATCATAATCTCTTGTAGATTGTGGAGTTAATTGTCATTATGATAGTATTGATGTGATCTATGCCTCCTTCGTAGTGTGATGGTGACAGTGTGCATGCTATGTTAGTACTTGGTTTATTTTGCAAAGATCTATTATGCTCTAAGGTTACTTAAACATGAATATCGAATGTTGTGGCGCTTGTTAACTCCGGCATTGAGGGTTCGTGTAATCCTACACAATTAGTGGTGTTCATCATCTAACAAGAGTATATGTAGCACAAAGGAAAGAGAACTTATTTATTATGTGATCAATGTTGAGAGTGTCCACTAGTGAAAGTATGATCCCTAGGCCTTGTTTCCTCCACAAAGAATTGCTTACTACGCCAGCTATTTTTGGCGCCGCTTGTTTGTTTTTACTGCATCTTTACTGGAACATTACCACCATCTATACCACCTGTATTTTACTATCTCTTCGCCGAACTAGTGCACCTATACATCTGACAAGTGTATTAGGTGTGTTGGGGACACAAGAGACTTCTTGCTTTGTGGTTACAGGGTTACTTGAGAGGGATATCTTTGACCTCTTCCTCCCTGAGTTCGATAAACCTTGGGTGATCCACTTAAGGGAAAACTTGCTGCTGTTCTACAAACCTCTGCTCTTGGAGGCCCAACACTGTCTACAAGAATAGAAGCACCCGTAGACATCAAGCTATTTTCGGCGCCGTTGGGAGGAAAGGTAAAAGGTACTCACACTCCGGATCTCGGCTACTAAGCTATTTTCCGGCGCCGTTGTAAGTACTCGAAGCTATTTCCTTTAGATTCTGCAATTGCATCTTTTTGTTTCTTGTTTACACTAGTTAGGCATAATGGAAAACAACAAAAATATGAGAGATCTTTATGAACTTTATCTTGAATTAGGACATGATGTGTTTGAAGAGAAAAAAAACCCATGGAAATTTATATGCATGCTAATGGGAATGTTATTAATATGAATGCTTTGAACACCATTGTTGCTAATGCTATGGAAAATTCTAAGCTTGGGGAGGTCGGTTTTGATGAAAATGATCTCTTTAGCCCTCCGGGTATTGAGGAGAAAGTTTATGTTGATTATGATATGCCTCCCATTTATGATGATTATAATGATAGTGGTCTTTTGGTGCCACCTACTATGGAGAGTAAATTTTATTGTGATTATACTATGCCTCCTACACTTGATGAGAATAATAATGATAGTTACCTTGTTGAATTTGCTCCCACTACAACTAATAAAATGATTATGCTTATGTTGGGAGTAGTAATAATTTTATGCATGAGACTCATGATAAGAATGCTTTATGTGATAGTTATATTGTTGAGTTTGCTCATGATGCTACTGAAAGTTATTATGAGAGAGTAAAATATGGTTGTAGAAATTTTCATGTTACTAAAACACCTCTCTATGTGCTGAAATTTTTGAAGCTACACTTGTTTTGTCTTCCTATGCTTGCCATTATACTTTTCATGAACTTGTTTATTTACAAGATTCCTATGAATAGGAAGCATGTTAGGCTTAAATGTGTTTTGAATTTGCCTCTTGATGCTCTCTTTTGCTTCAAATACTATTTCTTGCGAGTGCATCATTAAAACTGCTGAGCCCATCTTAATGGCTATAAAGAAAAGAACTTCTTGGGAGATAACCCATGTGTTTATTTTACTACAGAAATTTTTGCTTTGTTGAGTCTTGGAAGTTGTTTACTACTGTAGCAACCTCTCCTTATCATGTTTTTGTGCCAAGTAAAATTTCTATGCTAAAGTTGATGTTATATTTGGGATCGCTGCGCAGAAACAGCATTGCTGTCTGTCACGAATTATGGCATAAGTCTCTGTAAAAAAATCGAAAAAATCTGCAAAATTACGAGCGTGATCCTCAGATATGTACGCAACTTTCATTAGTTTTGAGTTTTTCCATTTGAGCAAGTTAAGTGCCCAGTACAGAAGCATCTTTACGGACTGTTCTGTTTTTGACAGATTCTGCCTTTTATTTCGCATTGCCGCTTTTGCTTTGTTGAATGGGTTTCTTTGTTTCATTAACTTTCAGAAGTTTTGTGCAATGTCCAGAAGTGTTAAGAATGATTGTGTCACCTCTGAACATGTGAATTTTGATTATGCACTAACCCTCTCATGAGTTTGCTTGAAGTTTGTGTGAAGGAAGTTTTCAAGGGTCAAGAGAAGAGGATGATATACTATGATCAAGAAGAGTGAAAGGTCTAAGCTTGGGGATGCCCCGTGGTTCATCCCTGCATATTTTAAGAAGACTCAAGCATCTAAGCTTGGGGATGCCTTGGGCATCCCCTTCTTCATCGACAACTTATCAGGTTTCTTCTAGTGAAACTATATTTTTATTCAGTCACATCCTTATGTACTTTACTTGGAGCGTCTGTTTGTTTTTATTTTTGTTTTGTTTGAATAAGTTCATCCTTGTGTGGGAGAGAGACACGCTCCGCTGGTTCATATGAACACATGTGTTCTTAGCTTTTAATGTTCATGGCGAAGGTTGAAACTGCTTCGTTAATTGTTATATGGTTGGAAACAGAAAATGCTACATGTAGTAATTGGTAAAATGTCTTGGATAATGTGATACTTGGCAATTGTTGTGCTCATGTTTAAGCTCTTGCATCATATACTTTTCACTCATTAATGAAGAAATACATAGAGCTTGCTAAAATTTGGTTTGCATAATTGGTCTCTCTAAGGTCTAGAGAATTTCTAGTTTTGAGTTTTGAACAACAAGGAAGACGGTGTAGAGTCTTATAATGTTTACAATATGTCTTTTATGTGAGTTTTTCTGCACCGGTTCATCCTTGAGTTTGCTTCAAATAACCTTGCTAGCCTAAGCCTTGTATCGAGAGGGAATACTTCTCATGCATCCAAATCCTTGAGCCAACCACTATGCCATTTGTGTCCACCATACCTACCTACTACATGGTATTTCTCCGCCATTCCAAAGTAAATTGCTTTTGTGCTACCTTTAAACAATTCAAAAGTTATTACCTCTTATTTGTGTCAATGTTTTATAGCTCATGAGGAAGTATGTGGTGTTTATCTTTCAATCTTGTTGGGCAACTTTCACCAATGGACTAGTGGCTTCATCCGCTTATCCAATAATTTTGCAAAAAGAGCTGGCAATGGGATTCCCAGTCCCAAATTAATTAACAAAAATAGACACTCCTCCATGGTATGTGATTGTTGACGGCACCCGAAGGATTCGGTTAGCCATGGCTTGAGAAAGCAAAGGTGGGGAGGAGTGTCATCATAATAAAACTAAAATAAAAAGGCACTCCTTCATGGTATGAGATTGTTGGCAGGCACCCGAGGATTCGGTTAGCCATGGTTTGTGAAAGAAAGGTTGGAAGGAGTGCCACCCAAAAATAAAATAAAATGGGAGCCTCTCTTTGAAGGTTTGTCTGGCAAGGGGGTTAGAGTACCCACTACCATTCGTTGACAACAACAAACACCTCTCAAAACTTTACTTTTATGCTCTCTTTATGTTTTCAAAACTAAAGCTCTAGCACAAATATAGCAATCGATGCTTTCCTCTTTGAAGGAGCATTCTTTTACCTTTATGTTGAGTCAGTTCACCTATTTCTCTCCATCCGAAGAAGCAAACACTTGTGTGAACTGTGCATTGATTCCTACATACTTGCATATTGCACTTGTTATATTACTTTACATTGACAATATCCATGAGATATACATGTTATAAGTTGAAAGCAACCGCTGAAACTTAATCTTCCTTTGTGTTGCTTCAATACTTTTACTTTGAATTATTGCTTTATGAGTTAACTCCTATGCAAGTCTTATTGATGCTTGTCTTGAAGTACTATTCATGAAAAGTCTTTGCTTTATGATTCATTTGTTTACTCATGTCATTACCATTGTTTTGATCGCTGCATTCATTACATATGTTTACAATAGTATGATCAAGGTTATGATGGCATGTTACTTCAGAAATTATCTTTGTTATCGTTTTACCTGCTCGGGACGAGCAGAACTAAGCTTGGGGATGCTGATACGTCTCCGACGTATCGATAATTTCTTATGTTCTATGCCACATTATTGATGATATCTACACGTTTTATGCACACTTTATGTCATATTCGTGCATTTTCTGGAACTAACCTATTAACAATATGCCGAAGTGCCAGTTCCTGTTTTCTGCTGTTTTTGGTTTCAGAAATCCTAGTAACGAAATATTCTCGGAATTGGACGAAATCAACGCCAGGTTCCTATTTTGCCCGGAAGCATCCAGAACACCCGAGAGTCGCCAGAGGGGGGCCACACGAGATGATAGGCGGCGCGGCCCGGCCTGGCCGCGCCGCCTTATGGTGTCGTCGCCCCTTCGACCTTCTGACGCCGCCTCTTCGCCTATTTAAAGGTCCCTGACCTAAAACCCGAGACGAATAAGCCA
This sequence comes from Lolium multiflorum, assembly GCA_030979885.1. Classification (NCBI taxonomy): domain Eukaryota; kingdom Viridiplantae; phylum Streptophyta; class Magnoliopsida; order Poales; family Poaceae; genus Lolium; species Lolium multiflorum. The sequence goes on from CM061747.1 coordinate 145,157,595, forward strand.
CGGTACGAGAAAAGTTCTAGAGCCGCCGCCATCGCGAAGCCAAGATCTAGGGGACAAGAGTCTCTGTTCCGGCACGCCGCCGGACGGGGAAGTGCCCCCGGAAGGCTTCTCCATCAACACCGCTGCCATCTCCACCGCCATCTTCATCACCGCTGCTGCTCCCATGAGGAGGGAGTAGTTCTCCATTGAGGCTCGGGGCTGTACCGGTAGCTATGTGGTTCATCTCTCTCCTATGTACTTCAATACAATAATCTCATGAGCTGCCTTACATGATTGAGATTCATATGATGATGCTTGTAATCTAGATGTCATTATGCTAGTCAAGTGGGTTTTACTTATGTGATCTCCGGAGACTCCTTGTCCCACGTGTGTAAAGGTGACAGTGTGTGCACCGTGTGGGTCTCTTAGGCTATATTTCACAGAATACTTATTCACTGTTATGAATGGCGTAGTGAAGTGCTTATTTATACCCCTTTATGATTGCAATGTGTTTTGTATCACTATTTATCTATGTGCTACTCATGTGATGTTATTAAAGTAGTCTATTCCTCCTGCATGGTGTAATGGTGACAGTGTGTGCATCGTGTAGTTCTTGTCGTAGATTATGATCATAATCTCTTGTAGATTGTGGAGTTAATTGTCATTATGATAGTATTGATGTGATCTATGCCTCCTTCGTAGTGTGATGGTGACAGTGTGCATGCTATGTTAGTACTTGGTTTATTTTGCAAAGATCTATTATGCTCTAAGGTTACTTAAACATGAATATCGAATGTTGTGGCGCTTGTTAACTCCGGCATTGAGGGTTCGTGTAATCCTACACAATTAGTGGTGTTCATCATCTAACAAGAGTATATGTAGCACAAAGGAAAGAGAACTTATTTATTATGTGATCAATGTTGAGAGTGTCCACTAGTGAAAGTATGATCCCTAGGCCTTGTTTCCTCCACAAAGAATTGCTTACTACGCCAGCAAGCTATTTTCTGGCGCCGCTTGTTTACTGTTTACTGCATCTTTACTTTCTGCAACATTACCACCATCTATACCACATGTGCTTTACTATCTCTTCGCCGAACTAGTGCACCTATACATCTGACAAGTGTATTAGGTGTGTTGGGGACACAAGAGACTTCTTGCTTTGTGGTTGCAGGGTTGCTTGAGAGGGATATCTTTGACCTCTTCCTCCCTGAGTTCGATAAACCTTGGGTGATCCACTTAAGGGAAAACTTGCTGCTGTTCTACAAACCTCTGCTCTTGGAGGCCCAACACTGTCTAGAAGAATAGAAGCACCCGTAGACATCAACCGCTATCCAGCATGCATCTATGCCTAAAAGTCCACCTTCAGGTTAGCATCCGCACCCCTTCCATTATTAAGTTGCAAACAACAGACAATTGCATTAAGTATGGTGCGTAATGTAATCAACACAAATATCCTTAGACAAAGCATTGATGTTTTATCTCTAGTGGCAACAACACATCCACAACCTTAGAACTTTCTGTCACTGTCCCAGATTCAATGGAGGCATGAACCCACTATCGAGCATAAATACTCCCTCTTGGAGTCACAAGTATCAACTTGGCCAGAGCCTCTACTAGCAACGGAGAGCATGCAAGAACATAAACAACATATATATGATAGATTGATAATCAACTTGACATAGTATTCAATATTCATCGGATCCCAACAAACACAACATGTAGCATTACAAATAGATAATCTTGATCATGATAGGCAGCTCACAAGATCTAACATGATAGCACAATGAGGAGAAGACAACCATCTACCTACTGCTATGGACCCATAGTCCAAGGATGAACTACTCACGCATCAATCCGAAGGCGGGCATGATGATGTAGAGCCCTCTGGTGATGATTCCCCTCTCCGGCAGGGTGCCGGAGGCGATCTCCTGAAGCCCCCGAGATGGGATTGGCGGCGGTGGCGTCTCTGGAAGTATTTCCGTATCGTGGCTCTCGGTAATAGGGTTTTCGCGATAGAAGGTTTAAGTAGGCGGAAGGGCAGCGCATGGGGGCATCCGAGGGGCCCACACCATAGGGCGGCGCGGGCCCCTCCTTGGCCGCGCCGCCTTATGGTGTCGCCACCTCGTGGCCCCACTTCGTATCCCCTTCGGTCTTCTGGAAGCTCCGTGGAAAAATAAGACCCTGGGCGTTGATTTCGTCCAATTCCGTGAATATTTCCTTTGTAGGATTTCTGAAACCAAAAACAGCAGAAAACAACAACTGGCTCTTCGGCATCTCGTTAATAGGTTAGTGCCGGAAAATGCATATAAATGATGTAAAGTGTATATAAAACATGTGAGTATTGTCATAAAAGTAGCATGAAACATAAGAAATTATAGATACGTTTGAGACGTATCAGACCCCTTTCTCGAAGGATGATTTCCTCGCACTCTATAAATAAAGCTACATATGATTGAACATATACAAGGTGATGAGGAGAACCTGTTACAAACAGGGGCGGAGCCGCCTTAGGAGCAATGGGGTCAACTGGCCGCAACAAAAAATAAGAAATCCTTCACTAATTAGCATTAACTACTATGCATTTATAGAGGATAACACGAGTGAAATGGGGAGGAAATAAGAAAAAAAAAGAGCCAAGGCTTGACATCGAAGCCACCGACAAGAGACTATGAAGGATCGAAAATCCACAACGATGCCTCCAAGAAGGTAACGACGCATGCGCATGCGCCGCCGTCATTGAAACCAAAGGTCAAGGGTTTTCACCCGGAGCCCTAACGTGGTGAGGATGACCACAACAACACACTCAAGAGGGTTACGACACCCGCAGGCATCGCCACCGTTGGCGTCAAAACATTGAGCTTTTGCCCAGAAAAATCCTCACACACGCTCGATAACTCGGACCGTCCATTGTCCCCGAGCCCGGCCTCCAGAACGTGATCGAGGAGAAGCCCTTACCAAAGCGCCGTCAACTCCAGGAACTCTTGCCGCCCACTCCCCGCCATCCAAATGACCAAAGCGCAAGGCTACTGATACCACCAAAACGTATCTACTTTCCCGAACACTTTTGCTATTGTTTTGCCTCTAATTTGTGTATTTTGGATACAACTAACACGGACTAACGCTGTTTTCAGCTCTCTGGTGTCTCGTTTTTGTGCAGAAATCCAACTTTCGGGAAAATCCTCGGAATTTATGCGAAGGCCCTATTTTACCAAAATATTGGCGGAGCCAGAAGGGCAAGAGAGGTGGAGGCCCGAGGGCCCCACACCACATGGCGGCGCGGCCTGGGGGCCCGTGCGCCATGTGGTGTGGCCCCCTCGGCCGGCCTCCGACGCCTTCGGACTACTTATTGGTTTCGACCTGAAAACGCACGGAGAGAAGTCGAAGTCGCCAGAAACCCTCCAGAGAGCCGCCACATCGCGAAACTCCGTCGCGGGAGCCAGAAGTCTCCGTTCTGGCACTCCGCCGGGACGGGGAATTGGAGGAGATCTTCACCGCCATCACCGCCAACGCCTCTCCATCGACCAGCCATGTTTCCCCATCCATGTGTGAGTAATTCCCCGCTGTAGGCTGAAGGGGATGGTAGGGATTGGATGAGATTGGTCATGTAATAGTCATAAGATTGTTAGGGCATAGTGCCTAGTATCCGTAGATGTCACTTTTATGATATTGTTGCAACTTGTTATGCTTAATGCTTGTCACTAGGGCCCGAGTGCCATGATCTCAGATCTGAACATGTTATTGATTCATGAAGATATTTGTTGTTTATGATCTTACCTGCAAGTTGTATACACATGTCGCTGTCCGGAACCAATGGCCCCGAAGTGACAGAAATCGGGACAACCGGAGGGGATGGTAGTGATGTGAGGATCACATGTGTTCACGGAGTGTTAATGCTTTGCTCCGGTACTCTATTAAAAGGAGTACCTTAATATCCAGTAGTTTCCCTAGAGGCCCGGCTGCCACCGGCTGGTAGGACAAAAGATGTTGTGCAAGTTTCTCATTGCGAGCACGTACGACTAAATATGGAACACATGCCTATTGATTGATTAGTACTTGGATACCGTTTTATTATTATCTGCAAATGCCCCTGCTTTGATTGTTACATGAGTTTCTCTCATCCATGCAACGCCCGTTAAATCCGTCCCGTGCCTACAGTATTTTAATCCTGCTGTTTACTATAATCACTACGCTGTCTTTATTTCACCGCTGCTGTTATTTCACTATTTCCACGCCATAAAATGTTACTACTGATAAACTCTTGCGAGCAAGTCTGTTTCCAGTGCAGCTGAATTGACAACTCCGCTGTTAAGGCTTACAAGTATTCTTTGTCTCCCCTTGTGTCGAATCAATAAATTGGGTAATACTTCCCTCGAAGACTGTTGCGATCCCCTATACTTGTGGGTCATCAAGACTATTTTCCGCCGTTGCCGGGGAACATAGCTTTATTTGGAAGTTCACTTGGATTGATATTGTTCGCTGCAAATTCTCCATCATGGGTAAACCTCGCGATACTAAGATCGCCATATTACCATCCACTACAAGAAAAGGTACAACTCTTAGTACCTCTGCTGCTCTTGATTCACCATCTGTGATAAGTAAACTTGTTTCACCACCACAAGCTTCAAATGCTGGTACTTCTGCTGAATCTGAAATTTCTTCTCATAATTGTGATGATGCTTCTGCTGTGCTTGATAATGATGGTTCGTTAGGATCTTTTCTAGATGCTACAATTGCTAAGTCTAGACAAATTGAAAATACTGAAACTCCTAATGAAAATGCTGCTACACCTGTTAATTCACCTGAGTCTGTTGAATATTCTAGTGATGATCTTGATGAAGATTATGTAGAGCTTGATGATGATTTTATTGAAAAATGCAATGCTACTACTGATGCAAGAAAAATTAAAAAGTTGCTTGCAGAACATGCTGTTAGATATAAACCATCTCCTGATCCTAAATTTGCCACATCTCCTATAAACATTAGGGATAAAGATTATGATTTTTCTCTTGATCTATCTCATATAGCTATTGTTGAGAAAACACCCTTTTGTGGTACTGAAAAAGAAAGTGCTGTTGAACACTTGACTGAGTTATCTACTCTTAGTGGCGTATTTTCTGATGATGTCAAGATGCGTACTTATTTTGTCGCTAAAATTTTTCCTTTCTCATTAAAGGATGATGCTAAAACTTGGTATAATAATTTGCCTCCTGGTTCTATTAAAAGTCCAATTGACTTGCGTGATGTTTTCTTTCGAAAATACTTTCCTGCTAGTGCTCAACATGCTGCTTTGCAGAGAATTTATAATTTTGACCAGGAAGATGGAGAGAAATTGCCTGAGGCTTGGGCGAGATTTTGTTCTCTTATTAGAGCTCAGCCTGACCATGATTTGGAAAAGCATGATTTACTTGATATATTTTATAGTGGACTAACCATTGAGTCTAGGTCATACCTGGATAGTTGTGCTGGTTGTGTTTTCAGGAAAAGAACTCCAGACGACGCTGAAGAATTATTGGCTAAAATAGGCCGGAATCATGATGATTGGTCTACACCTGAACCAACCCCGACACCGATAGTGAAGAAGAGGGGTATGATTAAATTAAATGATGAAGATATGAGGGAAGCCAAGAAGTCTCTTAAAGAGAAGGGTATTAAACCTGAAGATGTGAAGAATTTACCTCCTATAGAAGATTTATGTGAGATAATTCCCCTTCATCCATGATTGAGGTACACTCTCTTCAACGCTTTACTAGGGAAGATATTCCGTATTCAAAATCTCCTGCTCAATGCTTAGATGAGTTTGATAATTATATTGTTAAGCAAGAAAACTTTAATATGAGAGTAGAGAATCATTTAATGGAAAATTCCCGAGCTATTAGTGAATTGCATGGTATTGTGGAGAGAACCTCCAATGATGTTAAGATACTTGTTAAACATTTTCAAATGGTTCAAACTCAAATTGATCAACTTACTAAAGTGCAAAATGACTTGTTGGGAAATAATTCTAAAGAGAAACATGCTTATGAAGTAACAACTAGAGGTGGTGTTTCTACCCAGGATCCTCTATATCCTGAAGGGCATCCCAAAAGAGTTGAACAAGATTCTCAACTAATTAAAACTAGTGCTCCATCTAAGAAAAAGAAAAAGAAACATAAGAATGTTGTAGAATTCTCTGAACCTGTTAATGATCCTAATAGTATTTCTATTTCTGATGCTGAAACTGAAAGTGGTAATGAACATGATAAAGACTAGTAAAAATGCCCATGCGTTGCATCGGAAGAATAAAAAATTAACTTTTAAATGATAATCCGTTGGTAAAACCAAAGCTTTTCCAGTAAGTTAAATTTTCAATCCATACTGAAAAACCCTAAATTCTCCCACCCGAAGCGAATCCACAAAAGAACTTATAAGATGCACCATCCCTTCCACCCGAGCGTCGCCGCCCTTCCCTCCACCTTCAACTAATGAACACAAACACACAACAATCAGTAGCAACGCACACAACAGTTAGTATCAAATATATTAAACAACAATTATTTCTATCACTCTCATTTTTTCTCTAGTACATACAAAAAAAAATCTTATTTTAACCAAAATCAGGAGACACAAACAATTGATAGCAAATCAGTAGCTCCATACATGCACGCGGGCGCGATGCGTGGCCCATCCTCTGCTATCCTGCTTGCAAGGAGAAAATATTTGCAACCGAATGACACGACCGCGGAATGGAGAGAAGCTGGGCATGCAATCCTTCTGCATTAAAATCGATCAACTCGGCAGATCAGTGGCCAACAGGGCAATCTACGCGTCACCATGCAAACAACTCAGTAACACCACAACACACAAAACAGGGAAACAACACGCCAGGAACATGTCACTCCTTTTTAGATAAAGAGCGCTTTATTACTTAAAAGTTAAATCATTACTCCTTACTGCATCTATCTATCAGTGATAGCAGAAGTAGAGGTAGATGTCCACCCGGAGCTATAAGGAACCGGAATTAGTCCATGCCTTCAAAGGCATCGATACTGAGTGTAGCGACGCCGCATGCCAGGAAGTTGTTGCCGGTACCTGCCGAACCGGACTTGGACACCTCCCTATGCAGGCACGAGGTCAATGCCATCGTTGATCTAGCGTGGTTCCTGCCACTCCGCGATGCAAGGACGAGGAACCCTTGTATGTATTCCGATTTCCGAAGCTCGACGAGACAACAACGTCCGACCACACACCGATGGCTACACGACCATCACCACCGCCATCCGGCATAGTGGTACCGAAAGTTGTGATGGTCGGCGCCCACCTGCCGTGTACTCCTTGCAAGTAGCCATCTCCGTCCACTACCCGGCTCGTGACAACCGTCGTGAAGGAGCAAGTTGTGGTACGTCAGATTCGTCGTGATTTTTCTGCTTTGAGATTGAACAAATGTCAGATTAAATAGGGTGCGGGTTGCCCACCGGGTGATTGATACTCCGTATTTCTTTCCGATTTGGCTGCGTTTCGTGGAGGATTTGGATCCGTGCGCGGTGCGCCCCACACAAGGGAAGACCACACGACCCAGCTTCAAAGTAACTTACAGGTAGTAGTGGGTGGGTAATTTCCGTAAACTTTAGGAGTAGTTTTAAGTTAGATGACAATTTTAAGAGAAATCTTACCCCATTTATTGTTAACAAATGTATCCGAACCATTACTAACATAATAGGAAGGGGAGACACTTCATCTTATCTTTCTAATAATATATCTATATCTAGACATGGATATCATACTGATGCGTTTTCGCTAGTAAGTTTTATAGCCCTCACAAAAGATAATTAAAATGGGAGAAAGCCATCTATACGAATAACGACAATCTCTGGTATGACATGGATAAGAAACCGGAAAAATCTACAATTTAGCACCATTATTTGAGACCTCAAAGATCTGAGCAGTTACTACTTATGCGCAGAAAATTACATGGCTAAATAAGTTGGACCGAAGCTGCATCTATTGCTGGTATCAACGATCTGCTAGCTTCAGTAACAATAAACATCTCTTTAGGACGTCACTTGTCTTAGCTAAAGTAAGGTCTTGCAAAAAAAAGTCAATTTGCAGCAAGAATTTTCAGGAGGTCTGAGACTAAGTTCAGAGAGACAGAGATTGTCAAAAAAAAGTTCAGAGAGACAGAGTCTGGAAAAAACTGAATCGTACTAATACAGATTCAGAGATGATTCAGACATGTACTGTATCTGACTACTAATGCAGACATACAACAACTGATCAGCACACAATCAACCGTGTCTCTGTTCAATCAGGGGATATACATTGGGGAAATTTTCTCCTGGGGTCCTAGATAATGTGTCAATATCCAGTTGTATGTTACCTCTGAAAATTAGTATTTTTTCCTTATTAATGTATTTTATCCGTCAGTATCAGTACCTAACCAATCGCTATCTCCACAATCCAAACGAATTTCACAAAGTGAAGCAAAACGTGGCCAATTCTCAATGCTGAAAAACGAAGAAAGAAAGCAGGCCCTTCAAGCGTCTGCTCGCGCAGGCCATTCTCTACCACGTCCGCAAGAGGAGACAGCCACCCATGGTCTCACTCTGGCTTGCCGCTTCCTCGTCTCCGCGTTCGGCTAGGGGCGCGGCCTCCCGGCGCCCGCACTTGGCATGCTGCTCCGGTCCATGCCTCTAGCGCCGTGCTCCTGCAGATCGAATCGCTGACCAAAGCTGGCTTGGGGACCTGGGCGGACGCGTCGCGGCAGGTGGTCGTCGCGGGAGTGGGCGGACGCCTGGGAGGTCGCAGGAGATGGGGGCATCATTCGGTTCGGTGGAGGGAGAGAGATCTGGAAATTGATTGGAGCCATGTGTAGCCGGCCTTCGCTCAGGACGAAGGGGCACGGTCCTCTTTTCGACCGCTGGTCACGGGACAAAACGAAGCGGTATCTAACTTGCCGGTGGCAGTGGCAGTAAATTTCGTTAACTTTGAGGGCTATTAAAACGGACCAACAAGAAGCTCTTTTGCTTTTATTGTGAACATGATAAAGATAATGATAAGAATGATACTCCTGATAAAAAAGAAATTGAAAAAGAACCTGAAAAGCATGCTAAAAATAAAAAGTACACCAAAGAAGATTTTATTACTGAGAAACATGGTAATGAAAGAGAACCTTGGGTTCAAAAGCAAATGCCTTTTCCTGCTAAGAAACTAAAATCAAAGGAGGAGGAACATTATAATAAATTTTGTGATTGGATGAAACCTTTATTTTTGCAAATCCCTTTGACTGATGCTATTAAATTGCCTCCTTATTCAAAGTATATGAAAGATATTGTTACTAACAAAAGGAAAGTCCCCAATGAGGAAATTTCTACTATGCTCGCTAATTACTCCTTCAATGGTAAGATTCCAAAGAAGCTTGGAGACCCAGGTATACCGACTATTCCTTGTTCCATCAAGAATAATTATGTTAGAACTGCTCTATGTGATTTGGGAGCAGGTGTTAGTGTAATGCCTTTTTCTCTTTATAAGAGACTTGATTTAGATAAATTGATACCAACTGATATATCTTTGCAAATGGCTGATAAATCTACTGCTATTCCTGTTGGTTTATGTGAAAATGTTCCTGTTCAAGTTACTCAGCATTGCTTGATATTAACTGATTTTGTTGTGTTGGAAATGCCTGAAGATGATAATAGGGATTTCTATTTTCGTGCCCTCGGGTCCTTAGTTGTGCTCAGTTTTCCCCAGCTCCTTAGTTTTTCCTCAGTTTTACCCAAACGTTTGTCTGAAACCATCACACGTGATGTAACGGCCGGTTGCCCGACGGTTGACCGTTATCTTCTGACTAGTGGGGCCATGTAGAGCCTGCAAAGACACGTCAGACCATGCATCTTTGTTTGACCGTAAGCATCGCTGTATCCCTGACCAAAACGCGAACGAGTGGGGCTTCGGTATATCAAATGACAAGTGGGGCCATGACGCTGATACAAGGGGCAATACACGGGTAGGATTAGATTTTTAAACGGAGCTCTACAGCGATGGCACGGAGGAGGTGGCATGCGGGGTGCCGAGATGAGATCGACGTCCACAAAGAACTGCATGAGGCGAGACCAGACGCATTAGATAGATATGAACTAGACACGTTTAACCATGCAAAGAAGAGAAGAAATGGTCGACGACATCGACGACCACCTCAAAACTTTGACTGACCGTGTCGGACACGAACGCGAGCAATGTAGAGAAAACTAGTGTCTCTCCTTTCTGGCATGTATAGGTGGGTGCTAGGAGAGTGTGGTGGCGAAGGGAAAGACCTCGCGGCGGTCTGTGGCGTCCAGCATAGCGGGTCGGCGTGGCCGTGCCCACAGCGGCGTGCATGCATGTTCGGCATTGGCATCAGCATGTACGTTCGGCATTGGTCTCGGCGGTATCTCTGGTGTGTCAGTGATCGAATGAGGGGACGGGATTGAGGGTGCATCCCGACGTTGACCTAGCAGTGGCGGCGAGCATAGCCGTTCTGACCATGCCGATATCGGCATCGGCATCGTTTGGAGGCTGTGGTGCTCGAATCAAGTTGGGATTTGTTTCTTGTAGGCCAAAATGAATTTGAAACAAGTTTCATGTTGAAGGTTAGGTAACGAAAGTTTGTAACTATCCCAAAATTATACTAGCGCCATGGTGAGGTTCTTTTTGATAGAGCTATACGGTTGGGCAAACTTTTTTGACACTTTTTAGATAGGGTTCCTTGTTGTTACACGTATGGCATCATGTATGGAAAATTTGGGGTCATTTGGAGATGTTCGAAAAAATCACTTTGCTTAAGCGCATGCCGTTTCGTCTCGCTGAAACCAGCTTTTCTAACAAGGTGATTTTTTCTACCTTCTCTAAATAACCTCAAATTTCATACAGCTGATCTTCTATACATAGATAGATAGATTGTTTCGTTTTTACATTTTTCGAACATTTTATTTCCCTTTATAATACCCAATTGATTTTCAGGTCAAAACCTCGAAAAACAGCATCATGTATGGCATCATTTTCACCCTAAATTTCAAATTTTCTGAAACTTTCCCTTTTAGATATTCCTTGTTGTTATAGGTATGCCATCATGTATGCCAAACTTGGTTAGGTCTCACTGAAACCAGCTTTTGTAACAAATTAGGTTTTTTCTGCCTTCTCTAAATGACCTCAAAAATCATACGTGATAGGTTTATCATTCTATACAAAGATAGATGGTTTATCATTTTTTGCGTGAAAAGTAATGGCTACAACAAATTGTTGATGGTTTATCATTTTTTTGCGTGAAAAGTAATGGCAACAACAAATCGGTGATGCATGGTTTATCATATTTTTTGCGTGAAAAGTAATGGCAACAACAAATTGTTGATGGTTTATCATTTTTGCGTGAAAAGTAATGGCTACAACAAATTGTTGATGGTTTATCATTTTTTGCGTGAAAAGTAATGGCAACAACAAATCGGTGATGGTTTATCATTTTTTGCGTGAAAAGTAATGGCAACAACAAATCGGTGATGGTTTACTGTATCATTTTTTTTGCGTCAAAAGTAATGGCTACAACAAATTGTTGATGGTTTATCATTTTTTGCGTGAAAAGTAATGGCTACATCAAATTGTTGATGGTTTATCATTTTTTTGCGTGAAAAGTAATGGCTACATCAAATTGTTGATGGTTTATCATTTTTTTGCGTGAAAAGTAATGGCAACAACAAATCGGTGATGGTTTATCATTTTTTTTTGCGTGAAAAGTAATGGTAACAACAAATCGGTGATGGTTTATCATTTTTTGCGTGAAAAATAACGCCAACAGAGAGACAGAGAGGGGTTATCCTGCCCGTTCCCTATATCATACGATCAACGGTCGGCGGGCACGATCCGCGTGACATGGGCTAGACCAATCAGGGCGATGATGCACGTCTGCGAGAATTTGTGAAGAGAGAGGGCAAAACTGAGTACTATCAAGAAACCAAGGGCACCTGAGTAGTAAATAGACTAAGGGATTCAAATATGAGATTTAAAAAATGGAAAATGCTTGTTTTGTACAATGAAACCCATCTTGGCCTACCTCAAACTATTTGCAATACCAATATACATCAGTGTGAGAATTGTGGCCTCATTTAGACAAAGTATGATTTGGGGGAAGCTGTTTTGGGAAGGGCTTATTGTGGAAAACCATGCACCTTCATAGCTACTAGGTGATTTGAGAAGTGGCAATTTGTGGTAAAACTTGATTTATCTATGATTTATCTATGATTTGAGAAGTGGCAATTTGTGGTAAAGACTCCATGAGTAAGTGCCACTCTTTTTAGGATTTTTTTGCACATTAAATGACTCATTTAACTAGTTAATCCCATTTGTTGACTCTCTGTTGACCAGCCACTTGAGGGTAAAACTGAGTATATTGCACTAGCCAGTATTAGCACTCGAGGGGAAAATTGAGCACACAAAAAATGCTAGTATAAGACTCGAGGGTATACCTGAGTATATCTAAATTTCCAGGGTTAGACTCGAGGACACGTGCAATTGTTGACGCGTAGACGCGGGTCGCGGTGGAGAAGTCGAGACGTGCAATCGTGGACGCGTGTCGCGTTGCAGAAGTCCAAGACGTGCAGACGTGCACCTGTGCACGCGTAGGACGCGGGTCGCATTAACCACCCCTCGCCTTTATAGACGCCTCCTCGCACTCTCTCTGTCACTCTCACTCGCTCACGCATCGCCAACTCTCTCACGTCCCATCATCTTCTCCAAAGCAAAAAACCCTCTCCCTCTCCCTCTTCCTCTTCCTCCGCCGTAGAGATGGACAAGGAGAATGCCAATCCCATCGTCGAGGTGGGCTCAAAGCGCGACGCCTCCATCTTCGGCGCCGTCCCCTCTACGGACGACGACGCCGCCGCCGCCGCCGCCGTCGCCGGTGCATCGGAGGCTGCTGCCGCCGGTGGCAGTCAGATCCCGGCGGGATGGGACCCCTACGACCCCGCGCCGTACGTCCCGCCCCCGAACCCCTACGACACCTCCCTGGAGGACCCATGGAACGAGGTAACTACGGTTTGCTTCCTTTTTTGTTCCCCATTCCTTTTTGAACCCTATTTTTGCTGGTGTAGATGGATCTGTAGATGGATGAGTATTGGGCTAATATTTGCGCCGATTTTATTCCATTTTGTTTTGATCACTTCTTGATTTCGTTTAAGATTTGGGGTTCGGCTGTTCGGTTAATTTATGCAAGTAATATTGGATCTCAATCAGTTAATTTATGCAAGTAATCATGGGATCTCAATCAGTTATTTTATGCACTAATCAAAAGATATCAACCGTTTAATTTTGCAAATAATCTCGAATGTGTTCAAGTTCAGATCTAGTTCAGATCTAGAATCTGTTTCTTTGCCTATGATGAATGGTTGGGCACAAATTTTTACAGGGAGGGTTCAGCGAACCATTGCTGTGTACAAATCTGTTGTGCATGAGCTTTAGTTCGCTAACACCTTCCCTGTAGATATATAATCATGTCCACTCTAACTGAGGCTGACTCTGTTTTTCTTAACTTTGTTATCATGTACGTTAGTCATCGTTGCAACTCATTCACTAGTTTCTGTTTGATATGGATCAGATGTCTGGCAGCGACGTCGGCAGCGACGAAGAGGAGGAGGACGTCAAGACTCGCCAAGTGCTGCGGAGGCTGCAGGTCGGCCAGTACATCTCCTACTTCGCCAAGGGGGTGTACAGGTGCCCCTTCTGCACCAGGAGACTCGGCGCCACGGACTTCAACTGCCTCGTCACGCATGCCGAGAACATCAGCAACACCTTCCCCAACGTCGGCACGACGGTGAACGTCCACTCCTTCCGCGCCAAGCACAGGGCGCTCGGCATGCACCTCCGCAGCTTGCAGCGGGTGGAGATCTCCGCCGGCCGCATGCCTCCGCTCAAGCCCAAGGCTCCCAAGGGGAGCAAGAGCAACAAGTGGAGGCAGAGCCAGATGGGGTAGGCGGAGTCCTGGACGTGTGCTGCTGCTGCTGCTCCTAGTTTGTTGTTGGGATCCCTTTGTTGTTAGCTAGGGATCCCTTGTTGTTATGTTAGTATGATGGTGCTGTGAAGAACCTGTTACTATGTTGGCTGCTGTGTATGCAGCCTATTATCTATCCATATTATCTAGGGATTATCTATCCCTAGTCTACTATATTTTGTTGGCCGTACTTAGTTTTCTTGATTTACTATGACTGTGAATTTATCGTACATTATCCTGGAGATTTGCTTCTAGATTTAACTACATACATATGGACCAGAGGGAGTACTAGATTTGCTGCCATATTGGGCAAACAACGAGGGCCAAAAGGCACAAATAATTGAAGAAAGTCAGAAATGCAAGCTTCTCTAGATTTTATACTAATTTGGTGAAAAGGACAGAGAGAAAGAGGGGAAAAAGGTGCACTTAATAATGCCAATTTGGGGCCGAGAGAGACAGAACCCAGCTCCTGCTCACGTGCAACCAAACGCTTCTCGTCCTGTCCCACGCGGTCCCTTTCTACCAGCCCCACGCGACGCGGGCCCACACGACGCGGCCCCACAAGACGCGGCCCCACACGTGACAGAACGGTCAACTAAACGGGAATCCTGCCGTCTGAGCTGCTTCTGCGGGTTTCAAACAAGGGCTTGGGGAAAACTGAGGAAAAACTAAGGAGCTGGGGAAAACTGAGTACAACTAAGGACCCGAGGGCACGAAAATAGAAGATGATAATATGTCCATTATTCTTGGAAGACCCTTTCTTAATACTGCAGGGGCTGTTATTGATTGCAATAAAGGCATGGTTACTTTCAATGTTGATGATAAGGAACACACTGTCTATTTTCCCAAGAGGATTGATAAAGTATGTGGAGTCAATACAATTTTTAATGTGAAAACTATCAAAGTGGGATCCATTGATTGTCCTATATATGAGCCTAAAGAAGAATATCAAACTCTTGTGATTGGATCCATATCAATTCAATATAAGGTAACATGATTGATTTGAGGTTTATTTCTTCTTATGTCATATAAAATTTATTTGGTAGCAAGACTTGATCAACCTTGTTAACAAGTATATTTTATTGCATAGAAGAGCTAAACAACATTTCTTTCTTTCTTTCTCCACCTATTTTACTTGCTGTAGCACTTTTGTTTTGCAATATGCTTTAGTCATTTAAGATTTTAGAAATCATTTTCCTGCGCAGTAATCATTAATTTAATACCCAGAAATGTGCATTTTTCGAAGTTCTCTAAAAATTACAAAAATTACACCGTTGGTCCTATTTTTCGACAAGGCACCTGGGAGCACCAGAGGATGACCTGTGGGGCACCAGGGGTGCCACACCATAGGCCGGCGCGGCCAGCAAGGGGGCCGCGCCACCTTGTGGTGTGGGCCACCCCTTGCCCCACTACATCATCTCTTCCTCCCAGCATCTTCTCTCTCCCGAAAAAACTCGTACCAAGTTTCTCTCACTCGTGTTTCTGCTCAAGAACTCGCGATTTTTCGATCTCCTTGCTCAGCCCAGATTTCTGTTTGAAATTTGGCACATTTACTCCTTGGTATGTGACTCCTTTGATTGTCCAATTAGAATTTCATTTGGTTGAGTATATCTTGAATATTTTGCTGCTGTAGATAACATGTTTAGTGAGCTTGCATGCTTGTTTTAAGTGGTAGAAATTAATTTTGATGCATGTTTAGTACTCTAGCAAGTTCCTATAGTAGTTCCCTTCAATTATATACCTTGAAATCAAATTTTATAATGATTGTTGAAAATTTCAGAAGGGGAAGATGAAGAAATTCAAATTTGGAGAATTGTTCAAGAAAGCAACAACCAGCACCGGTAGGCCCTCAAGGGCGTCTACTCAGATTAGGCGATCCTACAATGAGGATGTCATCGCGCCTAGCTTCGCGCCCGAGGAGGACAATGGGGCTCCTAATGCTTCATCCTTCCCATGTTATGATTTTCTGACAAATGCAGGGATATTGGATGATTTCTTCACCCTTGTCAATAGGGCAGGCTTAGCCACCTACGTGGGAGATGAAAGGGGACAATACTACAGGCTCACCAAAGTTTTCGTTGAGAGCTTCAAGTTCCACAACACGGAATATGAGCCGACAGTTGCATTCAAGATCTATGATATTCCTGTTACCATGAAATTGGAAGAATTTTGTTGTGCATTGGGTATTGCCCCTGTAGGTACAGCAAGGAGGATTGATGACAACCCCCGGGACTTGTTGGAGCTCTACCGAGGGATCACCGGGGATGATTGCCGCACCATCCAGCGAGGGAAGATAAGAAACATTCAACTCCCCGCTATTAAATATTTCGCATATTACATTGCTACTAGCATTTTGGGTAGAGAAAATACTAGTAACATCTCTAGCTACCATCTTGCTTTCTTGAATGTTGCACTTACTGGAGAGACACCTTATCATCTTGGTTCTCTTATTGCTCGCCGCCTGTCTAGCAGGGGGCCTATTTTTGGAGGAACTATTGCACTGCTAACATTTTAATTCCTCTTGATTCTAATGATGTACCATTAACCCCTAGGAAACTAGATATTGCTGCTATGAAGAGCCATCATTTTGTTACTACTGACTCCACTATAGATAATATGGTCTATAGAATGTTGTTTGCTGATGGGAATGAGAAGGAAATCCCTCTTCCCCAGCCAGGTTTGTTCAATATTGACAGGCAATCATGGTCGCTCACTAAGGAGGCGGTGGAGGAACATATGAAGATACAAGAATTCCACCAGCAACATGACTCCGAGAACGCCGAGCCCTCCTACGACTACACCGTCACGTACCCCGACGTTTCCTCCAGCACATACATGGAACCGGGTCGTTCTTCGTCATATTACGAAGACACCACTTCATGGGGACCGTGGGAATGAACTCCACTTAGGCCAAAAGCCTAAGCTTGGGGGGAGGTATACCGGCATCACTCATTCTTTGCATATTATGCTTGCTGGATACTTGTACATACTTGTTTAGTCTCTTAGAGTGGTTTTCTAATGAGAGGGAGATGATATTTGGGGAAGTGCTGTCCAAAAACAGATTCTGGGCTGTTACCAAAAAATTCGTACGCACAGCCAGAACGTTATTTTGAGTTGCCAATTTTTGAGCATGTTCCCCAGGTTGTTATCTAACTTTCATTAGTTGAACACTTTTTGGTCTGAGCAATGGAAGATTTTTGTTAATTTCGATTTCTGTACTGCTGTCAGGATTTGGCAGATTTCTGTCATCCTGCTTTTCTGTGTTTCTTTTAGTTTGCATTCTTTTGTTTTCGCTTTGTTTCTTTCCTAAAACACAAAAAGACCAAAAATATTTCTGTTGTTTCTCTTCACCATTTGTTTATTTGGTTCCTTGCTCTTAGTTTACTTTATTTGCTATCGTTAGTTTGCTATGAGAAAACCCAAAAAGATTTTGCTTTGTTTGCTTGTTTTCTTTCGTTCTTGTTTCTAATTCGAAAACACCAAAAATATTTGCTGTTCTTCTTTGGTTTGTAAAGTTCATCATGAGTTCAATGGTCTTTGGTGGCTGGAGCGTGGTTTTCATTTCATATTATCCAAGCTACACAAGTGAAAAGGCAATAATGACGATCTACGACAATCTGATTGTGGTGAGAGGCTGGTATGAACTCTATTTGCTTTCATTTTTGTACATATACTCATCCATATGAGCATGCTTAGTTGGTTCATGTGAGGTATATGTTATTTGAGAAAGTCTAGTAGTTCATGATCTCTCATGTTTAGTTCCAATTTATTAATATGAGTAGCATGTCATGGATGTTTGCTTGCATTGTTTTATTCATAAGTAAGTATGGCATTGTGGTATCCTCCTCTGAATAATTCATTTATATCGACTTGGCACGTGCTCACGCATGCATATGACTGAACAAAAAGTCAATTAAGCCTCGATGATTTATATTGCTTCAGAGTTCTTGTATCACTTTTATGCCTCCGTTAATTTATTTTGCCGCAAGCATGATTATGACAGTTACTGCTCTCTTGATTTGTCGCTCCCTAGTCTTTTGCTAGCCTTCACTTGTACTGAGCGGGAACGCCGCTCGTGCTTCCAAACACCTGAAAACCAAGTTGTTCCAAAGTGTCCACCATAAATACCTATGCATGGTATTTCAAACCATTCCAAGTAAATTCTCATGCGCTACCTTTAAAACCTTCAAAATGCTTCTCAATTTGTGTTAATGTTTCATAGCTCATGAGGAAGTATGTGGTGTTTAGCTTTCAACCTTGTCATTTACTTTTGACGGACTCTCATATGGACTAGTGGCACATCCGCTTATCCAATAATTTTGCAAAAAGAGCTGGCAATGGGATTCCCAGTCCCGAATTAATTAACTTAAATAGATACTCCTCCATGGTTTGTGATTGTTGGACGGCACCCGAAGGAT
Source organism: Lolium multiflorum (assembly GCA_030979885.1). Classification (NCBI taxonomy): domain Eukaryota; kingdom Viridiplantae; phylum Streptophyta; class Magnoliopsida; order Poales; family Poaceae; genus Lolium; species Lolium multiflorum. Next base: position 145,175,979 of record CM061747.1, read on the forward strand.
TCGGTTAGCCATGGCTTGTGTAAGCAAAGGTTGGGGGAGTGTCATCATCATAATAAAACTTAAATAAAAAGGCACTCCTTCATGGTATGTGATTGTTGGCAGGCACCCGAGGATTCGGTTAGCCATGGTTTGTGAAAGAAAGGTTGGAAGGAGTGCCAACCAAAAATAAATAAAATGGGAGCCGCTCTTGTGAGTCCGGTTGATGAGGTAGTTAGTGTACCCATTACCATTCGTTGACAACAACAAACACCTCTCAAAATAATTTTACTCCTGCTTTACAAATGAAAAGCTCTAGCGCATGTTAATCCCTGCTTCCCTCTGCGAAGGGTCAATCTTTTACTTTTATGTTGTGTCTCCATTCTTTCTTTGAGCACTATCTTGAGAGCACAACTGTCATTCTTAGTATAATATGCTTGTCTCAAAATATGATTGATTGTGGTATAACTTTGATGCTTTTATCTTTGACAATTACTACTTCTAGTCTTTCTATGAACTCCAGAGGTGCCTCGGCATTTATGTTTTGCCGATCAAATACGGGCAAGCGAGATACCACTTTGTCATATTCTCTTATGAACATTGCAATCCTGCTTATATACATGATTCATGGTGCTTATTATTAATTGTTGGTACCTCTCCATGATTGACATAGCTGTTGGATGATCTTATTTGCATGTATCTCATTATGAACTGCTTAAGTATTAGCCATAGCATGAGAATATATACATCATATGAGCAAATGTGTTCGTGAAAGTTCTTTTATCGCTCAGTTGTTAACTGAATTGCTTGAGGACAAGCAATAAGCTAAGCTTGGGGGAGTTGATACGTCCAAAACGTATCTACTTTCCCGAACACTTTTGCTATTGTTTTGCCTCTAATTTGTGTATTTTGGATACAACTAACACTGACTAACGCTGTTTTCAGCAGAACTGTTCTGGTGTCTCGTTTTTGTGCAGAAATCCAACTTTCGGGAAAATCCTCGAATTTATGCAGAAGGCCCTATTTTACCAAAATATTGGCGGAGCCAGAAGGGCAAAGAGGTGGAGGCCCGAGGGCCCCACACCACATGGCGGCGCGGCCCAGGGGGGGCCGCGCGGCCATGTGGTGTGGCCCCCTCGGCCGGCCTCCGACGCCCCCTTCGGACTACTTATTGGTTTCGACCTGAAAACACGGGGAGAAGTCGAAGTCGCCAGAAACCCTCCAGAGAGCCGCCACATCGCGAAACTCCGTCGCGGGAGCCAGAAGTCTCCGTTCTGGCACTCCGCCGGGACGGGGAATTGGAGGAGATCTTCACCGCCATCACCGCCAACGCCTCTCCATCGACCAGCCATGTTTCCCCCATCCATGTGTGAGTAATTCCCCCGCTGTAGGCTGAAGGGGATGGTAGGGATTGGATGAGATTGGTCATGTAATAGTCATAAGATTGTTAGGGCATAGTGCCTAGTATCCGTAGATGTCACTTTTATGATATTGTTGCAACTTGTTATGCTTAATGCTTGTCACTAGGGCCCGAGTGCCATGATCTCAGATCTGAACATGTTATTGATTCATGAAGATATTCGTTGTTTATGATCTTACCTGCAAGTTGTATACACATGTCGCTGTCCGAACCAATGGCCCCGAAGTGACAGAAATCGGGACAACCGGAGGGGATGGTAGTGATGTGAGGATCACATGTGTTCACGGAGTGTTAATGCTTTGCTCCGGTACTCTATTAAAAGGAGTACCTTAATATCCGTAGTTTCCCTAGAGGCCTGGCTGCCACCGGCTGGTAGGACAGAAGATGTTGTGCAAGTTTCTCATTGCGAGCACGTACGACTAAATATGGAACACATGCCTATTGATTGATTAGTACTTGGATACCGTTTTATTATTATCTGCAAATGCCCTGCTTTGATTGTTACATGAGTTTCTCTCATCCATGCAACGCCCGTTAAATCCGTCCCTGTGCCTACAGTATTTTAATCCTGCTGTTTACTATAATCACTACTGCTGTCTTTATTTCACCGCTGCTGTTATTTCACTATTTCCACTGCCATAAACTGTTACTACCGATAAACTCTTGCGAGCAAGTCTGTTTCCAGGTGCAGCTGAATTGACAACTCCGCTGTTAAGGCTTACAAGTATTCTTTGTCTCCCCTTGTGTCGAATCAATAAATTGGGTAATACTTCCCTCGAAGACTCTGCATCCCCTATACTTGTGGGTCATCAGCTACCACCATTGTCACGTCGTTCGTCGTAGAGACGATCGCTCAGTCCACCTACCGAGGCTGCCGCCTGGCATCCAAGATCTCGCACCAACGACGTGGCAAACACCACCACGACAACACCACCGGAGCTAGCGGGAGAGGTCTGGTCAGCCAAACAGTCAACGGATAGTGTGTAATAGAGATCAAGAAAGCGCATGCATGCATGCGCAGCTTCCCGAAGCAACAAGGGGTCACCGGATCTAGGCCCGCTGGCTCGGATCCACCACCTCAACCACTCAAGGCTAAGGGATGGGCTCCCTGAGAGCCCCTGAAACCTCGAAGACAATAGGGCTCGCCTGGACCGCCTGGTGCCATCCTTGGACTGTCTTAGGCTAGCTCCGCCTGGTGCCTTCCCTAGACCGTGTCGTCCCACCCCACGCCCCAGCCGACACTGCGTGGCATCACAGGACTGCAAGGCCGTGGTCGAGACCTTCGGTTGGGTGGCCTCCTGCCACTGCCGCTGCAGACTTGAGGGTCGGCCACCCTCTTCACCGGAGGCCTCGCCCCATGGCAATATCTGTAGGCAACGAGGAGAGGGAGGAAGAGGAAGAGGCTGCTCATGCACACATCGGTTCTGTGAATTCTTGCATCGGGATCGCAAAGCTGGTTTAGGACTTGGAAATTTGAAAACGCACATACTCCAAATACTCGCTCTGGACATCGTAAACACGTGCTATCCCACTTGGCCACGCCATTTTGGTTTTTGGAGTGCCGTCAACCTGGAGACCAATATATGTCTTCCTCGAGATCGTTAGCAACTTAGCATGCACACTGCTGCAGCCCACTAGGCCGCTATGAGAAGGAGATATGTTTCATAAATTGGGCAAGCAGGAGACGTTGGGATATATGTTTCTAAATTATTGATTACAGTACTCGCTGGAAGTATACGAAAAATTAAAGGTATTATTGGTCATCGACGTATCGCCACTAGCATTAAGATAACAGTATTATTGTGCAAATTGGGTGCAAGTTTAGCTCGCAAGTGGTATGACACGGTGACGTTTGGGAGCAGAGCCGACGTACCCCTCAACCTCAAGGCCGTATCGGTGCCAGGCCCATGAGAGCCGTCGGCATCAGAGCTGATTCAGCTCCAGCTCGGCCATTCCCCAGGCGTTCGGGGAACCGGACGGGGACGGCACGGCTGACGTGATGGCCGGGCGACTGGGCGCCGTCATTTGGGAGGGGAGGGTGGCGGGGTAGGTGCGCGGGCTGTCTGATTCAGGGCATGCGACGGTTTCCGTCAGCTTGACCGAAAATGCTTCTGACATCCTCTCCAACGGCACGACGCAGTCGATCGGACTGCTCGGCCAGTGCTGCCTCTCGGCGGACGCGCAAAGTGTCCACTCGCGTCTACCGCCCGCCCGCAGCGAGTCCGCATCGAGCGCATCGTCGGCGGTCGGGGCCGCTTCCGCGTCGCGCCGCAGCCTTCGCCATCACGCGCGGCTTCGTTCTCGCGCTAAGACTGCGGGCGGCGCCGTCGCGCCGCCTTCAATGGTATCGTATCCCGCGCGGCCGCCCTTAAAAGTCCACCGACCGCGTTCCTCCTTCGCCCACACCTCCACTCGCACCACCACCACCGCAGCGCCATGGGGAAGAAGACCGACTTCGAGGCCCGGCAGCGGCAAAGAAGAGGGTGCCGCTCCCGTCACGCCGGGCTCATGCACGACAAATGGTTGTCGTGCGAGGCCTGGTCCGGCGTGCAACCGCCGCGGCCGGGCGGCTCGCCTGCGCCGGGTGTCCATCCCTTCGCCCTCGCGCGCGAACCTGATCGGAGGGCGGAGATCCGCGGCGGTACCGCCGACCTCCGCGCGATCCGGCGTACGCCATTGACTCCGAAAGTTGGCGTACGTATCTGTTGACCGAGATGGATAGGAGAAGAAGGGCGGGCTTAGGGCGACGGGGATTTTCCTTCGCGGCTGCACCGCCGACTCGTCCACGAAGACAGGAGGCGCCGACGCGTTGTCAGCAGGCGCCGACGCGCGCAGTACGACGACCGCGACGACGACGCCTACGACGCCTACGATGACGAGGACGACTACATCGAGGCGCTCGTGTACCATAATGAGGAGGTGAAGGACGACAGCGACGACTATGTCGCGGCCGTCTTCCACGAATGGCAGCAGGCCATGGCGGAGGGCCGCAATTTCGAGTTCCCGGAGAACATGACGGACGACGAGATGGCGACCCCGTCCTCGTCTCCGAGAACGACGCGCCCTGTGCAGCCGCCGCTGCCCTCTACGCCACCGGCGTCATGCCGCCGGCCTGTCGGAGGATGAAGCCCTTCGACAGGCGCTACATGACTCGGTGGCACCTGTCGGAGGATGAAGCCCTTCGACAGGCGCTACATGACTCGGTGGCGCCACAACCGCCATCGTACAAACCCTGGGCTCCTCCTCCACAGCCGCAACCCTGGGCGCCTCCTCCACCGCCGCCACAGCCGTATACCTGGGCGCCTCCACCACCACCACAGCCGCAGCCATGGGAGCCTCCACCGCCGCCATAGCCGCAGCCCCCTCCACCTCCGCCACCGGCGGGCGCGCCGGCGTACGCTCCTGGATGGCTACGGCCGTGGCGTGATACCGTACCATCGTGCTTGACAAGACGCGACAGTAGGGTCGTTAGGTTTTTTTTTCATGTTTTAACTATGTAAATTATGTTTCATGTTTAAAAAATCAAAAATGCATCGTACCGCTGGAGCCACCCCGACGCAAACGGACGTGCAGTCGATTTCGATCATTTCGATCGACGCAAACGGACGCGCGCGGACGCTAAAATGCCTCCCGCGCTGGAGATGCCCTCATGTCGTTGGCGAGGCCACCGGCTAGAGCTAGACGACGGGGCTGCGTGTACGGTTTTTGTGTGGGGCTACTTAGAGCATCTCCAGTCGCGTCCCCCAAACGACGTTTGGGGGACGGCGGACAAGAAATGGGGAAAATCGCGTCCCAGTCGCGTCCCCAAAGCTAAATAGCGCCTCATTTTGTGTCCGGCGTCCCCGGTAGGGACGTCGGACACAAATGATGGGCCCACATGCATGCAGCCCCTAGTCCCCACATGCTTCTCTTTCCCCATACTTTCTCTCACCTACTTTTCCCACATGGGGTGGTCCCCTCTATTAAAATGCATGCATCCTGACGTCCGCTTGAGGGACGCCGGGTGAAATGGCCTCTTTTGTCTGATTTTTTGTCTCTTTTTATCCGGCGCAGTCTCAAACATCCCCCAAATCATTTGTGCCGGACGTTTTTTAAGGGACGCCACTGGAGATGCTCTAATTGTGTCGGCTCGGTGATTTTCCAGCCGTCCAGGTCGCACTCCTTGCACGTGCTGGGTACGGACGCCATCCAGGTTCCCTGATTGGTGCATTGTGTTGAGTCGGTACCTTGACTTGATTTATAATCCGCCACGGTCCTCGCCTTTCACAATTCACATATCCGGTCCCTGCCTGCCCGCGGGGTCGGTCTACTTTTCTTTAAGCATAAGCAGTCCGTCGGTATCCTTCACTGCAATACAAAGATTCATATATTTTTCAAAAACCGGCGAATAAAATTAATGAATATAGGCAGGTAGTGGCATACAACATAAGTATATGTTTGTTTTGCATTTGATTGATGTACAAAAAATCAATGCATATAGGCAGGTTGTGGCATACAACATAACTATATGTTTGTTTTGCATTTGATTGATGTACAAAAAATTAAACGAAACATAGCAGGAGCCAGAGCCTCCGTGTCGCCTAACCATAGGCGGCTCGGGCGGTGACCATCTTTCCCTCTCCGGCCCTCCCCTGCCGCCTCCAGAGTCACCGCCGGGTAAAGCCATAGGGCTGATGATGGCGACCAGACATCTCCGTCGCACATCAAAGACGTGCTTCTCTGCAGCATCGGTGACACATGGGTTGGCAGTGATGTGGCGTTGCGGGTTTGTGTTTTCTCGGCGGCAGCTGAGGAGATGCGCTCATCTTGCGGCGAAGGAGCCCCCACCAGTGCGGCATGGAGCTTCTAGCCCTCCCTCGGCCCATCTAGGCTTAGATAGGCTAGCGGAACTAGGGATGTGGTTGCAGGGAGGCATGGTGGCACTAGTGGAAAATGGGGCATCCATCTAAGCCATTGGTACCGGTTCCCTTACGAACCGGTGCCAATGGGGCAATCTGCACCGGTTCGCGGGCTCAGGCGTGCGAGGAGCATTGGCACCGGTTCGTGAGGGGCTTTCGTACCGGTTCGTGTTAGGAACCGGTACGAAATGTCTTCGGCCATTTGTCAGACGCTTGGTGGGGCCCGGGCAGGACCTTTGGTACCGGTTTTTAACACGAACCGGTACCAAAGGGTGCCCCCTATATCATCATCGAGCCCGTCCCCTGGCCGGCTCATCTCATTTCTGTTCTTCCTCTCACACACAAAATTTTTGCACCTCTCACACTCCAATAAATCACTAATTTTTCTCCACCATTTTAACAAGAATAAGGGCATTCATCTATCCAACGGTTAGCAATATCATCCTTTCTTCCGGCGTTCCTAATTTTGCACATCTCTTTGGTAGTTTTAACTCGTACTATTTTTCTAGTGCTAGCAAGGTGTTCGATGAAATTCCTAAGTTAGGGATTTTACTTTTTTATAATCAATTTGAGCTGAAATTATGGTATATTTTGTAGGTTTTAATTAGTATCATCCCCGTCCTTACCGCCGTCGATCGCCAGCGTCGTCCCCTAGCCGGCACCGTACAACCTCGGTGAGCCTCTTCTTTTTTATAAAAAAACTTAGTTTTATCTGATGAACTTGAATATTAATTTAGTTTGTCACTCATATATCCACGATGTTGTGTAATTAATGATATTTGATATACATATAAAATGCAGATGAATCGACAATGGATGTACGGTGACCGGTGCCATCCCGACTTCATTAATGGCATGCATTATTTTCTCAACGTGGCTGAGGCAAACAGGCAGTCGAATGGTTTCATCTATTGTCCATGTAGTTCCTGTAAGAATATGACGGATTACTCTACCTCAAAGACCATTCACGTCCACCTGCTGCAGAACGGTTTCATGCCCAGCTATAATTGTTGGACCAAGCACGGAGAAAGAGGGATTATATTGGAAGACAACGAAGAAGAAGAGGATAGTGACAACTATCCTATGTTCACTGAAGACGGTGATAGTAGAATGGGGGAAGACGAAGCTGAAGAAGAGCCCATTTTTGATGACCCCGATGACGATTTGGGTCGGGCCATTCTTGATGCGAAGATAAGCTGCGGAAGTGAAAAGGAGAGGTTGAAGTTGGAGAAAATGTTAGAGGATCACAAGACACTGTTGTACCCAAATTGCGAAGATGGCCAGAAAAAGCTGGGTACCACGCTGGAATTGCTGCAATGGAAGGCAGAGAATGGTACTTCTGACAAGGGATTTGAAAAGTTGCTGAAAATAATAAAGAAGATGCTTCCAGGGGAGAACGTATTGCCCTCTAGTACGTACGAAGCAAAGAAGGTTGTCTGCCCTCTAGGATTAGAGGTGCAGAAGATACATGCATGCATCAATGACTGCATCCTCTACCGCGGGGAGTACGAGAATTTGAATGCATGCCCGGTATGTAGTGCATTGAGGTATAAGATCAGGCGAGATGACCCTGGCGATGTTGAGGGCGAGTCCACCCCCAGGAAGAGGGTTCCTGCGAAGGTGATGTGGTATGCTCCTATAATACCACGGTTGAAACGTTTGTTCCAAAACAAAGAGCATGCCAAGTTGTTGCGATGGCACAAAGAGGACCGTAAGAAAGATTTGATGCTGAGACACCCCGCTGATGGGTCGCAGTGGAGAAAAATCGACAGAGAGTTCAAGTCATTTTCAGATGACGCAAGGAACTTAAGATTTGGTCTAAGTACCGATGGCTTTAATCCTTTCGGTGAGCAGAGCTCCAGTCATAGCACCTGGCCAGTGACTCTATGTATCTATAACCTTCCTCCTTGGTTGTGCATGAAGCGGAAGTTCATTATGATGCCAGTGCTCATCCAGGGCCCGAGGCAACCCGGCAACGACATTGATGTGTACCTGAGGCCGTTGGTTGAAGAACTTTTACAGTTGTGGCGTGACGAAGGTGTACCTGTGTGGGATGAGCACGAACAAAAGGAATTTAACCTACGGGCGTTGTTGTTTGTAACCATCAATGATTGGCCTGCTCTTAGTAACATTTCAGGGCAGTCAAACAAGGGATACAACGCATGCACACACTGTTTAGGTGAGACTGACACTATATATTTAGGAAACAAGAATGTGTACCTAGGGCATCGTCGATTTCTTCCAAAACAACATCACGTAAGAAAGAGAGGAAAGCATTTCGGAGGTGAGGCAGATAACCGAACGAAGCCTACCCGCCCTACTGGGGAAGTTATATATGATATGGTCAAGGATTTAAAAGTGATCTTTGGAAAGGGTCCCGGCGGACAATCTGTTCCGAATGTTGACGGACATGTACCCATGTGGAAGAAGAAGTCGATATTTTGGGAGCTACCCTACTGGAAATTCTTAGAGGTTCACTCTGCAATCGACGTGATGCACGTGACGAAAAATCTTTGCGTGAACCTGCTAAACTTCTTGGGCGTGTATGGGAAGACAAAAGATACACCGGATGCACGGCAGGACCAGCAAAGTATCCACGAAGGAAGCAACCTGAATCCAGAGAAGTATCAAGGTCCTGCCAGCTACGCTCTTACCAAAGAAGAGAAGGAGATCTTTTTTGAAGTCCTGAGTAGCATCAAGGTCCCGTCTGGCTTCTCGTCGAATATAAAGGGAATAATAAACATGTCTGAGAAAAAGTTTCAAAACCTAAAGTCTCATGACTGCCACGTGATTATGACACAATTACTTCCGGTTGCATTGAGGGGGCTTCTGCCGGAAAATGTTCGAGTACCCATTGTGAAGCTATGTGCTTTCCTCAATGCAATTTCTCAGAAGGTGATCAATCCACTTACTCTACAAAATTTACAGAAGGATGTGGTCCAATGTCTAGTCAGCTTCGAGTTGGTGTTCCCACCATCCTTCTTCAATATTATGACACATCTCCTAGTTCACCTGGTCGAAGAGATTGGCGTTCTCGGTCCTGTATTTCTACACAACATGTTCCCCTTTGAGAGATTCATGGGAGTCTTAAAGAAGTATGTTCATAACCGTGCTAGGCCAGAAGGAAGCATCTCCAAGGGCTATGGAACAGAGGAGGTCATTGAGTTTTGTGTTGACTTTATTCCTGACCTTAAGCCGATCGGTGTTCCTGAATCACGCTATGAGGGGAGACTGCGTGGAAAAGGCACGCTAGGAAAGAAAGCAATAACGTGTATGGACGGACATTCTTTCACTCAAGCACACTACACAGTTCTACATAATTCCATCTTGGTGGCTCCGTACAAAGAGGAACACAAGGATATCTTACGCTCTAAATACCCGGAGGAACGTGAAGATTGGATTGATGGAGAACACATGAAGACTTTCGGCGGTTGGTTGCAAACACGTCTCATGAATGCCACTGATGACGAGCAGCTATACTTGTTGGCCAAGCAACCATCTTCGACTATATCGACTTTTCAAGGGTACGAGATTAATGGGAACACATTTTACACGTTCGCCCAAGATAAAAAGAGCACCAACCAAAACAGTGGTGTCCGCTTTGATGCAGCAGATGACAATGGGAAGAAGGTCACATATTATGGGTACATAGAGGAGATATGGGAACTTGAATATGGACCTAATTTCAAGGTCCCTTTGTTCCGGTGCAAATGGTTCAACCTGAAAGACGGGGTACAGGTAGACCCGCAGTACGGAATGACTACAGTGGATCTCAAGAATCTAGGGTACGACACCGAACCATTCGTCCTAGCCAGTGAAGTGGCTCAGGTTTTTTATGTGAAGGACATGTCTAGCAAACCGAAGAAAAGAAAAGAAAGGCAAGAGGACACATCATACGATGAGCCAAAGCGGCACATAGTTCTTTCAGGAAAAAGAAACATCGTGGGAGTAGAGGACAAGACAGACATGTCAGAAGATTATAATAAGTTTGATGATATTCCACCCTTCAAGGTGAAAACTGACCCAAGCATCATCTTAAATAATGAAGATTGTCCATGGTTGCGTCGCAGTCAGAAGAAAGGGAAACAGACGAAGAAAACTCGGAAAACTAGCTAGATAGGGATCATAACTTGTGTATCTCAATATGGAAATCACTTTTGTGTAATGATGTTAACAATGGAGCTTTCACGGGCTTGCATGGAAATTTTTCCAAGGCGGAACTTCCGAATATGCCATATATAGGGCATGTGCACCAAGGGCATATTCGAGAAGTTCCGCCACGGGAGATTTCCCTATCCTTCCACAACATTGTTAGAGGAGATGGAGTCTTTCACGGGCTTCCAGGGAAATTTTTCCGAGGCGGAACTTCCGAAGATGCCATAGGTCGTGTGCACCAAGGGCATCTTCGAGAAGTTCCGCCACGGGAGATTTCCCAACCCTTTCCTCCATCCATGGGGATGAAACTCTCCATCCATGTTGGCTTGTTGAGCTGCTTGCCATGGCGATGCTCCTTTTATAGGCACGGCGCCGCTTCTACTTTGTCTTCTTCCTTCGACAGGGTGTCGTGCGCTACATGCTTTATCTCATCGAGCAGGGCGTCCTTATCATGCCGACAGCTTTAGTACCGGTTGCACCCACCAGCCGGTACTAAAGGTTACCCACGCGTCCTTATCCCACCGACAGCTTTGTTACATGACAGAAAACCACCTTTAGTACCGGTTGCACCCACCAGCCGGTACTAAAGGTTACCCACGCGTCCTTATCCCACCGACAGCTTTGTTACATGACAGAAAACCACCTTTAGTACCGGTTGCACCCACCAGCCGGTACTAAAGGGTTTCCCGCCTATTTTTTCACCGGTTCCCGCCTCCGTCATCCCGCCATTTTTTCACTATATATATGTAGGCTTGGCCTCCATTTACATATCACATCTAGACTCATATCTGCAAACCTCATCATTCTCTCCCATGGCTTCCATCGTATATCTAACCCCCCGGGAGGCGGAGGCGCTTTGCGCCTCGAACTACCCCTGCCCGCCGGGCTACCGCGTCCCGACCGGCTGGTTGCTAAGCGTCGGAGGCGTACCGGTCCCTCCTGTCCCTCTAGGTGTGGCGCGCGAGATGGCCATCACGAACCACTACTACTTCGAGCTCACGCCAGAGCAGCGGAGGAATCCCCAGTGGCATCCCGACTACAGCCCGACTTGGGAAAGCTTCTTCATCAATCGGCGTGAGAGGGCGCTTGCCAGGCACGAGGAGGGCGGCCCGCCTCCTTCGAACTTCAACGAGGCCGGCCGTCGGCTGTGGTGGCGCGGCCGGACTCTCCAGGGCGTCATGGCCTACCGTGGCCCCCGCCTGCGCTACCCTCAGTCCCAGCCCACGCGTGCTCTCCCGCCGAGGTTCGACTACCGCGACCCCGATGCCAGCGACGATGATGACGGCGACTACGACGACTACAGTGGCGACTACTATAGGGCTAGGCACGAGTATGACTGAATGACTCCAACAGTCAAATCTGGCCATGTATCTTAATTTTCAGTTGAGCTATGTACTTTTAATTCGAGTTCAATCGTAATAAAATTTTATTCCCGCCCTTTCTTTCTCGCCTTTTTTCTCCCACGCGCGGCGTCGTGGCGGGAAGTTTCCCGCGCGACGTCGGGGCGGGAAATTTCCCGCGCGGACGGCGTCGTGGCGGGAGTAAAGAAAAGAAATAGAAAAATAAGAAATAGAAAAGTAAATGAACATAAAGGAAAAAAGAAAAAGAACAGAAAAATGAGAAATAGAAAATGAGAAATAGAAAATAAAAAGAAAAGAAAACAGCAAAAGAAAAAAGAAACAGAAAAAGAAACAGCAAATAAGAAATAGAAAAAGAAATAGAAAATAAGAAATAGAAAAGAAAAAAAGATAAATAGAAAAAGAGAAATAGAAAATAAAAAGAAAAGAAAACATCAAAAGAAAAAAGAAAAAAAAAAGAAACAAAAATAAGAAATAGAAAAAGAAATAGAAAATAAGAAATAGAAAAAGAAATAGAAAATAAGAAATAGAAAAGAAAAAAGAGAAATAGAAAATGAGAAATAGAAAATAAAAAGAAAAGAAAACAGAAAAAGAAAAAAGAAACAGAACAGAAAAAAGAAACAGAAAAGAAAACAGCAAAAGAAAAAAGAAAACAAAAAAATACATTTGGTACCGGTTGGTATCACCAACCGGTACGAAAGGTCTTTCGTACCGGTTGGTGGTACCAACCGGTACCAAATGTCTTCACCATCGTTTTCCTTGGCCGCGCACGGCCAATCGACGCCCAGACGCCCAAAATCACCAAGTCCCGCGCCAAACGTACGCGCGCCGCCATCGCAGCCACGTCCGCGCCGTCGCAGCCACGCCGCGTCGCCGTCGCAGCCTCGCCGTCCACTCCCCGGCGCCGCAGGTAATTCCTCCGGCCCGTTCTTTCCCTCCCCCGCTCACGCGCGCGCCGGCACTATTCTCGCCGATGCCGCCTGATACGTCTCCAACGTATCGATAATTTCTGATGTTCCATGCTACTTTATTGATGATACCTACATGTTTTATGCACATTATATGTCATATTTATGCATTTTCTGGAACTAACCTATTAACAAGATGCCGAAGAGCCATTGCTGTTGTTTTGCTGTTTTTGGTTTCAGAAATCCTAGTAAAGAAATATTCTCGGAATTGGACGAAACTTTCGCCCAGGGTCCTATTTTTGCACGAAGCTTCCAGAAGACCGAAGACCTAACGAAGTGGGGCCACGAGGCAGCCAGGGGCGTGGCCGGCGCGGCCCAGGCCCTGGCCGCGCCGACCTAGCCCCTGGGCCCCTCGTGTGGCCCCTCGCGTTGACCTTCCGCCTACTTAAAGCTCCGTCGCGAAACCCCGTACCGAGAGCCACGATACGGAAAACCTTACAGACGCCGCCGCCGAATCCCATCTCGGGGATTCAGGAGATCGCCTCCGGCACCCTGCCGGAGAGGGATTCATCTCCCGGAGGACTCTTCATCGCCATGATCGCCTCCGGAGTGATGAGTGAGTAGTTCACCCCTGGACCATGGGTCCATAGCAGTAGCTAGATGGTCGTCTTCTCCTTGTTGTGCTTCATTGTTGGATCTTGTGAGCTGCCTAACATGATCAAGATCATCTATATGTAATTCTATATGTTGTGTTTGTCGGGATCCGATGGATAGAGAGTACTATGATTATGGTGATTATCAATCTATTGTTCATGTGTTGTTTATGATCTTGCATGCTCTCCGTTATTAGTAGAGGCTCTGGCCAAGTTTTTACTCTTAACTCCAAGAGGGAGTAATTATGCTCGATAGTGGGTTCATGCCTTCATTGATACCTGGGACAGTGACAGAAAGTTCTAAGGTTGTGATGTGCTGTTGCCACTAGGGATAAAACATTGATGCTATGTCTAAGGATGTAGTTATTGATTACATTACGCACAATACTTAATGCAATTGTCTGTTGCTTTGCAACTTAATACTGGAGGGGGTTCGGACGATAACCTGAAGGTGGACTTTTTAGGCATAGATGCAGTTGGATGGCGGTCTATGTTCTTTGTCGTAATGCCCAATTAAATCTCACTATATTTACCATGTCATGTATATGCATTATTATGCCTTTCTCTATTTGTCAATTGCCCGACTGTAATTTGTTCACCCAACATGCTTTTATCTTATGGGAGAGACACCTCTAGTGAACTGTGGACCCCGGTCCTATTCTTTCCATAGCATACAATCTACTTGTTTTACTGTTTTCTTTGCAAACATCTTCCACTCGATACGTTTAATCCTTTGTTACAGCAAGCCGGTGAGATTGACAACCTCACTGTTTCGTTGGGGCAAAGTACTTTGGTTTTGTTGTGCAGGTTCCACGTTGGCGCCGGAATCCCTGGTGTTGCGCCGCATCACATTTCGCGACCATCAACCTTCAACGTGCTTCTTGGCTCCTCCTGGTTCGATCAACCTTGGTTTCTTTCTGAGGGAAAACTTGCCACTGTGCGCATCATACCTTCCTCTTGGGGTTCCCAACGGACGTGTACATCTACGCGCATCAAGCACTTTTTCTGGCGCCGTTGCCGGGGAGATCAAGACACGCTGCAAGGGGAGTCTCCACTTCTCAATCTCTTTACTTTGTTTTTGTCTTGCTTTATTTTATTTACTACTTTGTTTGCTGCACTAAATCAAAATACAAAAAAATTAGTTGCTAGTTTTACTTTATTTGCTATCTTGTTTGCTATATCAAAAACACAAAAAAATTAGTTACTCGCATTTACTTTATCTAGTTTGCTTTATTTACTGTTGCTAAAATGGCCAACCCTGAAAATACTAAGTTGTGTGACTTCACAAATGCAAATAATAATGATTTCCTATGCACACCTATTGCTCCACCTGCTACTACAGCAGAATTCTTTGAAATTAAACCTGCTTTACTAAATCTAGTCATGAGAGAACAATTTTCTGGTGCTAGTTCTGATGATGCTGCTGCCCATCTCAATAATTTTGTTGAACTTTGTGAAATGCAAAAGTATAAAGATGTAGATGGTGATATTATTAAATTGAAAGTGTTTCCTTTCTCATTAAGAGGAAGAGCTAAAGATTGGTTGCTATCTTTGCCTAAGAATAGTATTGATTCATGGACTAAATGCAAGGATGCTTTTATTAGTAGATATTATCCTCCCGCTAAAATTATTTCTTTGAGAAGTAGCATAATGAATTTTAAACAATTAGATACTGAACATGTTGCTCAAGCATGGGAGAGAATGAAAACTTTGGTAAAGAATTGCCCAACCCATGGACTGACTACTTGGATGATCATCCAAACCTTCTATGCAGGACTAAATTTTTCTTCGCGGAATTTATTGGATTCAGCTGCTGGAGGTACCTTTATGTCCATCACATTGGGGGCGGCTACAAAGCTTCTTGATGATATGATGGTGAATTACTCTGAATGGCACACGGAAAGAGCTCCACAAGGTAAGAAGGTAAATTCTGTTGAAGAAACCTCTTCCTTGAGTGATAAGATTGATGTGATTATGTCTATGCTTGTGAATGGTAGATCTAATGTTGATCCAAATAATGTTCCTTTAGCTTCATTGGTTGCTCAAGAAGAAAATGTTGATGTGAATTTCATTAAAAATAATAATTTCAACAACAATGCTTATAGGAACAACTCTGGTAATAACTATAGGCCATATCCTTCTGCTAATGGTAATGGTTATGGTAATTCTTATGGGAATTCTTACAACAATAATAGAAGTGTACCCTCTGGTCTTGAAGCCATGCTTAAAGAATTTATTAGTACACAAACTGCTTTTAACAAATCTGTTGAGGAAAAGCTTGATAAAATTGATACTATCGCTTCTAGAGTTGATAGGCTTGCCTCTGATGTTAATCTTTTAAAGTTGAAAGTTATGCCTAATAATGATCTTGATAATAAGATTACTACTACAGCAAATGCCATCCAAGTTAGAATTAATGAGAATATAAGATTAATGGCTGAGTTGCGTGCTAGGTGGGATAGAGAAGAAAATGAAAAACTAGCTAAAGAGAATAATGTAGCTAAAGTTTGGACTATTACCACCACTAGTAATGCTAATTCCTCACATGTTGCTACACCTCCTACTATCAATGGTAATATAATTGGTGTTGGCAATGTTTCTACTCCTAGTGCAAAGCGTACAAAACTGCCTGAAATTGCTAAAACTGCTGAAACTGCTTGTGATAAAACTGCTGAAATTTTTTCCAACCTTGGGAATAATGATCCCATTGCTGTAGCTCATAATGATTTAGATTTTGATGATTGCCACATCTCTGAAGTTATAAAGTTCTTGCAAAAACTTGCTAAAAGTCCTAATGCTAGTGCTATAAATTTAGCCTTTACAAAACATATTACAAATGCTCTCATAAAAGCTAGAGAAGAGAAACTAAAACTTGAAACTTCTATTCCTAGAAAGTTAGAGGATGGTTGGGAGCCCATCATTAAAATGAAATTCAATGACTTTGAATGTAATGCCTTATGTGATCTTGGTGCAAGTATTTCTGTTATGCCTAAAAAGATTTATGATATGCTTGACTTGCCACCATTAAAGAATTGTTATTTGGATGTTAATCTTGCCGATAATGTTAAAAAGAAACCTTTGGGGAGGATTGATAATGTGCATATTACGGTTAACAATAACCTTGTCCCCGTTGATTTTGTTGTCTTGGATATCGAATGCAATGCATCTTGTCCAATTGTGTTGGGAAGACCTTTTCTTCGAACCGTTGGTGCTGTTATTGATATGAGGGAAGGTAATATTAAATATCAATTTCCTCTCAAGAAAGGTATGGAACACTTCCCTAGAAAGAGAATGAAGTTGCCTTTTGATTCTATTATTAGAACAAGCTATGATGTTGATGCTTCTACTCTCGATGTTACTTGATTTGCACTTTCTGCGCCTAGCTGAAAGGCGTTAAAGAAAAGCGCTTATGGGAGACAACCCATGTTTTTACCTACAGCAATTTTTTGTTTTGTTGAGTCTTGGAAGTTGTTTACTACTGTAGCAACCTCTCCTTATCATGTTTTTGTGCCAAGTAAAGTTTCTATGTCAAAGTTGATGTTATATTTGGGATCGCTGCACAGAAACAGCATTGCTGTCTGTCACGAATCTGGGCATAATTCCCTGTAGAAAATTCGAAAAAATCTGCCAATTTACGAGCGTGATCCTCAGATATGTACGCAACTTTCATTAGTTTTGAGTTTTTCCATTTGAGCAAGTCTGGTGCCATTTATAAATTCGTCTTTACGGACTGTTCTGTTTTTGACAGATTCTGCCTTTTATTTCGCATTGCCTCTTTTGCTATGTTGGATTTATTTCTTTGATCCATTAATGTCCAGTAGCATTATGCAATGTCCAGAAGTGAAAAGAATGATTGTGTCACCTCTGAATGTGTGAATTATTAATGATGCACTAACCCTCTAATGAGTTTGCTTGAAGTTTGGTGTGAAGGAAGTTTTCAAGGGTCAAGAGAGGAGAATGATATACTAAGATCAAGAGGAGTGAAAGCTCTAAGCTTGGGGATGCCCCCGTGGTTCATCCCTGCATATTTTAAGAAGACTCAAGCGTCTAAGCTTGGGGATGCCCAAGGCATCCCCTTCTTCATCGACAACATCATCGGTTCCTCCCCTGAAACTATATTTTTATTCAGTCACATCTTGTGTTCTTTACTTGGAGCGTCGGTTTGTTTTCGTTTTTGTTTTTGTTTGAATAAGATGGATCCTAGCATTCACTTTGTGGGAGAGAGACACGCTCCGCTGTTGCATATGGACACATGTGTCCTTAGGCTTTACTCATAATGTTCAAGGCGAAGTTTCTTCTTCGTTAATTTGTTATATGGTTGGAATTGGAAAATGCTACATGTAGTAATTCTAAAAATGTCTTGGATAATGTGATACTTGGCAATTGTTGTGCTCATGTTTAAGCTCTTGCATCATATGCTTTGCACCCATTAATGAAGAAATACATAGAGCTTGCTAAAATTTGATTTGCATATTTGGTTTCTCTAAGGTCTAGATAATATCTAGTATTGAGTTTTGAACAACAAGGAAGACAGTGTAGAGTCTTATAATGTTTACAATATGTCTTTTATGTGAGTCTTGCTGCACTTGTTCATCCTTGAGTTTGCTTCAAATAACCTTGCTAGCCTAAACCTTGTATCGAGAGGGAATACTTCTCATGCATCCAAAATCCTTGAGCCAACCACTATGCCATTTGTGTCCACCATACCTACCTACTACATGGTATTTACCCGCCATTCCAAAGTAAATTGCTTGAGTGCTACCTTTAAAATTCCATCATTCACCTTTGCAATATATAGCTCATGGGACAAAATAGCCTTAAAAACTATCGTAGTATTGAATATGTACTTATGCACTTTATATTTTATTAAGTTGCTTGTTGTGCGATAACCATGTTTCTGGGAACGCCATCAACTATTGTTGAGTATCATGTGAGTTGCTATGCATGTCCGTCTTGTCTGAAGGTCTATCATTTTAGTGGTTGGAGCATGCAAAATTGTTAGAGAAGAACATTGGGCCGCTAACTAAAGCCATGAATCATGGTGGAAGTTTCAGTTTTGGACATATATCCTCAATCTCATATGAGAATAATAACTTTGCTACATGCTTATGCATTAAAGAGGAGTCCATTATCTGTTGTCCATGTTGTCCCGGTATGGATGTCTAAGTTGAGAATAATCAAAAGCGAGAAATCCGAAATGCGAGCATTCTCCTTGGACCTTTGTACAGGCGGCATGGAGGTACCCCTTTGTGACACTTGGTTGAAACATGGCATGCAAAGATCCGGTAGTCCAAGTTAAGTAGGACGAGGTGCGGGCACTATTAGTATACTATGCGTGAGGCTTGCAACTTGTAAGATATAATTTTCATAACTCATATGCTTTATTACTACCGTTGACAAAATTGTTTCATGTTTTCAAAATAAAAGCTCTAGCACAAATACAGCAATCGATGCTTTCCTCTGCGAAGGACCATTCTTTTACTTTTATTATTGAGTCAGTTTACCTATCTCCTTCCACCTTAAGAAGCAAACACTTGTGTGAACTGTGCATTGATTCCTACATACTTGCATATTGCACTTGTTATATTACTTTATGTTGACAATATCCATGAGATATACATGTTACAAGTTGAAAGCAACCGCTGAAACTTAATCTTCTTATGTGTTGCTTCAACACCTTTACTTTGATTTATTGCTTTATGAGTTAACTCTTATGCAAGACTTATTGATGCTTGTCTTGAAGTACTATTCATGAAAAGTCTTTGCTTTATGATTCAGTTGTTTACTCATGTCATTACCTTTGTTTTGATCGCTGCATTCATTACATATGTTTACAAATAGTATGATCAAGATTATGATGGCATGTCACTTCAGAAATTATCTTTGTTATCGTTTTACCTGCTCGGGACGAGCAGAACTAAGCTTGGGGATGCTGATACGTCTCCAACGTATCGATAATTTCTTATGTTCCATGCTACTTTATTGATGATACCTACATGTTTTATGCACATTATATGTCATATTTATGCATTTTCTGGAACTAACCTATTAACAAGATGCCGAAGAGCTTTTCTGCTGTTTTTGGTTTCAGAAATCCTAGTAAAGAAATATTCTCGGAATTGGACGAAACTTTCGCCCAGGGTCCTATTTTTGCACGAAGCTTCCAGAAGACCGAAGACCTAACGAAGTGGGGCCACGAGGCAGCCGGGGGGCCGGCGCGGCCGGCCCTGGCCGCGCCGACCTAGCCCCTGGGCCCCTCGTGTGGCCCCTCGCGTTGACCTTCCGCCTACTTAAAGCTCCCGTCGCGAAACCCCCAGTACCGAGAGCCACGATACGGAAAACCCACAGACGCCGCCGCCGCGAATCCCATCTCGGGGGATTCTGGAGATCGCCTCCGCACGCCGGAGAGGGATTCATCTCCAGGACTCTTCATCGCCATGATCGCCTCCGGAGTGATGAGTGAGTAGTTCACCCCTGGACCATGGGTCCATAGCAGTAGCTAGATGGTCGTCTTCTCCTTGTTGTGCTTCATTGTTGGATCTTGTGAGCTGCCTAACATGATCAAGATCATCTATATGTAATTCTATATGTTGTGTTTGTCGGGATCCGATGGATAGAGAGTACTATGATTATGGTGATTATCAATCTATTGTTCATGTGTTGTTTATGATCTTGCATGCTCTCCGTTATTAGTAGAGGCTCTGGCCAAGTTTTTACTCTTAACTCCAAGAGGGAGTAATTATGCTCGATAGTGGGTTCATGCCTTCATTGATACCTGGGACAGTGACAGAAAGGTTGTGATGTGCTGTTGCCACTAGGGATAAAACATTGATGCTATGTCTAAGGATGTAGTTATTGATTACATTACGCACAATACTTAATGCAATTGTCTGTTGCTTTGCAACTTAATACTGGAGGGGGTTCGGACGATAACCTGAAGGTGGACTTTTTAGGCATAGATGCAGTTGGATGGCGGTCTATGTTCTTTGTCGTAATGCCCAATTAAATCTCACTATATTTACCATGTCATGTATATGCATTATTATGCCTTTCTCTATTTGTCAATTGCCCGACTGTAATTTGTTCACCCAACATGCTTTTATCTTATGGGAGAGACACCTCTAGTGAACTGTGGACCCCGGTCCTATTCTTTCCATAGCATACAATCTACTTGTTTTACTGTTTTCTTTGCAAACATCTTCCACTCGATACGTTTAATCCTTTGTTACAGCAAGCCGGTGAGATTGACAACCTCACGTTTCGTTGGGGCAAGTACTTTGGTTTTGTTGTGCAGGTTCCACGTTGGCGCCGAATCCCTGGTGTTGCGCCGCATCACATTTCGCGACCATCAACCTTCAACGTGCTTCTTGGCTCCTGGTTCGATCAACCTTGGTTTCTTTCTGAGGGAAAACTTGCCACTGTGCGCATCATACCTTCCTCTTGGGGTTCCCAACGGACGTGTACATCTACGCGCATCACCGCCTCGCCGCGATGCGGCCTCACCGACGCCGCCTCTCTGACGTCCTCGCCGACGCCGCCCCTCCGACGTCGCCCCGCAGACGCCGCCCGCCGACGCCGCCGGCCCGCGACGCGTCGCCACGCTCGCGCCAACGCTGCGATGCCCACGACCTTAGGGTGTTTGATGAAATGCGAGGCGGCGATGGGCCGGCGATGGGCGATGCGTAGGCCGGTGTTGGCTCTTCTTGCCCGGCCTTCACGGGTTCGGCAGCTTGCGAGGCCATGAGCGCCGCCTCCTTCGCCTACGCTTCTCGCATGCACGCGTCTCTCAGGCGCCGCTTTGTCGGCGGTGGCGGCGATGGGGCATCCTTGGAGCTCAAAGGCGCCGGGTGGCGAGGGACTAGCCTTGCGAAGAAAGCCCCGTCCCCGCCAGACGGGACGCAGCGAGTGGACAAGCTTGCGGGTGCGGAGGAAAGGGAAGGCCACTCGCGCGCCACGACGGCGGTGGTACAACCTGGGGACACCACCGGCGCCGGGCGTTGGGCGGAGGGTCGCCTTAGGGTTAGGGTCCGTAGTTGTGTTGTAGCGCGAGATGGCGACCGGGATCTGGTCGGAGAGGCGGTTGGAGGGAGCGAGAGCGTGGCGAGCTCGGAGAAGTGGCGGCGTCATGCATGAGCATGTGAGGGGTGGAACTGTGAAGTGGGGTGGTGATGTTGTGCAGTGGAGCGGAGTTGGCGGTGGGGCGGTGTTTGTGTGTGGTCGGTGGCGCCTCACGGTTCCCCGGCGCCGTGTTTGTGTGTGTGTGGTGTGGAACGACGTCGGTGAGGAGGCTTCCGGGTGGGTCGAGAAAAGAGAGAAGAGCGAGAGGAGGAACGCCGAGTGTTAGGGTTAGGGTCCGTAGCGGTGCCGAGTCCGTGGCGGTGCCGCCGCGACATAGAGAGAAGAGCGAGAGGAGGAGGGGGAACACCGTGTCCGTGGCCGTGGCGGTTTAGGGTTTTTTTGCTTTCTTCATTTCAATTGTTATCCATCTAGCAATCTGTTATATGATCATGACAAGATGAATGAAATATAATTGCTTTCTTAATTTTGTAGTGACATTGAGCTATGGCGGACGGCACCTTCGTCCGAGATGAGGAGGGGGAAGAAGCGGTGCAGAAATTGATATATGAGAGTGCCCGTGGGGCTGATGGAGATGAAACAGATTTTGCCGACTTTCTGAATGATTTCGGCGAGGGACTTGAGTCCGAACAAGTTAGAAGAGACAACGAAGTTTCCATAACAAACTCCGCCGAGGTGTATATTTATGTATCAAGTCTATGTTCATATCACTAGATGCATTCATTTATTTGTATTTCACTTATTAACGAATAATTTTTCTATTAGCCTTCTGGAACATCGAGCAAGTCTGTTAAAACAAAACGAGGCCCGACGCGAGTTCTAAAGGGCGAGGGTAGGTTAGCCCTCACGGCATTTAAGGATAATGGTGAACCGGTGCATCCCAAAGATCACTGCACCAAATTTACAAGTCAAGCTGGAGTTCTTGTTAGGGACCATGTACCGATCAGCATTCGAGAGTGGCATAAGCCGAAGAAAGCGGAGAATGAAGCTAGTTATGTCAACGACGCGATGAAAAAGTTTCTTTGGGAAACTCTGCTGACACGCTTCAGCCTACCGGAAGACATGACGGAAGGCCAGAAGAATAAAGTCAAGGAATGGACTCTCAAGAAGATGGCCATACAATTCCAGACTTGGAAGAAAAATTTATGGGACAAATATAAGAATGAAGATCCAGTATTCGATGATAATCTAGTGAAGATAAAGGATCACTGGCAAGAATTTAAGAGGTATAAGCAATCGTCTACTTTTGTGTCCCGATCGGTCACAAATAAGAAAAATGCTGCAAAGAAGACAATTTGGCATCATATGGGGTCAGGTGGCTACAAGACTGCCATTCCGAGGTGGATAGCGTATGAAAATGAACTGATGGCTGCAGGAATCACTCCACAGACATGGGACTGGCCCGAACGGTCCAAGTTCTGGTTGTTCGCGCATGGGGCAGGGTTGGACCCAAAGACAGGGCTGATCGTTGCGAAGGGAAAATGGAAGGAAAAGATTGAGCAAATCGTACCGAAGCTTGTAGCTGCAATTGAACAGGTTCGAAAGGGAGAGTACATTCCCGATAGAGAGAATGACGAGCTGACACTCGCTCTGGGGAATCCTGAACACGTTGGACGGGTACGAGCTCGCCCAGGTCTCACCATGAAGGAAGCGTTCCCAGAGTCCGCTGACACTTATAGAAGCCGTTCGCGGAAGAAGAAGAAGGACGCCGACACGTTAAAGGAATTGTTAAATAGGGTGTCGGCGCTTGAGAAAAATCAGAGGCCACCTGATCAGCCGATGTTCCTACAGGATCCTCAAGCCGATGCCGCCCCATCTCAGCGAAGAAGCAGTGTGGGTTCCACGCATCTTGACGGATGTGGAGGAAGCTACCCCGTGGATTATGTCACGGAGAAGACAGATTGCGAGCTCTATATGTTATTCAGAACCGCGTCTGTTAAGGTGGCGGTCGGTTATGTTTACCCAAGTGAAGAAGGAGCAACGCACCACCATATGCCCATTCCACCTGGCTGTGTTCGTGTCGGGGTGGATGAAGTTGTTCCGGCTTTTGAAACAGTGGAGCTTGATATTCCTAGAGGTGACGATGAGAAGACACTTGCCGATGTCAAGCACGGTTTCGCTCTATGGCCCAAGAAACACATCGTCCTTCTGCAAAGGCCACCGACTCCTCATAGCAGTCCACATGAGCATCAAAGGCCTTCGACTCCTCCTCCTAGCAGTCCACATGAGCAGCAAAGTCCACACCTACCTGAGAGGGACCCCAGCGTGAGTCCACCACCTCGAGATCCTCCGCGTAAGACAGCGCCTGGTAAGCGGAACGGTACGCCGCCTAAGAAGAGATCTAGAAAGGAGAAACCACTGCCGCCTATTGAGAAGTTACCTTGGGAAAAAACTCCCGAGGAAAACCAGGAAGCCGTTGAGTCCCAGCTGAGGGCCTTTTTTGCTAAGAAAGAGCCAGAGATACCTTTTGAGAAGACACTAGATCCGGTGAAGGTTCGTCGTACAGTCGAGAATCTGTATAACCCTGAACCATCGCCGCCATCTGACTATAGGCGTTCTATTGAAAGGTCGTACGACGAAATGATGGAGGCGAAAAACCCCACTACCAGCTCGGGTATCAAGGAGATAAAAGGGATACACCAAGTCTACCAGCTCGGACAACAACCCGTTAAATCGGTCCCCCCTCTAAAGGTGTTTGACGAGAAGGCCGTTCAAAGTTCTCGACAAATCTCAACCGATTACGCCATGGCTAAGGTAGTATATCAATATGTTCAAGGGAAAGATTTGGTCGAGAATCTCAGCAAGCTACCAACAAGTATGCGTAACTTGCATACGTGGTACGGTGTTGCCGCAAAGGGAGGGATGGAGACTATCATGGTGCGAGTTAAGGAAGAGCACTACTTCCAAGAATACTCTGTGAGCGTTGACTTCTGCGAGCTTTTCCAGTTATACAATCTTCGGGCCCTCGACAAATCTATCGTCAGTTGCTATTGTCTGTAAGTGATTTATTTATATAATTTGAGAAGTCTTTAGCTCAGCTCCTTGATTATCTGCAAATTATAATCTTTTGTGCGCTATGTTATGCAGATTGAAGATGCTCGAATGCAAAAGGGATGAAATCAAGGACATTGGGTTCATTGACCCGGACACAATGCATGTCAAGACCATAGAAGAACCCCTCTATAACAGGGATACACCGGAGACTTTGCTAAGGTTTTTGAAGCGACAACGTGACAAAAAGACAATACTTTGGCCTTACAACTTCCAGTGAGTGTTACTCTCTTATAACACATTCTATTTTGCTCACTTATATATATGACACTACATATTTAAACGTGCGCAGGTTTCACTTTATTCTTATCGTCATTAAAATGTACGAAGGAGAAGTTGAAGTCTTTGACTCACTAACCAAAGAGGCTATACTATACAAGTCTTGTTTTCTTATGCTCAAAAGGTAATTCAAATTCTTATCGGTTTTTTTGTTAGTTTCCTGATATCAACTGATTGATAACTCTTTTGTGCATTTTCTTTTGTCGGGCAGCGTATGGGAAACTTTCATCAAGGAAGATCAGTCCCATGATTGGAAACCGAAGCTGATATGGCGTGCGAACAAAGTAAGTAGTACTACCTAGGTCCACACACCTTTATCATACTTCATTATTGTTTGACTGAATTATATTCTTGTACAGAAATGCGCAA